>OW964834.1:7463479-8063479 GCA_943142095.1 Ophonus ardosiacus | reverse complement strand
TAAAAGTGATACATCGAATAGAAACAAGAAACGCAAAAATATTCAACAACAGCAGCATGTTGAACCTGAGCAAGACTACAAGGATATTCCTCGGCCAGCAGCGGAAGGTTCCAGCCAAAGCGATGCCGAGGACAACGGAGAGGGCCCTGCAGAAGGCGAGGACCCCGAGACAGCAGCTCTTGCCCGCTTGAGGTGCACCTCCGAGCGGGCTGAGGTCGTCGCCGAACGGGAAGCCAGACGACGCAACCGAAGATGTGCCGACTATCCAGGTCTGGCATTTGGCAGCTCCATATTTTCCTCCGACACCATGATGAAGTTCTCCATCATCAGGAATGAGCTACATAACATTATGAATACTCAATTAAAGAGGGTATGTACGATCTAACCAAACATGACTCGACAAGTTTCAAACTGCGACGCATTATTTCATACGTCTATGTTTATGTGTACGGGATATTTTTAACTCTTGTTCGGAAAATTTCTTGTTCCTGAGGGGGGTAAAAGGTTTATTTTATTCTCGTTGCTTCGTGTTTGAAAGGTGACATCAGCTGTTTTGGTCACGTGGTCGCGTGCGAATCGAGTTCCGACATGCCGTCATACGTCAAAGTTTCTGACATTCCTTTGAAGTTATTTGACATTTCATATTAAATACAGTCAATTTATTCATTATTTTGCTCTTTTATTTGATTGTTAATCGGGTTTAGAATAATTTTACAATGGCCGGTTTGCTTTTTGAAGCGCAAAAATAGCACGCATGTATAAAATGCTTCGTTAGACAGAAAAAAAGTTACTAATTTTAATTATCATTAGCGATAATAACTGTAAATATTTCGTAGCTTTTGTTAGTTCTGAGTCATTCTGTTGTTATCTTATCACCGGTATGTCAAATAATAAACAACAGCGAATATTAAAATGGATGATAATTGATAAATCGAATTATCATCTGCATGGCTTCAGTACTCACATTCTAGTTATTTTCTTTTAATTTAATCATTGTTTTTATGAACATTTCTCACTATAAAAGAAAAGAATTGTTGAAATTCTCATTAACTCATCATTAATTATTTCACTGCAATTAAAGTCGCTAATGAAGTACTTATTATAACATTCACATTTTTTCACTTCCATTTTAGTAATTGTAATGCAAGTTTATGACATAATATAGGAAAGAAAAGCTATAAAAATCCTTAAATAGACTTCGTTAAGCAAATATTTCTTAGGTTATGTAAACACTCACTATTTTGATTGCAAATTAATTAAGTATTTTTGTTTCGTTCTAGTAAAAAAATCTTATCGCAGTACTAGAAATTATTACATCAGAAATAAAGAAAATACTGTTAAATCTATGCGTCATCTGATATAAAACACACAAGAATGTCCGCCTGCTGTTACATGAAGAGTATGACCATATTTGGTTGAAAGACCCGGTTCTTTTCAGGTCATTCTATGCTATTTTACTAACCATATGGTCGCATCAATACATATTGTTAAATAAACATTTTAACACTTGCAAAACGTTTGACCATGGTGTAATTTGCAACAAGAAAATATTTCGCTGACGTAGAATATTTTAATGAGTGTGGAGTAAAAGTATGCGCTATTGTTTTGTTTATTTTAATTTTCAACTTTCATTGTTGCTAAATTAAGCAAAATAGATTAAACAATATGTCTTTATTCTTTGAAGAGAAAATATTCTAAATTTTTGTTGAATTACGTGAATACCGAAGTGAATATTTAAACAATTGACATTTGAAATTCTGTTCAGGATATATGAGAACGGGATTTTAATTTAACCTCTTTAGATCTTTCAAAATTAATAAAAAATAGCGACAATGGGGTCATCCTATATATTTTTAAATTTATTTATATTTATTATTTATTAAACTTAGTCTCAATTGAAAGCATTTTATTTTGTAGTTCATTAGAAATTCTTAATTGTTATTCTTTAAACCGTAATATGTTCTTTTAATATTCTCTGACAAGGATGTTAGGTTCATTTTGTTTTCAAATAGTGGAGTTCGCTAATAATTGGATTATTATAAATTGATCTATTTTAACACTGAAAAATATATTTAAAATAATTTGTAAAAAAAACTACGTGTACGGAGGTCACGCTAGAATAATCGAGAATCAGAAAAATCGTGGTGGGTGAAAATATGGAATTAACCATAGAGGGTTATATAGTAATAATTTATAATTCGACAGCTTTGGCGGTTTTTAAATTACCAGATATTAATTTCACAGATTTTAAGTCACCCATAATTTGAATAAAGTAGTAAGAATTTGGAATAGAGTATATGGCGTGACGTATATAGATGTTAAGACAGTTGAAAACACGAATATTTTAAAAATTAATACGTTTTAAAAACTTTTATTGTCCCTATCAAACAGTTTTAATTTCAAAATGAATAAAAATAGCTTCAAGACTTACTTGAGGATACAGTAAATTACACATTTTACACAATTGTTTATGTCATATTTTAAATTCTTTTTCCAAGATTGCGAATTAATAGAAAGTAATAACGGTAATTGACAATAAAATTGCCAACCTTGAATCAACAAAATTTTTGTGTAGGATGCAACCAGTGTCACCCATGTGTTAAATGTTTTCTATTCGAAAGTTTTACAAATGCGACCGTCTCGTAAATAGTAATTGAGGTAATTTTTTACTGTTAAGTTGGTAGTAACATAATGTTACTCCCACAACAATGACGTGTATGCAGCTAATCAAATTATTTTTACTAATTGTCTGGTGATGTAATAGCTTAGTAAGTATCGTTTCGTTACACATGAGTAGACTGTAATTGTTGTAATCAATTCGTTTACCGTTGGATGTTCGGATACAGAGATTACCAAACGCCAAACGCTTAATTTTGTATTTATTATACTTTATTTTAATAAATAATGATAAATATTTCACCTATAACAGACTAATCAACATAAAACTTAATATTACAATCACAATCACTGTACATTTATTATTATTAATATTGATTTAAAAATAACACACCTGTATTTTATTTTTTAATATTAATAAATATTAAATATTAATAAAATTCGAAAAAACTGGCGAAAACGAGAGATAGGTCTGTCCTTATAAATTTTAAATTACAATAGGGCTGTTGCAAGAATTTTTATTTGACTTCTAAGTACTAAATTTTGGAAAATATTGTTTTTCAAAGAATACCAAATTTGGAAACATCACGAAATATCCATTAGATAATTTATAATTAAATACTGAAATTTGTGTAATACTTTGAAAAAGTCTTGTGATCTGAGACAGAATGTGACGTCAGAGTACATACAGTTTAACATGTGACAAACTATCGCCTACTTTTATTTATATAACTAAGGTAAACTGTTTTCTTATTGGCTGGACGCCACAGGAGTGGGGGGTTGTTTATCAGTGTTTTTCAGGCGCCAATATTTTTATTTAATTACGAAAATATCAGTAAATTACTATTATTGTTTTTTATTGCTATGAAAAATATTGCATAAACTTTCATTTAAAGTTTGTATTGTTTTGAAACAGTCTGTATAATGGGCGACAGAATGACGTCAGCATTTGAAATTACTACGATGAAACACCGCTAGATGGCGAAGAAGTAGTACATGAACCTGAATTGGTACAAAACAGTTTGTTACAATTTAAAATTTGGTTGCCATCTAGTGGTATTGCCAGTACTTACATATGCCTACCGTCATCAAGCAAAGACTATAGTATAGTCCGTTTCACGTAAGAAAATAACAGATATGCTTGAGAGCCGGCCGTTTTTACATGCATTAAATAAATAATTTAAATTCGTGAAACCAAACATTGTCAATACTAAATATATTTATCTGAAAAAATATGCGATACTGAATATTAAAAATTTTATAGTCTAAATAAAAAACATGGTTATACTTTTTGTTTTTGCCGATATTATTTGACAACGGACAGCAGACGGGTGAGATGTTTTCGCTATTGTGAACTGGGTGTGCCTTCTGACCAATCAGACGACATTATTTATTTTACTATCTAAAAATCTAAACCAACCGAATTTTCTTACATGAAACGCATTATAATGTTGATGGTTCATAGATATTTAAAAAAATCAGCGATATGGATCATGCATATTTATGATTTTTTATAAAGAATAACATAGAAATCAAAAACAAACAAACAATGCAAGTATAATTAAAAAGATAAACATTGTCACTTGTTTTATAAATATTACATTATACAGTAACTTTTAAAACATTTCCATAAATTTATCTAAGAATAGGAGATAATGTTATCATAATTGATTGCGAAAACAAACTTAACTAAATTTAAAAATGATCTCCGCGTGATGTGTGAAATCTGTTGAGTGCCACTGCCATTATCCCTATCTTTACAATGGCACTTTTGAGCACCGCGCCTTTTTATTCAATTCGTAACAGGAAAACAAGGTGAGTTGTACGTACGCTTGCGCGCAGGCGCCATTTTGAGATTGCGCGTTGCCGGTCCCTGCCCAGTTCAGTAGTCGTGCCCGAGTTGTCGTTTTATGCGTTCGTGTGCCGTTTTCGTGTAAAAAACTCTCGTTTAGTGAACAATCAATCAGTGAAACTTAGCTAAAATGACGACGAATATGCAACAAGGCACTCTTTTAGACGTGCTCAAGAAAAAAATGAGACAAACGAAAGAGGAAATGGAGAAATATAAAGACGAGTGTGAGGAATACCAGAAACGTCTGCAGGTCGAAATTATGCGAAGAGAAGAAGTAAGAATTATTATATACTTATTTGCCAGATCTCCGTTATGTATTGTTCGAAAATTTTGATAAGGTTTCATTTGTATTTTATCTGTCATACTGGTTTTTCTACTTATTTATCAGTAGAGGTACTGGAATGACTTTCGATATAGCTATCTCTCTCTTTTGCATTAAGGCTATATGACGAACAGGTGGTAGTATGTCTGCGTATTCTACTATTTTACTTCGTGGCATTGCCCTTCTATTGATTTCAAATGTCGCTATTGTCAAAATGTTACAAATTTTACTTGATTTACAAATATATTCGGTACTATATGTCTTTGAGCAAGGCCGGTTTATTGAAAATTTTTGTTTGAACCGCGCCCATGTTTTACATGATAATATTTCATGTCAAATGGTGGGTTTGTAAAGTAGGATGACTAAAACTTAATTTAAAATTCTGTCTAGAATTAGAGTATGAAATTTGAATGACTGTGGTATGTTTTTTGACAGAAATATCATGTTCTAAAATCTATTAACAAGGTGAATGTTGAGATGTTATATGAAAACATACCGCTGAAATCGTAAGATTTATGTAAAGAATTTAACATTTTTTAAAAAATACTTATATATTCATTTTCTTATCACGTATATTGAAATAATGATAAATTGATAACGCTGAAATTTGTTTTTAACATTATTTACCAATCGCATGTCACCTATAATCTAATTGAAGATTAAAATAAAAATTGTTAAGTATTTCAAAATTATTGTCCTCTTTGATTTTAGTGTCGAAAATATGGAAAATACATATAAATACTGCTATAATTTGTCAACAAAAATTTCATCAAATAACTAATTTAGATAAGTTTTATCAAAATACGTCACTCAGTTAGAAATATTATGAATATCTATGAAAATCAGGTAGACCGTGGAAAACAAAATTTATATCATAACAGTTGTTTATCTGCCATTTCAAATTAAGTTGCCATAGTTAATTAGATCTTATTTAATAAGTTTTTTTTTCTGTCTTTAAGTCGGACTAAATGCCTAAAATTAATTTAACTGTTTTTAACTGTCTCACTAATTAGATTGACAGCTTTGGCAGTTTTTAAGTCACCAGAAATTAATTTGGCGGCTTTGACAGTTTTCAAGTCAAAATTAATTTTTGAAAGCTTTTAAGAAGTGGAAGGAAACAATACTGAAGGGAACTATGAATGTGTTTAAATTAAATTTTAAAAAATATGAACCAAGTATTTTAATCTTAATAATTCTAGATTACCTCATATTATAATTCAAGTTTTGATTGCCACTGGCAGCCTATGTCATTCAACATATCTTTCATATTCATACAAACGCACGTATTTTTTGCCCATCAAGTAATGTTTCCATTAAATATTTTTGTTATAGTCGTTTTTAAATTTATATTATAAAAATTAATTTTTGAACATTATATTGCAAAATATATTTTCTTTTGTTTAAAAAATACCACAGAAACTTCAATATGTTTAATAAGCGAGGTTAAGTTAATAATGTCAGCTGACAAACTCCTCTGAAACTAGTTACACAATTTCTCTTCCATTTTGGGCAATTGTTCAAGTTGATAGCAAAACAAAGCTCATTGTTAAACGTCATCAAATCAAAACCAAAACGATTCAGAACAGGAAACGCTAAAAACCATACTTCCTTTCCGGTCACACATTGTGATGCCAGCACAATCATCCCTGCATAGGATGAAATATTCATTTGTTATTATAATCATAATCATTAACGCACGGCATTTGTTTGAGAAAATTGTCTTCTAATTTCTAATCACTAATCTAGTCACCTTTGTTAGATTTTTTTGTTGAGTGTTGCTGAGATAAAAACTGATTCATATTGTTTTCGATTTTTTTGTTTTTGTTTAAAATGTATTGCTTTTGATAAAAATTATAAACATGAAATTTTGTTGTTTAAATACCTAAATAAAATGTTACTTGGACCATGACTTGTTTAATAACAAGTATTTGAATACGTTGAGATGTACGTAATAAATATTTATATTACTATCATAAAAGTTAAATGTTCTACAATCATACTACATATAACAAAGTTCAATAAAATGATAATAAAAATAGGAATAAAAACAATAAAACTTATAAGATTTCCACAATTCTACACAAACTAGGTTAACTAATTTATATTTTTTTAATAACAATTTTAATCTTTGTTATAATTAAAAATAAATTATTGAATGTTAGTACTAGGGTAAATTTATAAATATATTCTAATTTACTACTTTGATTATGAAGAAAATGTTTATAATCATTTCAACCGTGTAATTGAAAAATTAAATAACATATACATCAAGTTAATGGAACAGTGCATTTTATTCATGTAATGTGCAAAGTTACACAAAAATGTGATATTTTGTAAGACATAGAGGGGGACACATTTTAGCATAACCACTATTATTTTAAAACCAGTGGTACTCAACTTATGGATCAATGTTATATTTTTTTATTCAATTTTGACGTTTTAAACTGTCATTATTAACTCCATAGCAACAACTATAAGTAACACTTTTTTCACATGTGAATTAAAAAAAATATAAATCACTCACAAAATTTTAACTCACTCTGCAACAAATAATGCATTTTAAATAACGTCAGATACGAAAATAACACTCACCATAAAATTTATCAGACATTATCAGCCATTTTCATTATTTTTCACGGCACAAATGACAGACAATAAAGCATTTTAAATACATGACTTGACGTCTATCAGCGACGATTGTCATGCTTAGCCTACTAACTGATCAGTTTTTTATTTTGTCAAAATTAAACATTATAATGGTTTTTATTAGTATTTCGTCAAAATTGAATAAAATATTGTACAAACCACGTGAGCTAAGAATGTTTATTCACTCGAAGAAATTAACTCACTCGCCCTTACGGGCTCGTGAGCTAAACTTTCTTCTGATGAATAAACATTACCTTAGCTCACTTGGTGTGTAAATATCTATTAAATGGCATTATATATTTTTTATTAACTCATTAAATAGATAATTTTCTTCAGAATTCAACAATTAAATAATATCATACTCTTACATTGCGAAAATTTTGATAAAAATCAATTTAAAGTTAGTATTTCATTTCTATTTCAAAAATTTTGAGTAGGCTAAACAAACATTCAACTATCAAAAGAAAACAAAATTATCTGTCATTGTCGTATATCATTGTTACAAATTATTAAGTTAGATATTCGAAAAGTTCCAAAATTCGTTATTTTTTTATTTCGAGTAATTATTATTTGGTCTTCTTTAATTAGGATAATTTTTTGCAAATAAATTGCATGCTTGAAATACATTTTGATAGGTCTCATATCAATAAATAAAATAATCTAAGTATTTGTCAAATGTGCGGCCTTTATTAAATTAATTATTTGTCTGCTCTGATGGCTTAACGCCTCTTAGTTCGAGGGCGCTCGGGGTTCTGGGTTTGAATCCCACAAACTAAGACATATGTTTGTGCATGTGAACCTACTCAGTCATTGGGATTTAACCCTGTTGAGAGACTATAAAAGGAAAAAAAAGTAATGAAAATTATCTTAATTTAATAATGGGTGACAGTTAATATTCTTTTGTTTTAATGGTTGAATGTTTGCTCAGCCTACTTAAAAAATAAAAAATAGAAATAAAATTTTGAATTAATTTTTATCAAATTTTATGAGTATGATATTATTCAGGGCATCGAACCCGAACCTGAACCGAACCAAAACCGGAACCAAACCGTAACATTTTAGGGAACCCAAACCGAGAACCGAACCTCAGATATATTTTTAATTGAACCTGAGTCGAAATCGAACCGAGTATTAAATTTCAGGTTCGGGGTTCAACTCCGGTTCAGGTTAATTTTTAGTTCGAAAAGTAAATACAGCCGATAATCGACGTCTTAGGCGTTTGCGTTGCTGTCTGGGCTGACTTTTCGTGAAAATTGTGTTCGTTTCTTGTTGCGTTTTGCGTAAATTCCGGCTCTCATTTTACATTATTTCGAACCTGAACCGCGAACAAAACCGCAAATTTTATTAATGCTTGAACCAGAACCACACCCGGACCCATCTTTCAAAAAACAAATTAACCTGAACCTAAACCGAACCAAGTTTTTGGCGGGTTCGATGCCCTGATATTATTATATTATATCGTTGAATTCAGAAGAAAATCATCTATTTAACGAGTTAATAAAAATATGTAATACTATTTAAAAAAATATAACATTGATCCATAAGTTGCGTACCACTGGTTTTAAAATAATAGTGGTTATGCCAAAATGTGTTACCCTCTATGCCGTACAAAATATCTTAATCACTTTTTTGTGTAACTTGTCATATACACGAATAAAATGCACTGTTCCATTATCTTGATACACCCTGTATGTATCTAAACAAAATAATGAATTGTATTTCGTTCGTTACATCCGATAATTCGTTATAACAGTGTTCCTATTATTAATCTCACTGTATCGTAAAAATTACATATTTTTTTATTATTATTTGATATGTTGTACAGAGAATTTAAACATCTGAATAATGGTTAGTTATTGTATCATAAATTGTGACCTTTTCAAGTACGTTTAAAATGATTTATGTTTGATTTTAAAATCTCAAGGTCATATTTTGCAACATTTAAGTTTGTATTTCACGTACATATTTATACTACCGTGTACTTGATACAATATTTCAAATAAAATATTTACAAAATATAAGAAAATTGTGTAATGGAGTCTTTTAATACTTTTTAAAACATTTTTTATGAAAATATGAGCAATGTTATTAATGTAGGTTCATGTTTTTGAAGTTTTTAATAACATTTAGACAATGGGGGATTCCACTATTTTTTTTAATATAATTTCATCTGAAAATATTAGGAAAACTAAGACTATTGATGAAAATCCAGCGAAAAAAATCCTATTAATAAGCGAGTTATGGTCACGCTTATATGTTTTTTTATTAAACTGTTTTCATCATGGACCGAAATATTCTTGAAATATATGCTATTTTAAGTTATATTTACATAAAATAAATGAATATTATAACACTGTATAAGTCTACATACTTTATAATTACAGGTGTATTTAAATTATTAAGTTTAATGCAAGAAATTTATTTCAAAATAAAAACTGTTTGGAAACTGCAGTACAGGAATGTTAGCCCCTCCTTTCGAATTTGAATTTCTTAACTTCCATTGGTAGTAATCACCACCTCCTAACACGCTATTTGTTATGCATGTATAGGCGGTCTTTCGGTCGCCAATCAAAATATATATAGATTTCATATTGGCGTCGAAGCGCTATAACAAAAAACCTCTTATTTCCGAAATATCTCAATTATACCATTTCATTTTTTTATTAATATTTGTTATTCAGCATATACATTCATATTTTTTTACTATTTTCCTTTAATTCGATTGAGCTGGAATCCCCTATTTAATGTTAAGGTCATTTTGTTCACAAACGGTGTGATTCGCTTGTAATAATGGAGTCACATAAATTGAACTATTTCAACAACACTTATAAAAATATAGATATGATAGTTATTTAAGTATTAGGGGCAGTAAGTGCTTCCCATTGGTTGGTGATAATTTTGGAGATCAAGACGAAGTCATATAGTTTTAAAAGGTCTAGTTATAATATAATTAATGAATTTTCTTATTTGATATTGGAAATTTGTTTAAGTTTAATATCGAACCCGAGCTTTCTGAATCACAATCGGCCACCTAAAAAACAGCCACGCGATCCCATTAAAAAAAATCATTGATCTAATTCGTTCACATAAATTATAATATCCAAATTAAAAGCGAATGTCCTCTTACACAATCTTTGCATTGTCATTGAGATATTTTACGAGGTCTCAGATCAATTGAGAAGTTCACATTATGTAATAATTGCCACGACCGTTCGGTCTTCGAGAAATTTCTCTAAACGTTGGCGGCGATTATGAATATGATAATCGCTTATTCATTGTTTCATTCATTCTCAAAAATGCCTTGAGAGCAGCATACATTAATCTGATTTCAATTTATTGTTCTACATAATCAATCAAGATATCTAGATGGCTGAATATTAGCGCTCGTATTTTCATATTCATTTGTCATGTGGCAAAATAAATGAACGTTGATATTTAATTCTTGTTTAGATGGGTCTTTCTCAACATTTGAAGGTCGGGTTACTATAGTAACGTCTTCGTATACTAATTTTTTTCTTGGAATATTTAATATTCTTTATACGAGGTGTGTATAACAATTATTTGCACATTCTTTTACGATGATTTCATTTGTTTCATTGAATAAATAAGATATATGTATAACCATGGCAACGGTCATATATACGTACATATAGACGGTTATAGTTTTTATGTTGTGCGGTGTAATTTTATATTTTATTTATTCCAAATATAAAAAGTACCTAATTCAGAACATATCTTTTACATTCACTCAAGGTCATTTTTTGATGGTCGAAATTTATGCAAATTCTATTATATGTAATTTTTTTAATATGCTATTTGGTGTGTACCTATTATTCATACTAAAGTATGTTGGTATTACAGTGTGTTTCAAGATAAAATTCATTACTATCGCTTTTACCATAGATTAAATAATATGTATAGATTGGCAATCTTGTGAATATTGGTTTGTTTCATTTCCATTGTTATTTAATTTCCTTTTAAGTTTACAGGATAACAAATAATGAAATGGAATAACTTCTAAATCTTATTTTCTTTAATATAATATTTTCGGACTTATGGATTTGGAGTAAACCAATTACTCAGCTGGCGATTTTTGTAGCAAAATGAAGTCATGCACGACTTTTTATAAATTTAATCGATAGAGTAGTGAAAAATAATAGACCCATATTATTTATTTTTCCTCAAATCGATCTTTAATCATAAAAAAATTGTAATTGAAATTGACATTCTTTAAAATGCGGCTGCTAGTTCCTTTCCCAGTGACGTCACAGGTTCGGAGCAACGACCATTTTGATTTTCATACTGTTTTAAACATCAAAGTGACATTTAAAGAAAACCTGAAATTTATGAAAGTAAACATGTCGATGAAATAAGTTTGCCAGCAACTTACCAAAATAAAGAATTAAATAATATTCTCCAAATATTCAATGTCTCACTTGTGTTTATAACATTCTAGTGTCTACTCCCAAATCAAAAGTGAAAGAAACAGCTGATATGTAACGTGTAGATAAGTTCACGCCAAGTGAAAATTATATTTATAAAAATATGTTATGACCAGCACAATATTTCTCGCAATTTCAATTTTATTGTAATGCATTCGCACCGTCGTTTTATAACAAAAACATTACAGAATTATACCCACATATTGTTTTTATTGTATTTAACATGTCTTCTGCACACATACAATTCCAATTATATCTATTTTCCATTGTATGAGTATGAGTAAGTTCCTAAATGTCAGAGATTCTTCCAATTCATTAGCAAGATTGGCGGTATTTCTTATGGATATAAAATATGCATTTTACCTACATTTTTAAATATTTAATTAATAAAACAATAAGCATTAAATGTAATTCCCAGAAAAAGCTTTCAGAATGTCACTAAAACTGTTGATTTTTGACACTGACATCTGCCATTTATAAACTATGTTATAAACATTTGAATTTGTCAACTGATTTCCTTAGTGCCTTAGCCTCTGCGATGTACTGCATTAGATTATTCTGATTATTCTATATATTACAGTGCCTTTATCTCTAAATCATCATAAAAATGTTATAATCGGATTATAGGGACCTTAAAATGTGCTTATCCACTAAAATCTGGATATGCGAATTTTAGCATGATTCCAATACTTCTCTTAGGAGGTAAAAATGAATAGAACGATATTATATTAATATATTTTAGCGTATTTAGATATGTAACCCTCAATTTATAGTCAATATATTATATTTTTCTTTTAGAAATTCTGTGTCCATATAAAATGTCTGTTTGAAATGATTCTGAACTTAGGTTCGGAACCTGTGACGTCACAACATGGCAACTTTTTAAAATTATGCTTTTCACCGATTTTATTCACCAAAAAATGTAAATAAAAATAATTTAATCATATTGTACGATAAATTAGACTCTAATTTTTTTTGCATGACATGCGGTATGTACGAGGGTCACGCTAGAATTAGAATTATTTTATAAATACTAAAATGCTATTTACATAATATATTTAGTAGTTGAAATTAAAATGCATGTAGTAGTTTTATTTTATGTTTCAAAAGAGTGTCAAGTCCAATAATTACTGTTACAATTTTATTTGGAGTTTTACCTCATGGTGTTCACATATAATATTGTGAACGATCTTAGAAGATAACTCCTAGAGAAAACTTACCTTTTGCCCTGCATATTACATTCTATGTTATATGCAGTTTCCCTTGTGTAAGACATTACTTAAACTTGAACAGGTATGCTAAATTTTGAATTGGCTGTTTGTAATAATCCTAATCCAAAGTAGTAGTGGAATCAATTTATTTTTCAAAAACTAAGCATGTGTTTCCTTTTTTTTTTTATTGTGTATATTGAACGAATGCTGTAGCTTATCTTTAGTTAAATTTAGTGGAAGTTCAGAAATGGTTGTAATTTACAAGTCTCCTTTAAACTTTAGATAAAATTAGTTATAGCGTTTTTCATTTATATATTTAGTCTTGCGCTCAGTGCACTATTACAACACATGCGTAGTGTATTTTAAATAAAACATGTTATAAAAGTCCAGTGCTAGTTTGTTAGTTGACACTGTCAAATAGAGAGATTATGTACAACCGCAACTGTCTATTTATATACATCTACAAACCAACGGTTTCAATAATGAGCCGGTTTTACATTTTTTCTAAAAGTATTTTAAATGAAAGTTTACGTATATTTTTCATAGTTATAAAAAAAATTATAATTATTATTTTCGTAAATAATGAAATAAAAACATTGACGGTAGAAATAGTCATGAAAAACAATCCCCCACTCCTCAGACGTCGGAGTACATACAGCACGTCATTTATGTCCAATATGAAATCATTATTAATATAAATAAAAGTAGGCGATAGTTTCAGTTTGTCACATGTTAAACTGTATGTACTCTGACGTCACATTTGAGATCACGTGATGTTTTCAAAATTTCAATATTTAATTGCATGTATCTAATGGATATTTCGTGATATTTTCAAAATTACGGCTCTTTAAGGAACAATGTTTTTTTTAAGAGTTGAAAAATCAATATTCGACTGTGTTAGGATGGAGTTAGGTACAGGAAAGTAAGAATTCTTCGGACTTGCAGTCAATTAATGAAATTTATTCACGCCGACGTTTCGACTATACAATAGTCTTCTTCAGGGCTAGAATGGTCTAGTCGAAAAAAGGAAACCACATGTGGATAACAGAACATACAACACGGATAATTAAAAAAATAAATAAATAAATAAATAAATATGAATAAATAAATAAATAGTTAAAAACAACATATCACAGAGAGAAAATCGTTTTCATATGTATTGTACTCACCCAAGAAAAGTTTTTAATTTTTTGACGATTTTCTGTCTGTGATATGTTGTTTTTAACTAATTATTTATTTATTCATATTTATTTATTTATTTTTTTAATTGTCCGTGTTGTATGTTCTGTTACCCACATGTGGTTTCCTTTTTTCGACTTGACCATTCTAGCCCTGAAGAAGACTATTGTATAGTCGAAACGTCGGCGTGAATAAATTTTATTAATTGACTGCAAGTCCGAAGAATTCTTACTTTCCTGTATCTACCTTTTTTTAAAAAAAATTTAGTACTTCTAAGTCCTATAAAAATTCTTGCAACAGCCCTATTCATGTATTATTAACATCCTTATGTTTTACATCCATTAGATACTTTTTACAACTCAAAATATATGAATTTGGCAGACTGCACTGGCAAGAACTGAAGATCGCAGTAAGTGCAAGAAAATGCGCACTCAATAAGGTTCAGTTCACTCGAAAAATTGAAACACGTAACACTCAGTGCAAAAAAGTTCGCACTAATTATATAAATGAAAAACGCTATAAGTATTGCCAGGTCACTCACAATCGCAATATATTATTTAATCAATACTAAAAGTTTGAAGTACCTACTAGACTATAGTGCGGAACACGAATCTTGAATCTTGACCTGAGGTGTAAGGGAAAGAAATGCTCATATCGTGATATTCCATAAACGCTGTCAAATAATAATTATTACAGTATATTTGAGCTTCTAATTCATTTGTGTACGCTTATGATCCTAATGGATCCGGTTATAAACAAGACAGGAACTGAAACGAACAGCAATTGCACAGATCAACTGCCAATATGAGAAAGGCTGCGTAGCTTTAAAACTTATTTGGGCAATTGTTTTATATTCGGTATGCGCGAAGTAAATTAATTCAATTTCATGTGGATTTAAACGGAGACAGTGAATTATGCTGACATATTTTCCATAGTTCATCTTTCGTGTCCCGCACTATACTAGACAAAAGGCTCTCTCGTCTCTCCATCCGTTACATTTACAGTAAATTTTGCATCAGTCCCCACCTTCATCTGTTTGAAACAAATGCCGTTAGATGTTCAATTGTCACTAGACTCACGAGCATAAAGCATCACCAGGCAATTGTCCATTTCATGATATCCGTACAACTTCTGTATCTGGCTATTTGTAATTGTGTGAGAGAGATGGCATGATAATGTCACCATCGCATTCCTTTTGCTTCCCCCGCCCCCGTAATGTGGACATCGCGTCGCCTGGATACTTGTACAGTCAAATGTTTTCTTGTTTATGGCATAGTAAATGAATAATGTTGTAAATCATTACTTATGGGAAGTTAATAGATAGACAGTACGTAATTATTTTTGAATGAAGATAGTGTAGAAATTAATTTTGACGAAAAATGTGCATATTGATGTACTATTTGACTGCAAAGGTCATTTATACCAATTATTGTAAAAGGAAAGTTTATATAATTTTACTTTATTTCCTTTACATTTGGTATGAAAATTTAGTCTGAGCTGAAATTACGGTTCTATTCCGAATTCCGTAATCAAAATCGAATCTTCGTTCCATTACTAAATAATACATTATTAAATTTTTACCTCCCGCTCCCTTGGTAAAGGAGGTATAGGGATCGTGCTATAGTAAAAATTTTTAGGCAGAGTAGTCACGTCATCATTTCATTACAAAATGAAAAAACACTGTAGTATTGTATATGTTTAGGAAAACGAAGAAAATAAATACTATTTTTTGCATACTATAAGTAAAGTACATTGTAATTAAATTTACAATTATTCTAAAGTCGAACATAATGTTTTCAATGAATTTTAATTTATTTAAAATAATTGTAGTTCATTTTTTCACCACATGTTGGTACTATTGGATTTCAATATTTAAACGTTTACATGACATGTTTCTCCCGGAATTGTCAAGCGTCTGCTGTCATTAGTTCGTTACTTTTCTGCTTTTAGTTTGTGTTAATTTTAATAATTGTAAATTGTATTATTGGAGTATTTTCAATCAAATATAATATATTTTTTAAATGTTATTTTAATTATATTTTCAATAAATCGAATTTATAGTGCTACTCTTTACTATTCTATAACACTACAGAATTGTAAATCTAAATAAAATAAAATCAATTGTTTTAAAAATATATTCAATGTCATTAATATTAATTTTCTAATTTTTCATCAAGTGCTTCATTCACTCCCCGTATTCCTTCTGAAACCCGACTCGGTGTGCCCTACATAGAATTTTCAATACCATAAATTGGAAATATATTACATTTTACAATAATATTCAATTATTATTCGACTATTAAATAAATTAACTTGATCACATAAATTAGAATCGTAGGTAAATACAATTATTTTCTAAAATTAAATTAGTGTACTACGTAAACCTACTAATTTCGTGACGTCATTATCTAGTTACAATCTTTGATGACGTGACTACTCTGCCTAAAAATTTTTACTATAAAAATCACATCGAGATTTTAGTAAATGACTACGTTTTAAGGTCCCTAGAACCAAATTTTAACATTTTCATGAAAATTCTGAAACCTTCGACCCTATTCTAATATGGAAAGAAAACATTAGATTATGGTGTAAATCGGATAACCGGAAATGGCACTTTACTCGAAGCTCATATGGTTTTTCTTCGAAAAATACAATTAATTGTCATTACAAAAATTAAAGATTATTGAATTTTCTACAAATATACATTTTTATAAATCTCAAAGCCTATAATTTAAAGACTTCTTCGTTACATAGTTCATATTTCAAATGTATGCAACTTAAAATAAATACTTGTGTCAAAAACATTATTTCAAATTAATAAGGGTGACATTTTAAACAGAAAATAGTAAATAAAGCAATAGTTATATGCAAAGGAACTTACAATAGTTTGCAGTATTAGTAATTATGTATTTAAATTAATAAAAATTAAATAGCGGGAGGTCTTGTGTTGGCTACATTAGATGTTTTAAATTGGTTACTATACTCTCCAAATTTACAAATATAATGATTTTTAAATGGTACAAAAGTGACCCCTGTGGTGTTCTCTCTACGTCAGCAATAAATGCGAATAGGTCACTATTACCGATATCTGTGTACAACAAATATTGGCACACCTGCAATGGGTAATATGACGTGGTGATATATTTATATTTTATTTTAAAATATATAACAAATAATACTCAAGGACATTATGAGATCTATTTATATTTTATTTTAAAATTTTATAAAACAAAAATTATATAACAAATAATACTCAAGGGCATTATGAGATAAAACAGCAGAATCCATAGACTATCTACTTCGTAAATTTTATTAAAACTTTCTAATTCGTAATTGGTAGTATATTAAAAAAATTATAGTAAGACATGAAACGTTGAAGGCACCACGGGAGTTAAACGGACAATAATGCCCTCGGTCAACGTACACACCTGGGGCCAGAGGCCCTCGGAAAGTACATTGTTGACCTCAGGCATTATTGTCCATATAACACCCTTGATACCTTACTATAAACATAGCTCAAAATATAAATATTTGTTTCAGAAATACTTGAAATAAAAATAATCATCTACATTTAATTGCATTTTTGGGTCGTTCAAATTGTACAGTTTTTAACAGTTTAAATAAATCACAAGTTCAACTTGTTTCCTCTAAATGAAATATTTTAATTATTTGTACTTAACATTCCGTTATTATTGTTAACTGACCTTGGTAAATTTCACACGGACTACCAAAATACGAAAAAGTTCTCGGAATTTTAATTACTTAATAAATCAGTGTTAATTTTAACAAACCAAAGTAAACTTATTTACTTCCATAGTTTTGTGTATATGTATTTCCTTTTTGTAATTTCGAGTTTTTCATGTTGCAGTTAATTGAAAACAGGAAGTGGTACGGCAGTATTACTTCCGGAATTTTGCATAATATATTTTCATAAAAATCACGCACATTTACCAACATTCTAATAATACCTACTAAATTATTTACAATTTAATGATCAACTTAATTATTGTAAGGAGTAGGGTTGCGAAAAATGTTCGATCAGATCGTTTGTTCGATCCGATCGATTGATTGATCTGATAGCTGGATCAATCCGATCGGTTAATTCATCAGATCGTTTGATCGATGTGATCTATTGATCAGATCGATCTCGATTAATCAGATAAATCGCAATGGGAAAGGTACATTTGTTTAATAAATATGCTAATTTTGGTAATTGTATTTTTATTTTCGAATGAAAATAATTTTTATGGATCTAAAATAGTTTGATTAGCCAAGATCGATCTGAATAAACGTGATCGATCAAGATCAATTTGATCAATCAAGATCGATCTGATCAACTGGGAACTGGGATCGATCTGATCAATCGAATAAATTAAGATCGATCATAAAAGTCCCTGATCGCACAGCCCTAGTACGGAGTATCTTTTATGTCCAAATTTGTAGAAGATATTAAATTAAACTCTCTGCCAATAATTTATTAGCAAAAAGACTACAATATGAAGTATATAAATATTGGAATGTCTGTAGGCTTATAATGTACATTAATAAATGCAAGGAAGAATTAATAATGATTATGAGGAATTTATCACCTATCTATTAAAAGTTGAAAATAAAAGTTTATACAGATTTTTTTATATTAACCATGTGCTATAAAAGAAATATTCACTTTTACGATTTTCTACGATGATTACATACACCTTTTCTCACACATTAGCTCATACTCATTGTTTATTTTTATTTTATAATCTTTCCCAGTACTTCGGGTTCGTATCAATTATCAAGCTATTCTGGTACACTTTTTCTATTGTGGTAATTTTGCATTCAGATATTTTATAAATGCGACTTGTCAAAAATATGATACGTCGTTTTTATGGTATTGCTGCTTCTTCATAACTTAGCATTTTCAAAATTACCAATTGAATTATAAATAAATATATCACCACGGCATATTCTGGGTGTGCCAGTATCTACAACACATGTAGACATCGGTAATGATGACGATATATTTTACCGTGTGGGCGCTTACTAGGCGTCACCTCATGGGCACTCATAGCTGTTGTGGAGAGTGCACCACAGGGGTCACTTTTGTGCCATTTTAAAATTGAAAATATTTGGCGTCTGTCGGGATCGAATCCGGTTCCCCCAATTGAATTGACAGTCCATATTTATTTGACGGCAAGTAAAGTGCTTCCCGCTAACAATAGGATAGTTGCGCATTTTTTAATTTATTTTTTTATCTGAAAGAATTAAGTTATTCACTTTAATACATGTTTTACGTCTGGCAACTATATGTTTTTCGAAATATATTTTAAAAAAATCTTATTTCAAATTTCCCCATGTGTGACGTGTATTATTATTACACAATACAGTAGTTGACTACCTGAAAAGATTTATATTTTTGAGAGAAGCACTATTTCAAAAAAAATTATTCATTTTTACACAAATTCATTAGTTTTATTACCTACCTTTTTTTTAAATTTGCTGATATAGAAAAGAAAAATAAAATATGATTTTATCACAAATCAGTCTTCCTACACGTAAAACATAGGATGTCAACTAAAAATGACAATTATGTACATTCCCTGGAGTGTACTGACGTATAAGTTTGTTATTGGCGAACAAAATGAACTCGTAGCCACCTGGTGGCATAATTATGGAGTTGTCTATATAAGAATTAAACATCTTGAAAATATCTGGTATTCAAGTAAATAATTATAAAATATACGTACTGTTACATAATACTTTTGTATCTGTTATTTTACTTTTAGAATTATACTATAAATATTTGTATGAAAAATTAAAACATAATTCAACTTCTTCCCTTTGTCATAGTATTACAAGAAGCTTGTATGAGTCATACAGACTTAGTCGAACTATATAATTATTAATAATCTACTTCACAAGAATGCCACCGCTAACTTTATTGAAATTATTATTTTTATTTTCTAATAATTTTTACTTTAATATGTATAGAATTAGTTTATATTTCATAATTAATAGTAAAAAATAACATTCATTTTTTTCGCAACTATATCCTCTTGAAATTTCATATTTTGACATTTACAGCCCGATTCACAAGAAAGTTTAAGCTAATCCTCATTTTTCTATTCTATTCCGGTATTTAAAATTTAATTCTCATGATATCAATAAAGGTAGATACTAGGAATAGATTACACTTTATTTTAAGATATAAACTGCCAAAATTAGAGTAGAATTCGCTGATCAAAAAATAAGGATTAGCTTAAACTTTTTTGTGAATCTGGATGTTAATGTATTGTGTTTTCTCTGATTGTACATTGTATCAAACGAGGTGTCAAACATTGCGCTTATAGATCTTCTCAACTACGTGGTAAAAGTGGTTCGAGTAGTGGTTTTAAAGACCTTAAAAGAACACCGAAATAGAAAAACAAATGAAACATCATGTTAAATTTTACACCAATAGTAGCTCTTGCATTAGTTTAAACACTTGCTATCTGACTCCCACTGCATCCCACAGCCACAAGCACCCACTTTTGACTAAGTTATTTATTCTTGTTGTAGGCGGAATCCGAAGTCGCCGCCCTCAATCGCCGCATCCAACTGCTGGAAGAAGACTTGGAGCGCTCTGAAGAGCGTCTGGCCACCGCCACGGCCAAACTGGCCGAGGCGAGTCAGGCTGCTGATGAGAGCGAACGGTTAGTAACACAACACACACAGATAGACAAAAACTCCTAGTGGATGAATGTATTGTTGGGCTACTTTCAAGGATAGAAATATTGACAGAATGGTAGATAGTATTAGGGAGACGAAATGTTAGTTGTTATATCAAATTAATAAATATTATTTATTGTTATTAAATTAAAAGGAAGATATAATTAAACAAATAATCGAGAATACTAATAAAAACAGGTGTTCGTGAAAAATATCGAAATTAAGGTTTAAAGGACAAAAAAATAATTTAAAAAACAGTAACCTACCAATTGAAAGAGAAAAAAAGTATTCAAAGTAAAAATAAAAAATGGATTCCATCTTAAAAATGTTTGTATTATTATCATACGTAATATAACAAGTGATATGATTATCATCGATGATATTTTCGAGTGAAACCGAGTTACAGATTTCACGAGTCCGAAGGACGAGTGAAATGTGCTGCTCCGGTTTTACGAGCAATATCTTCGATTATTAATCATATCACGAGCTTATATTTAATGAGAGAATATAATGAATTTTGTTAAAATTAACTGTCAATGTTGTAAAAATCCCTTAGTAACGATTGTAAATAAGGTGATAATTTCTTTGTTTTTTATCATCGCTGTGATAGACATGTAACTAGGGAAATTCTGAATGTTGATTGGCGGAAAACATGTCACGTGACTAATAAATTATATTCTCACGAATATATACTGGGAGTATATTTATTTATGTATCGAGGTACTGAAGTTCTACATTTTATCACGAATATGGAGTTTAATTGCCGAGGCCATAAGGCCGAGGAAAATAAACCATATGACTGATAAAATGGAACTTCAGTGCCGAATTGCATATTAAATTTTATTTGAAATCGAAAATGTGAAAATAAAAGGATTATTTTATTTGTATAGGTTATGTTTCTGTAACTATCAGTCAGACACTCAATGTTACTAACCTCCAAACATTGAGGTTATCGTAAAGAACACTCAAAATTATGTTTTATTTCAATCTTCTTCATCGGAATTGTTCAGTTCGTTCTTGTACATACTTTTTTGTCATTTTACGTACAAATTATACAGGGTGTTAAAAAATAAATGTAACACATGAGAAAATATAGTGCTGACCAAAATGAGTATAAAAAAAACTTTCAACATGGGTCCGATCTTCAACTGTTTTTGTGAAAGAGGTCATTTTTTATTAGAATCGAAAGAAAATAGAATTATCAAACGAAATTAAAAGCAATTTATCTTTATTGTTTAATTATATCTTCCTTTTAATTTAATAACAATAAATAAATTTTATTAATTTCTTTCAGTGTCATTAAGACCTCTATAATCTTAATCACACTCTGGAAAAAAAGGTGTTAGGACCTCTGACATGGTTGACATGTTGAGTAATCCTATGATCTTTTTACACTTATTAAGGTTTCCTGAAAAAAAATCTACTAAAGATGAGAATATTGTCTTGAAATACGTACATAAATAGTTTTTATTTTCACATAATTTTAATTTTTATGTGAAGATTATCATGAATAAACATTGTATCCTGAGAAAATATTAGCGTTATCTAAAAATAAATAAGTTGAAAAACATCATTTCCTGACAAGTCTGAACTGAACTGTACAAGAAAAAAAGTTAAGAAAACCTTTGTGACCTGTTTCTTACATCAAATTAAACAAAGCATTATGTTATATTTACATAAATAGAATAAGCAGTGTTTTATGTTTTTATAATGATTCATATTTAAGAAAGCGTAGAAAATTGCGCCTTTTATTCAGAAAATATGTTAAAAATAAATACAAAACAAATAGATCTAGACAAAGCTTCGTCATTAAAATTAAATTAAATGCTTGTTAAAATGTTAGGAATATTTAGAAAGTTATTGGAATATCTGAATTTATTTCTATCCTTGAAGTTAGTCCACTCATACAAACATACCTAAAAGGACTACTTCCATTTTAGTTCTAACTGTACCTTATATATTTTCTTCTCTATTATTTATGGTTAGCTATCTTATTTCATTCTCCATTCCTTTATTTGGGGATTTATATTATTCTATGTTGGTTCCACTTATTTAATTTCCCTGGGGTGCACCAAACGGGATATGTAATTATGTTGGCAAGGGTTGGATGACATTGAATAAATGTTATAACATTTTTTTTTTATTATTAAAATATCTTTCAGAACTCATATTAATAATTAGAATAATACTACCTTTCTAGTTGAAGTTCTGTATTTTTTTATTAATAAAACCCAACGTTTTGGCCGCGTGCCTAAGTGTCTGATCGCGATCCTGGGGGAACCGGGTTCGATCCCGACATACGCCAAATATTTCCAATTTTAAATGGCACAAAAGTGACCCCTGTGGTGCACTCTCCACGCCAGCTATGAGTACGGTAAAATATATTGTCATCATTACCGATGGCTACAAGTGTTGTAGATACTGGCACACAGAAATGGGAAATATGCCGTAATGATATATTTATTTATTTATTTAACGTTAAAATTATATTTTTATGTCAATTTCGCCCGAAGAATGCACCAGTTTATGGTGCCGAAACGTTGGGTTTTATTAATAAAAAAATACAGAACTTAAACTATTTGTATTACTAGTGTATAAATTGTACTTTTTGAGTGCGAGTATATTTTTAAATATGGGTATGCCATACACAAAAATTTTTGGTGCCTATTTCGTCAAAAATTTATTAAAAACTACGATCCGTATTACGAATTCACCTTTAAAAAAAAGCGGTTTTGTGGAGCGCGCTTTTACATTATATTCTTATGAGAAATGCATTCCATAAATGCGTTTTTATTATAAAAGTGTGCGCTTGTAATACTGGCCTGGTTTTTTGTTAAATTTCAACATTCTTGTGCTGAAAATAATCAAATTAATATTTTCACTTTTTACCGACCAGACACAAAAAATAGTTATTTATGTATTAAGAGCGTAAGGAGGCTTTTATGGCCTGTGGTGGGATTTTGAGCCCGAGGCGTAAGCCGCGGGATAAAAACACGCCAAAGACCATAAAAGCAAGTTACGCGCGTGGTACATACAAAACTTTATACACGGACGAAAATTTTCAAATTATGAGTGTTAGAAAAATTGTATCGAAAAGAATTTGTCCTCGTACATCCAGTATCTAGTATTGCTATGAAAGCGGAGAACAACAGTTTATTGTTTATTATTTATGTCATTTGAGTTTTATTTTGTGTATCTCCGTGCTTTCCAGGTAAATATCACAAAATTAATTTTCATTTTTCATTAAAGAATATAGAAATTTTCGATTTGTAATAAAATCTCATGTTGCCTGTTTAAATTGTTTATATTGTAGGTTATAATTTGGTTTGACGTTACATAATAGCCCGGCGGGCTATAAAATGACGTTTATGTCAAAGAAATTCGTGTATAATTGTCAAATTGAAAATTTTTATATTCTTCAATGAAAAATGAAAATTAATTTTGTGATATTTATATGGAAAGCAGGAAGATACACAAAATAAAAATTAAATGACAGAACTAATAAACAAACAATAAACTGTTGTTTTCCGCTTTCATAGCAACACTAGATACTGGATGTACGAGGACAAATTCTTTTCGATACAATTTTTCTAGCACTCATAATTTGAAAATTTTCGTCCGTGCATAAAGTTTTGTATGTACCACGAGCGTAACTTGCTTTTATGGCCTTTGACTTTGACGTGTTTTTATCCCTCGGCTTACGCCTCGGGCTCAAAATCCCGCCGCAGGCCATAAAAGCCTCCTTACGCTCTTAATACATAAATAAATTGGAACAATCTTCATAATATTTATTACTTTTTAAAATCAAAATTATTCGGTCGATGACACGAGAGAAAGCGGTTGCGATATGGGAGAAATTTTGGAAATACCGTCACTGTGAAATTGTAGTTAATTCTAATCGACGTAGTGGTTTTTTTTTTTTGATATTGTTTTGTAAACAGCAGATGTATTGTATTAATCGGTTCATTAAACATAACAGCCTTATTATAAGTCTGATTAAAATTAAATTTGCCAGGTGATATTTGACACTAATTATAATAAGAGCAATTAATTTTATAATCATGTGCGTTTAACATGGGAAATCAGTCTTTCTTTTGCGCAAACATTACCTAAGTATTTTATGCTAAAATACTTGAAATAAAAGTTATAGAGATTTAAATTCTACATCTAAATCATGTGAAACAATTATTCTAACTTTTCATAGAAACGTGCAAATTCAGTAACATTTTCTTCCAAGTAGACACGCGGCTTACGGAATCTATGCAGTCTTCATAATTTTATATTCTATCTGACTTTCTTGTTTTTGTAATGAAGTGAAGAAGTTCTTACTTTTTACATAAACAAGAAAGTGAGAGGGTATTACGTATGATGATTGCATTTCCTATGTACATGATACAAGATTGTGCATTTATGTTTCATAGTGTAACTTCATTTTATCTGTTTGTTGAAAGCAGATAAGTTTTTAACATGAATTATTATCTAAATATGATTCATACCAGTTGTAAGTCTATTTATGGTAATATAAATAAATAAACTCACAAATGTTATTTTAACACAGGGCTAAAAGATATTCTAGAAATTGGAAATTACTATTACCACTGTCACCAGAAATTTAATCGCAGATTTAAAATTGTATACAGTGTGTTCATTTTTAAGTGGCCACCATTGCGATCTTGAGAACTATAAGAGATACGAAATTTGTTAAATTAGCAAGGAATTTCTATTTTACGTAAAAAAAAAAATATGAACCAGTGGTTCTCAAAATATGGATACCAACTTTTTTATTTTAAATAGAAACATATTTTTTATTTGCTCATTCTTTAGAGAATTTAATTCTGAATTCAGTGATATAATGCTTTAATACCCTTACATAACGATTTTTTTGAGAAAAATGCATATAAATTTTTATACTAATTTGATTAAAATATGGCTAACAAGAATGCCATGAAAGGAACAAATGAATACGTGTTATTTTTTTTACATAGAATTAGAGTGCGCTGACAGAAAGAAGTGAATACTTTGTTCTTTTAATTGATCATAAATGTCAACGAAACCAAATATTCACGTATTTCTTTCATGGCACTCTAATTCCATTTGAAAAAAATTAACCCGAATGCAATTTCCAAATTTGGCAATCTTGTTGTAGCCATATTTTAATCAAATTAGTATAAAACTTACCATGCATTTTTTTCAAAAAAAAAATCGTTATGTAAGGGTATAATAGTATATTATGTGGCAAGTGTGCGAAGCTGAAATTTTTACATGAGGGTGGAGATTGCAAATAGGCTTCACACACGTGTTACATACTATACTTTTTCTACGATCTTGCAATAAAATATATTTTTTCTTCACATTGTCATTCTTTTAACGTAAAGCCTCTGTTTTATCGACTTGTGTAACCATGGTTACCAACGTTACGGGTGTTTAACAGCTTTGTTTTATTAAAATACAATTCAGTTTGTAGTATGTAAAATAATGAACAGTGCGTGAAATAACACTTCACGCACTGTGTGCAAAAAATGAAACTTCACACATAAAAATTGATACGTGAAATACTAACTTCACGCATGGGAGTAGAAAAGAGTATTATATCACGGAATTCAGAATTAAATTCTCTAACGAATGAGAAAATAATAGTTAGTTTTTATACAAGACGATAAAATTGTATTTTATTGACGAGCGGAAAGTTTAATTTATTTTTCGCGAGTCGATAATTTAATTTTATCGTCGTGTGTAAAATTCTATTTTTTTTTTCTATAGCAGATATTAAAGAGCAAAAATTAGAAAAACCGATTATAAATTTAATTATTTAAGAAAAATCTCAGTAGCGTGGTAGTTATAGAATTTGTTTGAAAACAATTTCATTTTATTCATGTTTATACAATTGAAGTTATATATAATATGAATCGCAAAAATGTATAATGTGTTTTACTTAAATAAAAATTAAAGTTATTTATCTACCCTTGCTGTTAAAGTATTATTTTATCTACCCTTGCGGTTAAAATGTCACATAGTCAACTATTTCGAGTTGAACAAAGCACAATTTAAAATCTGCTGTAGAAAAAAGAATATATGTTCTCATTTAAAATAAAAAAGTTGGGTCCCATAGTTTGAGAACCACTGGTCGAAAAAAATATTTTTTTTTTCTTTAAATTTATAGTTCTCGAGATAGCAATGGTGGCCTCTTAAAAATAAACGCCCTGTATATTCTTTTTATCCATTAAATCAATCGTTCTTTTTTAACATTTCTATTTCAAAACCATCCAAATTCACAACAATCGGTCTTCGAACACGCCCTTCTATTTCCGTTCGTTGCCCTTAGGGCTTGTCTCCACGGTTGACGCGGCCCGGCCCTTCTGAATATGTTTTGGTATTTGGTGCACCCTGTCCCTTCATTTCCTGTAGCAATTTTCTATTCTCTGTTCTTTCTGAGGACGCGTGATGTGCATTTCAAGCTGATAAAAAATAAGGGGGTGATATTAACTTAACGGGGACAAGGGGATGAGGGTTGTAAGTGGATTAAGATATTAAGGGATGGAATTGATAATTCAGGGCTCAACAAGTTGGTTATGAATATGTTATTTAATCTAAATAACTTAAATTTATCTCGTTCATCAGGCTCCTCTTATTTTCACTCTATTATCTCTCTCTTTCTCTCTCTTTCCCTGACTAACACAACACATACAAATCCCGGTGATCCCCAGGATACGCAAAGCTCTGGAGAACCGCACCAACATGGAGGACGACAGAGTATCGCTACTAGAGGCGCAACTCAACCAGGCCAAACTTATCGCCGAAGAGGCCGACAAAAAATACGAGGAGGTATAAAATATATTCCTCTTCTGCTGGTGGTGGTTCAAGGGTTTTACGTCAGAAGTGGGATAGAGGAAGAATTTGGCATCAAATCTGATATTTTGTGTCAAACATATGTGTCATATAATGGAATAGTACATCCTATTTGTTATACAAATCATAATATTCGTTTCCAATGAAATCAATTTGTTACCAAATTTATTATCAAATTTGTTAACAGAGAGCCGGTTTTAAATTTTTTTAAAAGTGTTTAAATGAAAGTTTTTCTATATGCTTCCAAAGTAATAGAAAAATAACAATAATATATTGTTATTTTCATAAATAATTAAATGAAAAGATTGGCGCCAGAATTAGTCTTGAAAAACAGACACCTCCCATTCCAGCATGTCATTCATAGCCAATAGGAAAACAGTTTACGTTATTTATATAAAAAATAGTAGGCGATAGTTTGTCACATGTTTAGACTATGTTCTCTGACGTCACATTCTGTTTCAGATCACGTGACTTTAAAAATATTACACAAATTTCATTAATTGCAAAAAATTTAAAGTATATTTCGTGATATTTTCAAATTTGAGGCTATTTAAAGAATAATATCTTTTAAAATTCAGTTATATAAAAATTCTTGCAACAGCCCTATTTATGACTGAGTTGAACAGAATATCTGACTATATAATATATATGACTTTTAAGTACTACATTTTAAAAGATTTTTTTCTTTAAAAAGCCACAAATTTGAAAATATCACGAAATATACATTAAATATTTTACAATTAAATATTAAAATTTGTGTAATATTCTGAAAAAGTACCCGTGATATGAAGCAGAATGTGACGTCAGAGTACATACAGTTTAACATGTGACAAACTATGGCCTACTTTCATTTATATATCGTGAGTATTTTTTAACGTGAAACATTGGGTTTGTCATATCCATGGTTACTTGACATATGATTGACAGCAATGTATTTGCCCGTTCCATTTAAAATGAAACATAGGGACCGAATTTGACATTTGATAAGACGTCAATAGAGGTTAATTTTGTTTAAATAATTATACCTGCATTCTAAATTAAAATTAGTTGTAGAAAAAATTTGGTGTGCCCGAGTGGTTTTCTGACTCGGCTAAATTTCTTACAATATTTAAATTGCTGTCAATCAAATGTCAAATAATAACTTATAGGGAAATTCAAGGGTTATCTGTCATATTGACAAGATGTCATTAGAGGTTAATATTGTTTAAATAATTATACCTGTTTTCTAAAAATTAAATTTAGATGTAGATAAAATACTGTGTGCACTTTGCGCCCGAAATATGTTTTGTGCTCTCGAGTGGTTTTCTGACTCTGCTAAATTTCTTACAATATTTAAATATAATACTTCTTCGTACCCTATGTTTCATTTTAAATGGAACGGGCAAATACATTGCTGCAATCAAATATGAAGTCGTAACCATGGATATGAGAAACTCAATGTTTCTCGTTAAAAATACTCACGGTAAATAATGTAATCTGTTTTCCTATTGGCTATGAATGACCTGATGTAAGTACTCCGACGTCACAGGAGTAGGGGTTGTTTTCATGACTATTTCTAGCACCAATCTTTTTATTTAATTATTTACGAAAATAACAATAAATTATTATTTTTATTATTACCATGAAAAATATTGCATAAACTTTCATTTAAAATACTTTTAAAAAATGTTAAACCGGCTCATTGTAAAAATGATTTTAAAAAAAGTTTAATTATTATGAAAAATAATGCAATTATAAGTTGTAAGAAGCATTGTTTCGTTCAAAGAATTTCCACTTGTAAAAGAATTATTCAAATTGCAATTAAAAATAATTACAAGTATTATGTTAATAAAAAGTTTTAATTATATTACAGTATTAAGTTAGAAATTTGCTGTAACGAATAATTGTTACATCCAGTAGAGATAAATATATGGAATCAAGCAATGTTATGTACAATTTTTATCTAAATAGGTAATGATTTGAGATACCGTGTTTTATAGTACTTTGTACAGATTGATTAATTTTGGTAGCAGCATTTGGAAAACATTTTTATGACAAAAAAAATTACTCTTGATATATTTTTTGATATCTTCTATCTCAAAGAATACATAGATACTATTTCTGTGATATAAAGATGACCAGAATGACGATATTTCTATTTTTAGCTTCAAGAAAAGTAGCTTGAAATAATATATGAAACAATTATAAATTTTAATATATAACTTTTTCATATTTTAAAATGAAGGTACTTTACTTGACTCTAAATAAAGAAACTTTGTCAATCTGGCCGTTCGATATATTATAGAAATTATATTTGCGCATTTTTAGTAGTTCGAAGTCATGCAAAAAATGATAAAGGTTAAAAAATAATAAATATTTATTAAATTAATTTTCAAAAAATTACCTTCCTCTATCTCACTCTTCTGACTTTAGCAATAATCTTAAGTTCTGTTAGGGTTGGTTAGGATGTTTTCAGGTTGTAGGTCCAGCGGCAGCCAGTCTAAGAGGGACGTGCAAGGTCACCCAAGGTCTCAGACACGTAACTCGCGTGCACAGGTTAATGACTTGTTCGCACTGGTCCATAGCACCAGTGTAAGGCGGACTTGGTGTTGGTGTGATTCATACCCAAACACGCACGATTTGGACAGAGCGTGTTCGGGAATAAATTATAAATATTTGGGATTAGATTTGGAACTAGAAGGAATTTTTATTATGTACAACTTTTGAAGAAAGTTATTCTCATTAATATACTGTTTGCTATTTTAGTACCGAATCTATAGATATAAAAAAATATTTGTTTTTTAAATAATTAATAAATGAAACAGATGTTTAACATTTCTAAGATTACAATAAAAGTCGTTACAGTTTATTAATATTTTGATTGATTTATGTATTTCTTTTTATTTACGGTGTTAAATCCTTGAAACTAAATTTATTATTGTGTGTAGTCACGTATATGATTACTAATTTAGTACTTAGTACTTGTAACTTGTAGAAGTAAAAATAAGTTTGTAGTTGCACTTCCGGGAGTAAAAGTGCTTTTTCACTCTCTCTTTTCAAAGTGTCATTTTTACTTTCAATACAAAGTGATCAAATGTAACTAATTCAGTTGGCAATAAATAAAAAATAATTGAAATTGGTAAGACTGATACATAAATTTATTTCCTGCTTTTGACACTGTTGACAGTGACATTTGAAAATTTAAATTTGAGTATATTTACATTTTTTATTAAAATGGTTGTTGTTTCCCTTACCCACATCCTTTTTTTTTCTTACATTACCCATAGAGAAATAATCTAAAGCATTTTAATCACTCAAATCATTATTATTTGTCAGGCATACCTCTGTATTTATTGCCAAAATGACGTCAAATAGTATTTCCACCTTCACCTGGTGTTGTGTAACCTGTTGAAATTGAAAGGCCCCCAGAATTGTATCAGTACTAAAATACAGTGTCATCAAAAAGAAATGAAGTATTTGGCAATACAATTCTGGGGATTTTTTTTATCCTACAGTTGCACTACGTTAGGCAAAAGTGGAAATACTATTGACATTACCATGTGATCTTTAGAATAGACCATTTCAAAATGACGTCACCTGCCCTCCACAAGAGTGATTTTAACCTCACTTTTGAATATTTTAAAAAATTATTTAATTATATATCTTATGATAAATATGAGAAACCATAATTTTTTCCATGGTTCCATCATTGAATAAATTATATCTGAAATTTATTTCTGACAGTTGCCCCTCACGAAATTCATTTGTTCTGGATTGATCTATAAATACGTATAGGTTATGTCTGGAGCTTGACAGCTAGCATTTTGAGTGATAGAAAAATGTACTTTACATTATTGCTCTGAGTAATGTTAAGAAATAAAAGGATGTGGATATGAGAAAGAACGATTTTAATAAAAAAATATAAATGTATTCAAATTTAAATTTTCAAATGTCACTGGAGGAAACAGGAAATAAATTTTTGTATAGTGTTACCAATATCAAGTAAGTTTTTTTTTTATCACTATTTAAAAAAACTGCTATAGTAAACCGAGTTGATTTAAGGAAATTTGTGGTTGTAATGTTGTGATTGGTAACATTTGATTGTCATTTATTCGATTAATGTCAATTCTGACAAATGTCGTTCGAAAATTTAAATAAATGCCAACTAGTACCAACCTTATAAAACAAAAAATGCGTATCGAAATGAATGCTTTTTTCATACGCAATTGGAATTTGTACTGGCGTTAAAAATAAAAATAATGGATGGTAGCATGAACAAGTGATTAGCGAGATGACTAGCAGTGTTTTAGCTCTGTCAATTGTTTATTGTTTGAAAATTAGTTTAGAGGAAAATACTATAAATAAAAGTTGTACTTTTTTCTATAAAATAATCTATAATAGCCCGATTCCCAAAAAGGTTTAACCTAATCCTCATTTTTGGATTAGCGAATTCTACTCTAATTTTAACAGTTTATAACTTAAAATATAGTCTAATCTATTCCTAGTATCTACCTTTATTGATAATATCATGAAAATTAAATTTTAAATACCGGAATAGAATAGAATTCACTAATCCAAAAATGATGATTAGCTTAAACTTTTTTGTGAATCGGGCTGTAAATGATTTCCAGCGCTAAAACAGTGCTAGTGATCTTCATTCTAAATCACATGTTCATTATTTTTAATAGTTGATATTATCATTTGGAAAGTTTAATTAATTTTTACCTAAACTAATTTTCCTCTTAATTTAGCGAAAAGAAAATTAAGAAAATAAAAAAAGTCAATCGAAAAATTGCAAACCAATCTAATCCCAAAATGCTATTTTCACACAATTCTGCCGCCACACCATATCTGAAATACTATAAAATACTCATAAACTCTCTGAGACCTTGTTAGCTATTGCACGTCCCTCGCATACACCAAAAACTTTATTAGGTCTTCCTCTACTTTGATAATAAATGGAATTATTCTTGTAGTCAACGCAAGGTTCTCGAGAACCGTTCACTGGCTGATGAAGAGCGCATGGACGCTCTTGAAAACCAACTGAAGGAGGCACGCTTCCTCGCTGAAGAAGCCGACAAGAAATACGATGAGGTGCCGCCCAGTGTGACATAACAGTGTGTGAACCCCCCGCTAATATCGGGACATGGAACATAGAACCTAACCAAACAAAATAAAACTAACTTCAGAGTGAAGTGTCTTCATTTGTGCAGTGATAGTGTAGTAGTGAACAAAAGTCACTTAGTTTGTAATTTTTGGGTTATAGTTAGTTTGTGTGGGATTTTTATAAACTATTGATGGTTTTGATTATTGACTGACCAGGCCGTGTATGCTCAAGGCCACGGATAGATGAGTATGTGTTCCATGGCCCTATGTGATGTGCATGACGGCAATCGGAAGAGCAGAACGGAACTATTCTCGAATGCATATGTACGAGCTTTCTGTTGTATCATTTACAGTTTTATGTCATAATTATAAAAGTTATTAATGGTCAATTTACGGTTACATAACTCATGGTTATAAAAGAATTGTTGAAATATGAGAAATGCACTCATTGTTAAATTGTATGATTATTAATGTGCATTCTTAAAGTATTGTTAATGAATTATTTATAAAATGGACTAAAATGTATAGACTGGTCGTTGAAAGAAAAGCAATTGTCTTATACCTAGAACGGTAGTGATGAAAAAAAAAAAAAAGATTGCAACATCGAATCTGTAAGATCTTTTTTTAATTGCACTGCTTTTTTAAAGGGAATCTGCGAATTTTGTTAATGGATACGTTAATGTATATACAGGATGTGTATCGAAACGCGGAACATGTGAATTTAAAACGTTTTAAAAGGTTGAGGAAATGGACTTCCCTGAACATTTTAGAACAACTGTACAAAAATTAAAAGTTGTTTAATAGTTATTTACATTCGAGTGCGCGTAAGTTGTATTTTACAGCGCGACAGCTTTGTTTAAGGCACGAGCCCTTAAGGCGAGTGCCTTATTAGCTAGAGCGCTGTAAAATACTTCACGCACGAGAATTGTATCAAATTTTTTGGCCGACGATAATGAAAATTACTTTTTTTAATGAGATAGGTTGTACTTCTGAAAAGGGTTAGTTTAAAATACTGGGGTTAAGTCAATTTCCAAATATGATTTTACTTACCTTCATTAGAGTACTTCTTCTAGCGAAAATTTATTTGTAATAATAGACGTTGTTTATGACTGATAATATATTTATTTGCTCATGTTTTCTTCGTAATAAATAATAGGTAGGTGTCGATATTTGACATTTCAGCAATGTTCGCCTCGCGTATTTGACAGGTATATCGATCGGTGACTATGTCGGTAACGGCGGATTTTTACAATAATGACAGATGTTGCTGCCGTGATTTTGGTTTATATAAATTAATTTTAAATATAGGAAATGTTAAAGTAAAAAAATAACTTATGTAGGTAGTACTATTTTACATGAACTTTATTATAGTAAAGATGATTTCTTTTTTAAATGCCCATAAACGTCCAGTATATTTTGATTATTTTACCGCATAGTTAGACAAGTTACAACACAGTAAGCGTAAAATGTGGGTTACACTTGCTTTGTATACAATTCCCATTACACTTCAGGAGGGCAAAAAATTATTTTTTTACTTTTGAAAAGTCTTCATTTAATGCAATAGAATATCTGTAGCACTAGATGACATTTTTGTAAAAATCAAATAGTCCATAGAAATAAAAAACAAAATAATATAAATGTATAAATTAAGATAATATTTGAATATTTAATGCTGAATTATAAGATTATAACAATGCTTATAGCCGAGACAGACGACAAAAATTAATGATCATTAACGGTTAGATACAGTATGCGCACAAGAACTTGAGACTATTGACAGATGTCAAAATTTCGTCTATTAACAAACCAGAATATGTTGAATGTAGTAAGGTCGTGCTGCTTATTGTATTGTACTCATACTGTAGAAAACAATAAGTAACACGTACTTACTAGAGTCAATATTTTCTGGTTTGTTAATACACGCAATTTTGACATCTGTCAATAGTCTCCAGTTCAAGTGCGCATACTATATCTAACCGTTAGTGATCATTAATTTTTGTCGTCTGTCTCGAGTATTACATAATATTACTACAATATCAACAAAAATAACAATAACTGAAATGTCAGAATGAGATTTTGTTTTTTATTTCCATGGCTACATGATTTTTGACAGAAATATCATTTTCGAAATGTTATATTCTTTTGCATTAAATGAAGACTTTTTAAAACTAAAAATTATTTTTAGACAACTTTTCTCTCTTGTATTTTTGCTCTAAAAATGTACAGGAGAGCCAATTTCTACAAATTTTTAAAATCCTATTGAAAACTCGCATGTTCCTTGTTTCGTTGCGTAGGTACCCAGTATGTATATCTTAAACCAAATATTTTTTTTCTTTATGTATTAATTAAAACGAAGTATATTTATATTAATTATCGTAGTTTGTAGAGAATGTTCTTTTTCACTTTTTGAATTTTTGCTATGATTAAAATATAAATACATATCAAAAAATTAATAATAGTATTAAATATCTTGTGTGGTACAGAATGAGAATATAATTATAATTGCATTTACCACGTCCTTATAGTCAAAAACAAAATATTTATAAAATTTGCCCACGAAAAAATTAAATGTACTAAAACACATTAATAGTGTAATCGAAAAATAAACCACGGTTCGATATTGGTTTCAGGTGCTAACCGCGTGGTTTTGTAACCGCGCATGAATAAACAAATGCTTTGGCCTTGATCAGTGTTAAATTTTTGTTGAAAGATAAATTGAAATTATGGAAGCGTGGATATTCCTTAAGGAATTTATTTTAACTGCTAGTAATTTTTCCAATATTTTTGTTCTTTTATTAAAGCGACAATAAAAATGCCTCAATCTTTGTTTATTCGGAAGTTAGGCCCTTGATAAGTTTATTTCGAATATTACTATTGCTACTTTTCTTATTTCCATAATTGTCATACATATTACATACAAGATTCTAACCTAATTTTTAATTTCTAATCACCGTAACCCGCAACCAAAATTTTTATGAACTGGTTGCGGAAAAATTTAATCGCTTTTAGTGTAATTCCTTTTTCGAATATACCTTAAAATTAATGGAACTAAGAGCCTTGTGTAGCTTATTATGAAACTAGTTCGAATCCAACCGACCTCAAATGTGGAAATTATTTTCAATATTCAAACAACACAAAAGTAACTTCTATAGTGTAGAAAGCATCCTCTAAGAATAAAAGTATAGTCATTTTTGAACGGACGTAGAAGAAAATGTGTGTGTCACAAACTTAACGTGTCGGTAGAAATTTGAATAGGGGATTCCACGATTTTTTGATTTTTTTAATGTGTTATAGTATTTTTAAATTCAGGAATTCCCTAAGTTTTCTTTTTTTAAAATTCGGCTTCTTTTGGAAGACAAAAAATGGCAAAGATTTGGTATCCATCGTTTCCCGCCTTATGACGTAAACGAACCCAGTGCTGGACTGCAATGGCATTATATCGTGCTTTCTCTCTCTATTACCCAGAGGTTCTAAATCATTTGTTCTAAAACATATTGTGCGGATAAGGTTATATCGCTTTATATTTGAAAATTTCATTTTGTTCTTATTTTCTTTTCTATTACTTATCGTTAATTTAGTATATTGTAAGTTATAGTTTACTAGTATTTAAGTATTTGTAAAAATAATAACGTGTAGTCGCATAACCACCATAAAGAAATACTCAGTGGAACAGTCTGGCAGTCACTGGTTTGTTGATGGGAACGCCCACTTACAGTGTCGGCCAATAAAAGAGAGCCGGGTTCGGTTGCGTCATCATACCCGGAAAAATCTGCGTTTTTTTGAAAGTATGTAGGTAATACATTTTCGCATTTATATAAAAAGTTATAAAACATATAGAAAAGAAATTTGCGTCAATAACACAGGTATATGCGGGAAGAAATAATTATGTATATAATTTATATAAAAATTCGATATGAGTGGAATCCCCTTTTGTAATTTAATACCTCTGCCTACCATAAACAAATGATTATCTCTAAATTTTAATCTACAGGTACAAATATACAGAAACTGACTCAAAATTTATCCATATATACAAGTATACATTTACACGTTATGAAATACAGTGAAGGAAAAAAATTTTTTTTTTCATAATAATGTAAATTCATGCAATATATACATAATATACGTAGTTAACGAAAATTTTTGTTTTTTAGATTATAAAATGTTTCTTATTTACAGTTCTCTCCCCATGGTGATTGCCATGCTTAAGGGATTTACCAAATATCTTATTTTTTGTTTTAATCATGACATCGAACCCGAAACAAACCGTAACATTTTAGCGAATCCAAACTCTGAACCAAACCTCAGATATATTTTTCAATAGAAATAGGAACCGAACCGGATATTAAAATTCGGGTTCAGGTTCGACCAGGTTCATTTTAGTTCGAAACGCAAGCATAATCGTAATACAGCTGATCTGCGTTGCTGCCTGTGTTGACTGTTCGTGAAATTGTGTTGCAAGATTGTTAAAAAATTCATTAAGTCGAACCGAACCTGAACCCGGAACTAAACCGTAAATTTGAATGCTTAAACCAGAACCGCACACGAACTAGAGATGGGTCAATTCCCGAAATTTAAAGTTACGGGAAAATTCCCAGGAATTTCCCAGGATTTTTTTTTTGAGAAATTTCCTGGGGGGGGGGGGGGGGCGAATTTATTAATATCGAAAAAATGTACATTGGTAATACAAGAACAAATAATTTAAAATGTAAACAAATATGTAATTAGACATTAGAATCAGAAGAATCAGTACTGTACGTATATGTATAGTCCATTTCAGAATGGGATAGGCCTTCGCCTATTTTTTCTCAAAAAAATCAGGGAAAAAACGAATTCCCGACGGGAATTTTGGCGGCACATCACTAACACGAACCCATCTCACAAAAAAGTTTTTGGCGGGTTCGCTTCCCTGCTTTTAATATTTATTAAAATCATATTTTGACCGATATATCATTAATGTAGAATATTCTGGTGTTTCGACAAAGCATTGACAAAAAATTGACTCTGACGGGTCTAACAATAAAACTATATCGTAATTATTACGGCATATCGCTTACTGCTTGCATTATAACATTGGGTGTCGACGGGCTATTATTTGCTCTGTTGAAATGACGACATACTCTGTAAAATAGTAAAATAATCTTACTGTTCCTTTAACCTAAATGCTATTTTTGTTTGAAATAATTTCTTATGAGAATGAAACTGTAATTCAAATAATTATTTCAAACAAAAATGGTATTTATGTTAAAGGAATAGTAAGATTATCTTACTATACAGAGCATTCAAGAAGAGCGGTTGCAAATAATGGCCTGTTTTATCCAATATTTTAAGCAAACAGTAAGCGATATGCCGCTTTGTCATAATTACGATATTTATAGTTTTATTGTTGGACCCAACAGAGTCAATATTTCAGACTACTATACTATTTATAATAATGTAAAAAAAATCATGTTCTTTAGTTGGCTGAAGATTGGTGGAACGTTTAAATACCAACCTTGATAATTAAATATGCTGAACGCGGCAATGTGGGTGTCAGTGATATTGGTTCGTACCCTAGGAATTATGGGTTCGAATCCCACCTAAAGCATGAACTTGGCATATTGTTATTGTAATAAGTATTTAATTTAAAGAAAACAATTTTTATATTGCTTAAGCTACATTGGGTTATTTTTACAGAATTATTATTTTTATTCGAAATTTTTTAGCCTTCATCACTGCCCAAAAAATATCTGCACAAGAAAAAAATGGTCCGTTATCAAAGTTGTTAAATAGCACGGAAACAGAAAAATAACGCTTTTATGTATTACGAGAGAGTATATGGGTAAAAACAGTTCACTGAGCATAAATATTTTAAAAGAATCTATTATTAATTATTAGATAGTAGATAAATATAGTGTGTTAAAAAAAACCTAACTTGGAGTAGGCTATGAACAAAAAAAAAATGTATATATCAATTTGACAGTGTTTAAAATGCTAATTTGACGCGAGATATTGTTAAAACTATTATCTAAAGAAATATACTTGAATCCTTATTTTAAAAATAGAAATAAATTAGAAAACGGTAAATGGGAATAATATGCATCCTTCTTTATTATCTTTTCTCCTGAAAATTACATTTCACGATTAATTGTGACAACTTGACTTTTGAATTGAATAATGATCAGACATACGTTTATGTGATAGCCTACTCCGAATTAGGTTTTTTTCTGAATACACTGTATAATAAAAAAATCAATATGATGTTTCTGAAATTTTTTATTACATTCATAAATTATTAAATTATTCATGTAGATCACTTTCAATTACTGCATTAATTAGAAATTTAATATTTAATTCATTTTCTGAACCACGCTTTACTAGCGAATTAGCAAAGAAATTAAATAAATTACTACAATTTAATTGAATAAATTATTTCAATTATTTCTCACAATTGTCTGTAATTATTCTTCTTACAATACTCATTATTGTAACTGTTCATTATGGAAACAAAGTTTTAAAATCTATGAATATGAATAAGAAATGTTAAAAAATTAAAATATTATTTTCATACTTTATGGGGTCGCGTGACGGGTGGTTCGAATCCGATCGAAGTCAAATTATACTGACCCTTGTGGTTAAGGTAACGCTTGGTAAGCGCCCTCACCCGAGTAAATAACGCTATTACTAAAATCTGAGAATAAAGTAAATTGACACACCCAAAAATAGACAATAGTAATAACAGCTATATTGATATATTATGGATGTGATGATGTGAATAAAGTGCTATTTAGAAAATTAATAAAATGTCATAAAAATAATTAAGAAAATTACAATTACTACAAGAAATTAGCAAATGTTCAATTAGAAAATAATATAATACATGAAATAATTAAATTGTACTATGCAATCATAACGACTTTGCAATAAAATTTGTTTAAATTGCTACATAGAAAATTGACTTTTCTATACGTATAAGCCAAAATATTTTCTATAACTGATTATTAATTTTCATTAATTGAAACTCACGTCTGCAAATTTCGAGCAGTTACACATTTTATAATTAGGTTCGCGACTTTTCAAAATAAACTATATGAGTTCCAAAATTGAATTTTTGAAATTCATTACGTGCACTTTGTAAAAAATAATTAAACTTTGACATAATACATTTGGTTGTTAAAAGAATTGGAACTCAATAGAGTATTTTTGTGTTTATCATTTAATAATAATAATAATAATAATAATAAAAATTAATTAATGTGGCAGATGTAAAATCGGTTTTTGTAAAACGGCATTTTCTTCAAAACTAATTAAAATAAAAATAAAAAAAGTTAAATAAAATTAAATTTAAAAAATAAGTAGAGAGGAAACCTTGGAACGTATGTGTGTACGTACTGGAAAATTAAAAACATTCATCCACCGGGTATGCTCTTAAAGTGAAAAATTTAAAGGTGTATAATACTGAACAATATGAATAAAAATTTAATCAATATAGATTTGATCTTTAACTAATGCGAGAAAGAGGGCATTTTGTGTTTAGATTCGAAGAAAAACTGACAGAAAGTAATCAAACAAAATGTTGTCTATGCCAGTAAATAGACTATAAAAATACAATAACATTTTATGACACTTTTTTTTCAAATTTTAATAATTGAAGTTTGAAAATTAAATATTGGTCAAGGTTGTAGTAAAGTGGGGTCTTTTCATTATTTTTTTCTGAAAATGTAGGTAAGCAAAGTTATTAATATAGGTTTATTTTACCTTCCAGCAGTACATAATATTTAAACTACGACTATTTTTTGAAATTTTTAATATTTAATGTTTCTCGTGTGACGTCACTTAGCAATGAGGCAGCACTACCCTCCAGTGGCCAAATCTGAAACTACTATTTAATATGTCACAATCATTTTTGCCTATAAGTCTTTAATACATATTTAAATACACCATTATAATAAATTTATAAGTTTACCTATTAACAATGATCAACCACTCAAATAAAATAACCAAGAAGGAACTTACCTTGAAAATTTTTTGGTTAAAAAATTATCCAATTGAATCCTTTTATTGCTGACCACATGTGCGAAAGTAACCAATCAAAACAAACTTGCACTGATAATTATCCTAAGACAATTATCACTTATGTCACTAAGTTACTAAGTAACAAACAGTTTTTGACATAATTAAAGATTTTTTTTAATTTAATAATGTCATTTTCACGCTGTCAATGAAAATGATAATTTATTCAACAAAATTATAGAAGAAAACACATCAAAAAGTACTGTATTAAATAAAAAACTAAATGTGGAGAATATTTATGGACTTTTGTATGTCTTATCTTCTTCTTTTTGGTCTCACTCAAAGAGGTCTCATTCTCATTACACACTTCACACTGAACACATTCATAGCCACATTCACGTTCATAGCTACTAGTGACATCTACTGGGCTATGTTAGACACAAAAATTCTCTCAAATACAAATTTTAGGCAAATTTAATGTTGAAACTGCAAAAAAAATTCTCACCGAATACCCCTCGATCATTGATAAATACTTATAATTTTACAACACTTCCTCAAGCACGTTGCTTTTAGGTAACACCACGTCCGCCTTCGGCGTCGGGCTGTTACCAAGCAACGCGCTTTCGGTAACTGTCATAAAATTATTTCGTAATTATCAATGTCCTCGAGATATTATAGCTGACAATATGTTTGGTTACATATGATACATATGTCCTCCATTTGCCATTTCACAAACCTATGTATAGAGCGACAAAGTTAAAACAGAAAACATAATGAATACGATATTATTTATATTTTATTCAATACTATTAAATATATAATATAACAACTGTTGTTTATGTAACCGTAAATACATTCAATTTTTTTGAATATCATTGAATTTGTAAAAATGTAAATGAAGTACATACAAATAATTACACTCGTACATAATTACATCTCACAATTATGACTTACAAATAATTGAAAACTTCGCTCATTCTTTTCTGATTGCCGATATAGTAATAAGCCGCCATTCCTTCCAGGTTGACGCCGCTTCTAACAGACCCATCGCTAATGTACCATACCTGATTGTATTGTTGTGTGTACCATAGATGTTTAATAACAACTAAAGTTTTGTGCAAATCATAAAATTTTGGCTAGTCCCCTAGATAGAAATAAGTATTCTGTGCACCAGATAACCATATGGTGAAATGTAATTTAAGCTATTGTGGTGAATATAATGGCAATGATACTGGTAACCGCATGGTGAAATGTCACCCTTATAATAAAAATGAGGGGTGAGATATATTTATTAATCAAATGAAATGTATAAAGCTTATTCAAAATTGAGGGAGAAATTTAATTTGCATTTGTATGAAGCAATACATACAATAACCGCAATTAAATTTATTGAGTTCATTATGAACAGTTGGTACTTTTGTAAAATTTAAAATTAATGATAGAAAAGGATCCTTGACTGGATATATTGATGAGGTAATAAAAATTTCTGGATTACAGTCACAAAATTTTATTTACTAAATTCTCGGGTCGACCGGTTTCGAGCTCCACATGAGCCTTCCTCAGGAGCTGAACAATATTTACAATAAACATGACAATTTAACAATCAGAAATAACAAAAATATAAATTACTTACATCAGAATGTAAGTATTTTTTTCCTGAGGAAGGCTCGCGTGGAGCTCTAAACCGGTCGACCCGAGAATTTAGTAAATAAAATTTTGTGACTGCAATCCAGAAATTTTTATTACCTCATTTAAAATTAATATTTATAATTGCATATAAATGTTTAAAAGTAAAAATGGGGATACTTTGTACATACGGTTAATATCCGGCTTATCTAGCCAATTTATTATTATCCGGCCGGATACCAGTGTACACTGGATAATAATAAGAAATTTATTTAAATATGTAATAATTTTTTTTTCACTACTAACCTATAAACATCTCATTATTGACTCATTATTGCTCCGTGAAACTGTTATAGATTATAGATCAATAATAATGTTATCGTTTTCATTCCATTATACAGGGTGTTATGTAAGTAAATGTTCAAGGCTTAACCCATGGTTGAAGTGACCCCAAAGATAGTAAATCTGGCAATAATTTTTGTTTAACATACTTTCTACAAGAACTAGAGGCCTTTAAAACTGACCAATCACGTCATAGTTCAAAACTTTATAAAAAAGTATAAATCAATGTGTTCTCTGGAAAAAATGTGATACCTGTCACAAATGACATATAAGATCATTGGCGTCGCAACAAATTTCAGATTGTCTATGTAGGAGCCACTGACAAAAATTCATTCTGCGAACATGATCTTCTGGTTGCAAAGCTTGCACGCGATAGTAGTGGTAAGGATGTAAATTTTCTTTTTTAAATAAATTTCAGGATGTATATGTAGATGTTCCTACCCTACGGCTTACTTGTCTAATACTTAAATTTGGATTTTCATTAATCAATTCCAAAATTTCTTCATCTCAATCAACAGCGTTGGCATCAGGATTCCTGCCAAGATCCTAAGTATTTTGCTGGAAGGTTCTAAATTCGCGTAGATAATAAATAAAAAATTTGATTTGTCCCTACTTGTTATTGCATAATTCGGTTTATCATATATTTTTAATATAATATTTATATACATATGTATATTATTGGGGACAAGTAATAATTAAAAGAACTTACATATGAAATGACACAGCTGAACCGCGTACGTACTGCTGACTGCACGAAATACACCGTTTCCCCATTATTTTGTCGTACACACACCTCACAACACATATATTTACGTATATATTGACAGATATAATTGTAAATGTTCTTCAAAAAAGTAAATAATACGCAGTCACGAAACGTCAAATGTAGATTTTGACAACTATTTAGTGATAGAGAGCGATGTATAGAGGTTTACATATGTCTGAAAAAGATGTACAATGAGTACAAACGTATGCGCAGTATACTTTAACTGAGAACTTCCGTACTGTTGAAAGACAGAATGTATATTTCTATCCTTTTATGTTGGAGCATTATTCTAACAATAAAAGAATAGGAGACACTTGGTACATTAGTTAAAAGGTCGATGCTGTACGTCTATGCAAAAAACATTAACGTCAGATTGACAATCAATATTTTTTCCAGAGAACACATTGATTTTTACTTTTTTATAAAGTTTTGAATTATGACGTGATTGGTCAGTTTTAAAGGCCTCTAGTTCCTGTAGAAAGTATGTTAAACAAAAATTATTGTCAGATTTACTATCCTTGGGGTTAGTTCTACCATGGGTTAAGCGTTGAACACTTACTTACAGAACACCCTGTATTTGACACCAGATGTCATATTGCTTAAAGTCAGTTGCCAATATAATGGAATAAATTTCGTAATTAATTCTTATAATTAGGTAGTACAAAAAAAATAATATATACACCATGGTTATGAAGAGCATTATTGTCCTTATGAATTATAATCCCTCGGTTAATCTTTCGCTCGGTCAATAATGATATTATTCATAACCCTGATGTATAATATACTACTATTTTAATACAAAATAGAAGTATATGTGTATATTTTACAATTTTTTTTTATTATGTTACTTGCAAGGACCTTGGTTCTATACTTGCAACAAAATTTAGCTTACTGCAGATGTATTGATTATATATAACAAGCCTAAATTTACACATGAAATTTACATAATCGCATTGCACCAAAATGAAAATAAAACATTTATTTTTATAAAACAACTCTTTAAACGTACCGACATTTAATTACTTCAACTAAAGTTCAAAAAGATAAATTTGTTATCATTTAGAATTGAAGTAATGTTTAATTATTTAATTAGTATAATATTTCATTCTGCATTACGCACAGTATTATTTTTAATCAATTATATTATCTGTTTTTCAGATATCATGTAAAATTCTATATTCAGATATATTTTCTCATATAAATACATACTATAATTTAATCAAATAAGTAATGTAATGTACAAGGTGCCCATTTTATCTGTACCCGCCTGAAAATTCATGAATAAGCAATACATCTTAAGAAGATAATGTGAGCCAACGGGAGGAGTCCGCCATGGCTTAATTGGTAGAGAATTGTCCCGGAAAGACAGTGGGTCTGGGTTCAAATCCCGGTGGCAGACATTATCTTTTCACTCTTTTCTAATTTATTTCAATACATCTTACTTTTCATAAGTGACTTGGGATTTCAGTTTTTTTTTTCTTCGTACCTACTCTAATTATTCGAATTAAAGCGCTAATAATTTACACGAAGTGGTTATACTCTGTTTTAAAAAACAAAAGAATTTTAACAGATAGATTCTCGCTGTAGTCAAGCGCGGTTGTTACAACACAATTCAAATATTATGTCACTTATGATTTCATTTTTTGTCCGTGCTATGCATTATTTGTTGTATTGTCGTTTATAAGTTATACCTGGCTAATTCCCTGTATTTATACTCATACGGCTTTGTGCAATTGGCGCTTTTTTTTTAAAAAAAATCGAAAATGTTTTGGTGTAAAACAGACTCCTAAACCACGCCCCAATTAACTGTCAAAATTCGTTGTTTCAAACAGAGTATAGTGAAATGTATTCTAGGTTGCTTATTCTTAAACTTCAGGCAGGAACATATGGGACATTGTATATTTGTTTTTTCACTACTAGCCTAGGAACCCACTATTATTTACCTTTATTTGACATGAGAAATTGTTTTTCACTACCGCTTGCTTGTAACCATGGCAACCTAGGTCAATAATAATTTATTATTAACCTTGGTCTATAATGCAAACTGTCACTTTTCAATCAAACTCAAGCCTCCAAATCCAAATATTATTTAACTCATTAAACTCAAGAAAGGTGTTAAGTATATAATTTAAATTTGCCGCTATAATTTTAAATTGACCTACGCTGCCGCCTCGCCTGGCCACTGTGCTGTTTCGGTGAAATGTGAAATATTTGTAGATGTAGGATTGAACAAATCACTATTTTTTTTTTGTATTTGTAGGTAAATACATTTCAATAGATTTATTTAAAAATAATAATAATAAACTAATAAGGCTACTGACTGTAAACAGCACAAAGTGTTTTTATTAAATAATGAAATCAAATACAAATCAAGGCCCATAAGAGTGAGGTTATCAAACCAGCGATATAAGCAAAACGTCAGATAAAAACAAGCAGCCTACTTTGTTTTTATGAATATTAACAAATAAGTAACGTTATTATCCATGTCAAAATTATTGTTATTATCAATAAAAAAAAATTCAAAGAGAATTTATGTGCTAGTAGTGAAAAAAATAGTATATAAACCACGGTTGAGAAGATCATTATTCACCAGGCGCCTTATATCCCTCGGCCTTCGCCCTCGGGTTACAATTGGCACTAGGTCAATCATGATTATCTTCTGAACCTTGGCGTATAATATACTATTGTTCCCAATCATTATAGTAATATACCGATTCCTAACCTTTTGGAGGTTGGGAAATACGTCATTCCTAACTTTAATGACAATCTCTTGGGTTGGAAATAACAGATTTCACTTCCATCTTTTGGGTTGGAAATATTTATGTAGCGGTTGCCTAGCAACACTGCCATATATCCCTATAATTAAATAGGCTAAACAAATTTTAAGAGGGCTGTCAAATTATTAATAAATTTAAAGGTTATAACTCATTGATTTATTTTGAAAATTATTAATTTAAAATGAGGATGCTTGTGAATAAAATAGTATACAAAACCTCGGTGGGAGTTTCATCACAGCCTCGCGTTTTATCACACGTATACATAAACCCTTGGCTGTAATGAAACATCTCCCACCTCGGATGTAATATACTATTACAATAAATGTAGATAGTGGGATAATGTGCCCAAAACTACTTTTTTTCTTGCAATTCAAACAAACACAACAACAATAACCTTACTTATCACACCACAGAAAAGTCAATAGTGGATAAATTATATTTCTCCACAATATGTGTTGCACAGAGTACACTATTTGCCCCTACAAGTATTGCTAAATGTTTCCATTTTATTGTAAATATATTTCTTCAATTTTACCATTTTTCTCTGCTGTTAGGTGGCCCGTAAGCTGGCTATGGTTGAAGCAGATCTTGAGCGTGCTGAAGAACGTGCCGAATCCGGTGAAGGGTGTGTTTCAATTGTTTCTAGTGTTTGTCGTTTCGTTTGTTTTGTTGTTTGCTGTGATCGTTTGTCGTTTGATCTTGTATCCCTTGTTGTCGTTTCTTGTTTGATAATTGGTAAAGCATGCTAATAACTTTGTAGAATAATGTTTCTTTCAGGAGGATATGCAGTATTGATTTAGATTAATATATTGATTGATTTTAGCTTGATTTAATAGTAGGGTTAAGATAGTAGTAGCAAACTAACAGGCTTGTAACAAACATGGAAGATCATTTTTATTTTACTGGTAAATTTAACTATTGATCGTGCAAATTTGGATAGAAACGTATAGATGAAATTCATGTTTTACTAATTCTATATTGAAAATTATATTTGTGATAAAATTTAAAGTACAATTAAACTTCGTTATGTTTTAAATCGGTCTATGCCTTATCCAACTATTCTAAATATTAGAAAACAATCCACTGTCTAGTTTCTAATGAACAAAAAACAATTATACTAAAACTGAAGACTTGTAGTATATATAAGAGGTTTATAATGCCACCGTTCAAATTAACCTGAAAATTAATCTTAAACATGAAGAAGTGATGAAGGGTGATTAGCTAGGAGATGACTAGCAGTGTTTTAGCGCTGTCAATCATTTATGGATTCTTTTAGAGAAAAATACTTCAAATAGCAGTTATAGAAAAATGAATTGTACACAACTTTTATTTGAAGTATTTTTCTCTAAAATAATCCATAAACGATTGACAGCGCTAAAACACTGCTATTCACCCCTAATCACTTGTTCATACCACCACCCAATATTTTCATTTTACATCGATAGTAGGGGAACAGATGAAGGACTTAGCAACGTTGCACATCCAATCTGATATAAAGGAGAAAATTTGGAGTACAACTTGTAGCTATTTTATGGATAACTTTTTTTTCGAATACAATAAAACTATTTATTTTTATTAAATATGTTTTTGTAGGCTCATTAGACGTTTATTAATTAAAATTAAAAGTTCTTACAACTATGTATTTTTGCTATTAACTTCAAGCGGTTAATAACTCAATTATTCTAACGTGACTATCATGTTAAAATAATCAATGATTGCAGTATAATATACAGGTTGTTAAAAAATAAGTGTCACAAATTATGAAGGCATATAGTACTGACCAAAATGAACAAAAAAAGTTTAATCAACATGGGTCCGATCTTCAATTGTTTTTGAGAAAGAGACCATTTTGTATTGGAATCGGAGAAATTCTGACAAAGACAGTGGTCGAACAAAATTTTGTGTATGCCTGTAAATAGACTATAAAAAACAATAACATTTTATATGAAACATTTATTTGAAAACTAAATATTGGCCAAGGTCGCCACAACTTAATACAATGGGGTCATTTCAAAAAAAAATAATAGTCGATTTTTTTTATAAAATCATGAAATCAATCTCATTTAATAAATATAGTAATAGAAAATAATTTGAAATATGTTACTTTTCATTCATGCTAATAAACTTTCGCGGTTTTAAACACGCACTAAATTTGTGACGACACAAATTCATACTCACACAAAGACAATTCACTCTCACACACACACGCTTCACAACATGAAACAGTAACCTAACCTAAAAGTGTGACAGCTGACAGCAAAATATACAAGAGAGAAGATTATTATTACTTTCTATTTCTTTAAAAGTACTAGTGCAGTATAAATTATGTAAATAAACCATTTATTTAAATAAATACCAAACCAAATAGTCATAGTTCTAAATTAAACCGGTAGAGCTCGACTGTCGTATCCGTGAATATGTGTCGTCAGCCGTTGAAATATTTGAAATTAAACGCAACTTTTAAAAAATCATATCTCTGATTCTAAAGACTTGTAAGATGTTAAACATACACATACATGTTTAATTTGACCTATTTTTTCAAGAAAAAAATAAATCCGAAAATGTGAAATAACCCCATTATTCGATTTTATTTGAAAAGCAAAAACACGTCTAAGATGACCTATGGAAGATAAACAAAATGTCTCATTTAATTAAAGTCGTAACTCGTACAGTTTTCGAGATAGCAGAGGTAAACACCGAAAAAATTCATTTTTCATTGCCTTATATCTCGGAAACTATTGAATATTGGGCCCATATTGATTAAGCTTTTTTTCTCATTTTGGTCAGTACTATATGCCCTCATAATTTGTGGCACTTATTTTTTAACACCCTGTATAGTGCATAAATTGTGCTCCACAAATTTTTATAAGATTGCCAATTTATTACATATTATAAATTTCTAGTTATTTTAATAGTGTTTGTATGACTAAATTAATTTTAAAATGATTCACAATTTTGCATATACAATCTGTTTATTTATACAGAAATCTATTTTTATATCCATGTACATTATAATTATTGTATATTACTCATCTTGATTCAAACGTTACATTTTATTTTTAACATCCCAAAATACATACTAGACAAAATTTTCTGGTCTCCGAAAAAATACATAAATAAAATTTACCATATTCTCTTCGTCTTCATGAAACAGATAATCTTATTTGTCTTCCATGTTGGTTCGAAGCTTGTTGGTTTGCCCCACGTGTTAAGCTAGTGACACGTGTCAATTAAGCATGTTGTTTTTGCACGTTGCGTGTTGTGTGTAGGTGGCTCGCAAACTGGTTCTCATGGAACAAGACCTAGAAAGGGCTGAAGAACGGGCCGAACAAAGCGAAAGGTTTGGACCCACTTTGTATTGTAATCTGAGAAGACAACTGTGTTCTTTTTATGCAGGTCGACCGCGAAATACCATACACTTGTATGACAAGTGTTAAATTGTTTTTATTTTAATGCAAGTCATTAAAACTGACTTATACATACAAGGCCGTATCCAAGGGGGGGATTTAGGAGTTCACTCCCCTGAAATTTAAAATAAAATACTAAAAAATTTAAGTGAAATCTAACCAAGATGCTAATCCCACACTACGAGTATAATATTCCCAATTGATTGTTTGTATTTTATTATTTCTCTGAAAGTAGTATACCGGGAGTTTTCCTTTTTTCGAGGTGTACATAGAAGATTAACATGGAAAATCAGTTTTTTGCCCGTTTTAACTGACAACAATGGTTGTGGTATTAATAGATAGAGAAAGAAAAAAAATTCTGTGTCAAATGACACCAAATAAATGTAAATTAAGCCGCCTCGGTGGTCGTGCAAGTAGAGGCAGCGCTCAAGCGACCTTCACCGCTCGGCTCCGGGGTCGTGGGTTCGATTCCCACCAGGGGCTTGGATGTTTGTGTATGTCCTAAATTATAAAACTCAAAACTACATTGTCATTGGCCAATCGGCGCCGTACCGAACGCCAGGGGGGTAAAAAAAATAATATAATATAGCTAACGAATTCCGAGAGATAAAATGTCAAACATTTGTTTATCTTTTTGTTCAAATGCCATGCGTAACATAGCTATAATAGGGCTGTTGCAAGAATTTTTATGACTTCTAAGTATTAAATTTGAAAAGATATTGTTCATTAAAGAGTCTCAAATTTCAATCAAAATCACGAAATATCCTTTAGATATTTTACAATTAATTTTTGAAATTTGGATAAAATTTTGAATAAGTCACATGATCTGAAACAGAATGTGACGTCAGAGTACATACATCTTCAGCGGTTCTAAAGTGTCAAGTGTATTGTCAAAGTTGTCAAACAAGTGTCAAATAAGAATCACGACCAGAACTTTAAAGTAAAATATATTATCAATTTATATAATAAATTCAGTTTTTATATTTTATTTTACCTCAACTCTTTAACACCCCTTATTTCGGTAGCAGTAAAACAGTTGTTCTGATATAAATTCAGCCATCATCCAGCTATCGACCTTCGATTAATTGTCCGATTTAGCTTGAGTGTAATTTGAATTAGCCATTATTACTTTATTATTCACAATAAGCAGTGTCAGCGTCAAATTTCAAATTAAAAGATTTTGTTATTAACACGTGACAAACTTTAGCCTACGTTTATTTATATAAATAATATGAATAAACGTAGATGATGGAAAAACTATTTTCCTATTGGCTATTAATGATGTAATGTATGTGCTTCTACGTCACAGGTGTGGGGGGGGGGGGGGGTAGTTTTTCAGGACGCCAATCTTTTTATTTAATTATTTCCACAAATAACAACAAATTATTAAAATAAAAATTATTACTAAGAAAATCATTCCATAAACTTTCATTTAAAATAGATTTTGAAAAATGTGAAACAGGCTCATTAGTAATTCAATTCAGAATTTTTTTTTATCTTCCTATTGATGCCACAACTATGGTTTTCGTACAAAGCGGGGAATAACAGTCTGCAAATACTGATTTCCCATGTTAATCTCTTTGTACACACACCTTGAAAAATGACACCCGCTATATATTTATACCAGAGCCCCCTCCGAAATGAAGTCCTGGATACGGCCCTGTATACATAGTATTCTTCACGTAAGAATCGCATTGCGCAATAATGTTTCTTTTATAGGTAGTTCAATGGGGTCCTCCACCATAACAAAAAATAATTAAATGTACACTTTGTACTTAAAGTACTATTCAATACATAACGATTAAGATGAAAAAACAATTTTTTGATATTTTTTTACTTTACGAGTATTTTGTGCATCTAAACTAAAGATAATTAAGAATTTTTAAAACTACGAATTGTTTCAAAATTAACCGAATAGGCCCATAAACCAATTTTTTAAAATAATTTTAAATGAAAGTTCGTTTAATTTTGAAGCAATTCGTGGTATCAAAAAGTCATAATTGTTTTTTGTAACGCTGCATTTGATTTTTAAAGAAACTTATAGCTATCTTTCTCACACCAGTTTCTGTAGTAGGCTGCGCGAAAAAGATACCAATAGAGTGACGTCATCTGTACCCGTGGAAATAAATTCAAATATCTCGCAAAGTAATTATTAAAAAAATGTTTTTTTTTATCTTAATCGTTATTCATTGAGTAATACTTTAAGGATAAAGTGTACATTTTATAATTTTTTGTCAGGGTTTATGGGTCCAAATCACAGTGAAGTTTAAATTGTTATATTTCTGCAAAAAAAAACACAGTGTCTTCGTAGATTTTTGTAGTTTCTGCATGTAGTTATAAATAACAGTTATTTATGTGAACAAAGTATCGTAACGTCAATCATTATGGTACTAGTCGTGAAGATATCATATCGTACCAGGGCGTGTACCATAATGAATGGTAATGATCCGTATTACATACAAAAATTTTATCTGCTGTCGTAAATCAATGAAAAAAATATTACTTACATTATCTCATTATAGTACTCAGTCCTATAATGAACATACTTATAGTACTCCATTATGATACGACAGCAAATAATAGTATATTATTTCTTGAGCATGTAATGTATGGTATTACTCATGAGTATGAAGTTTGCATCACGAGCCGGAAGGCGAGTGATGTAAATCATTCAAATGAGTAATAGCAACTGCATGCGAAAAGAATGCTATACTTTATCGACAGCTGTCAAATAATAACATATTAGTGACATATTTTTATTGAATAATAAATTATACATAGACAAATCTAATTATCGTTGTTTTAAAATCGACTATTCAGCTACAATTTAAGCTTAAGAAGAAAATAAAAGTATGAAAATGATAAAATGATATTAATTTTGGCCTTTTATGCGGAAAAAAGTAATTTTGTTTGGTAGGTAAGATTAGAATTTGACACAACGATTGAATAATATTATTTAATTGAACTGTCAATATTATTCAATTAACAACAGTAACGAATGTCATTAATTGGTAAAAATCAGTTGAATTATGTGCATATTATTTGACAATTGTGAATAAAATACATATTTGGAAATATAATCAAAATTTTGACATATTAATACATTTATTATGATTTTAAAAACATTGTACTTATAATATTTTGTATTTTTACAGCAAAATCGTAGAGCTTGAGGAAGAACTCCGAGTCGTCGGTAACAACCTCAAATCCCTTGAAGTCTCTGAGGAGAAGGTATGCGTTAATCTCTTTTATGGCCCTGTTTTTATTATAAACCAATTTTCATTAGAACTGCAAAAAATTCAATACAAAGGATATTTTTATTATTCCTATGATTGATGATCAAGTATTATTGTTAAACATTAAAAATGATTTATATGCATTTTTAGCAAATTTTATTGAACATTGTCAATAATCATTTTCAAAATTTATGACAATACATTACTTAATTTATAGTTATAGAATATTGTATTTATAGTGACAATGACAAATGACTGCAAAATTGGTTTATAATTTTATTTTATTTTTACATTTCCAATTTCAGCTATAATATTTTCATTTCTAATGTCTTATTAATTATTTTACTCGTTATTTCGATTAAGATATATCGTTGCTCTAATTCAATACAGAAGTGGTTTAAAAAAAATAAAAAAAAAAAAATGTTACGCATCTACTCTAGTACAAATTTCTATTATATTCAATCTTTCGACTATCGTCTTTTTAAAATCCGGAATCCATTTTTCCTTCCAATGGCAATCTAAATTTGGACTAAAATATACATATTTTTTATTAATTACTTTATTAAATTTTAAATGGCACAAGAGTGACCCCTGTGGTGCACTCTCCACACCAGCTATGAGTGCCCGTGAGGTGATGCTTGGTAAGCGCCCACACGGTAAAATATATCGTCTTTATTACCGATGTCTACATATGTGTAAATAATGGCACACCCAGAAATGGGTAATATGCCGTGATGATATATTTATTTATTTATTTATTTATTATATTGCTTACTTATTATATTTTCAATTCAAAACATTAAATTGCAAATTAATATATTATTACGAAAAACAGTTAAGTTTTATTATTATAATAAGAAGCTATTTATAATGATCAATGTTTATATTTTGAAATTCAAATACGTATAGTCACATACTCCATTATAAATTATACCCATATTTTTTGGCGAAACTGTATCTTGAAATACAATGTATGTTGTACAACTTTTTTTATTTTTTAGTGTTGAAATAGAGCAGATATATTTACTATTTTATATATTATTTTGTTACCCGTTTTACCAATAATATTTTAATTGTATTTTTTCAAAATTTTGTTTACTGTTTATATATTTTTGAATAATACATTTTTGAGATATACAGGTGTCTCTTAAATAGAGGGACATGGCTTAACCACAGATTCCTGAGGCTGAAATAAGACGATTTAACCAAATTTGCTTCTACCGGAAAGTGTACCATTTAGCCAGAAATCTGCGTCAAAGGTTTTCGAAAAAAAATTAATTTTGCTTATAATAATCGGACGCTTTATTCGATTTGGATGAAATTTGGTATGACAGTTGATATGGTTATAAATCATCTTTTAAGGTGATACTTGTTATTATTAGTGAACCACTAGTGTATGAAACTTAGGTCTCCCAACATTAATTAGACCGTAACTTTTTAATGGCAATGCCGAAAACATGAAATTATTTTTCTTCAGAAAGATACATTCATTAGTAAACTTTTGTCTCTCTGTGTAATTTCTGATATCTGTTACGGTTCACACAGAAAAAAATAAAATCTGAGTGTCTGCACTGCTAAATTTTTAAAATAAATTTAATCTAGCAGTCAATCCAAATGTCAAACAAATAATTTTTTATGACAGTAACAATTGTTTTACGGGTTGTCAAAATTTTTTTTCGCAATATTCTAAAATTAGTAACATCCGTTTGTCCGGCCTAATAGTATTTTACTACCATTATTATAAATAAGACGATTACATATTTCAGCTAACTCCTAAACAAGGTGTGAAGATTGACAACTCGTTACTGTCATTAAAAATTACTTGTTTGACATTTGGATAGACTGCTAGATTAAATTTATTTTAAAAAATTCACGGTGCAGTCACTCAGGTTTTATTTTTTTCTGTCTGAACCGTAACAGATATCACAAATTAAATAGAGAGAGAAAAGTTTACTATTGAATGTATCTTTCTGGAAAAAAATAATTTCACTTTATTTGCGTGGCCATTCAAAAGTTACGGTCTAATTAATATTGGGATACCTTAGTTTCATACACTAGTGGTTCACTAATAATAGCAAGTATCATCTTAAAAGGTGACTTATAACCATATAAACTGTCATACCAAATTTCATCCAAATCGAATAAAGCGTGCGATTATTATAAGCAAAATTAATTTTTTTTGAAGAACTTTGAAGCAGATTTCTGGCTAAATGGTACACTTTCCGGTAGAAGAAAGTTTGGTTAAATCGTCTTATTTTTGCCTCAGGAATCTGCGGTTAAACCATGTCCCCCTATTTAAGAGACACCCCGTATATGAAATTTCTAATATTTGCACATTTTTTCAAAATTATGTTTACACAATGTAAAATATGTTTATATTCTCTGAAACATTTCGAAATTTTGAAATTCTGAAAGTATTTGTATCCGTGAGGTAAAATCTTGTTATAAATTCACCCTTGTGTGTTAGGCCAACCAACGTGAGGAAGAATACAAAAACCAAATTAAGAACCTCACCACCCGCCTAAAGGAGGTACGCGGTTCGCCGCCCTTGCCTCGTGTTGGTGGTAGAAAAACAATCTTTACACAATCTTTCTACCACCGTGTTTTGCTGTTGTTGTTGTTCTGTTCTAACTGATGTGTTCTTGTATTTCTTTTTGGTGTTCCACTAACCCTTAACACAGGCAACGCAAAGAGAAGAGAACTTCGAGGGCCAGGTGAAGATCCTCGACCGACAACTCAAAGAGGTAACCTACCAGCAAGAAATCCCGCAGTGTATTGTGTCTGTTAGGTTAGGTTAGGTACTACAGGGTTCTGTTGCTGTAGGCGCGCTTGTTCTTCGAGTATTTTGGAGTATTTGTCTCTGTCTGTTCTATCTAAGGGTTCACAAATCATCATCACGAATTCTAACCTAATCTGTTTTAAATATAAATGATCCATAATTATCAGGATTCTAGCGAGCATTATTGACATTTATTCCTAATACGGCTATTAATTCAATATATACTCTTATCATTTTCTGGTGCAAGAATTACTAAACATTTATCTAGCATCTTTGTCATGCATACATGGCATATATGAAACTTTTATTTATTTATTCGCTATCTCATTATCGTATTCCTTGCGAAGGGTATAAGCTATCTCCGTCCAACCAACATTAAAAAATCTGATGTGGCCAACACAAAACCTCCCGCTATTTAATTTTTATTAATTTAAATACATACCTACGTATTTACTAACGCTGCAAACTGTTATATTGCAGAAAACTATTGCTTTATTTACTATTTTCTTTTTAAAATGTCACTGTTATTAATTTGAAGTGATTAGTTTTTTGACAGTGACATTTACTGTCAGTTACATTCATTTGAAATATGAACTGTGTAACAAAGGAATTGTGTTTATCTTAGGCTTCGGGACTAATAAAAAAAAAAATTTTTCAAATTTATCTGAAAAATATATAGAAAAAGTATTAATGTATTCCTGTAGAAAATTCAATAATCTTTAATTTTCATAAGACATAAATTTCGAAAAAATGGCATTTAATGGTATTTTTTGAAGAAAAACCATTATGAGCTTCAAGTAAAGTGCCATTTCTGTTTATCCGATTTACACCAAAATCTAATGGCTTCTTTTCATATTAGAATAGGGTATAAATACAAGGTTTCAGAATTTTCTGAATGATAGTATTTAAGTTAGAGTGAAGACAAAATCCCTACACATACACACACACATACATACACACCCACACACACATACAGACAACATCGTGAAAATGTTAAAATTGGATTCTAGGGACCTTAAAACGTGGTCATTTACTAAAATCTCGATATGTGATTTTTAGCACGATCCCTATACCTCCCTTACCAAGGGTAACGGGAGGTAAAAATGAAATAGAAACTGTACTGTAACTGCGGTAACGAAAGTCATTTTTAAATATTTGAATTATTTCAATATTCGTGTCATTTATGTGGTTAAAGGTGATATTGTCATTAATAATTTGTATTTCATTTTGTTTTGGGTATTTCGTTAGTGTTCTTGGTATTGTGCATTTTTCTATTGCAAAGATGGCGTTTCTAAGATTGCCGACAATTATTGCAAGATATTGCTTTTATACAATAAAACGAACTATATTTCATCCATTATATTTATATCGTATTTTTTCGATGGGATATTCCACTATAGTAAAATTTACAACTAAAACTATTCTAATATAATAGATTAATCTATAGAGAAATCTGATTTGGCGAGTACATTACCTTACGTCAGTTCGATGTATTTTACACAAATCTCTTATCGAAAGTTCCTTGGAAAAGATTCTACATATCCAGGAAAATTGTAACATGAACATAACTATTTTCTACAAATTCCGTACCGTAAATTCCTTGGAAAATATTCTATATATCTAATGAAAGTATAACACGAACATATATTATGTAAATTTACTTGATACTGACATGTGTCAATTAGAATTATTTGAATCTATCAGCTTTTTCCATGATTATAGTAAAGCTGGCTGATTTACGAAAGTTAATCTCTTTATAATTCTTTAACTCTGTATCTATTAAATATGACGGAAAATGTATAATCAAACCGTATAGACAATAAGATATTCTTTCATATTGATAATCACTTAAAAACTTCAAATAAGGGAACTTCCGGTTGACCAATTGTAACCCAAATCTAATCAGGTCTTCTTATGAATATAAACAAGAATAATACAAAAAATTATAATTTTTAAAATTGAAGTTTCTTTTAAAAAAATCTTCTAAATATATTTTTTAATTTTTTATTACATACAGTATGTCCCCGGATTGAGTTTACAAGAGGAAAAAAAATTTTATTTTTGATTTTACGAAAAAATGTCAAGAGAAGAAAAATTTTTGCTTGAATTAAAACGCATGTTTCAGTTATTAAAACTTTTAATTAATGTAAGATTCTTTTATTATAACGTTTTTTCGTATTTTGTACTCCTAATAATACAGTTATTACATTGAATCTAACATGATTTTAGTTAGCTTTGAAATATTGACAAATTATTATTAATTCTAATTTCAGATAAAAAAAAAAGAGTTAATTGAATAAACTGCAAGTATTATGATTTTCGCCGTTTTCTTTTTTCTGAAATTAGAATTAATAATCATTTGTCAATATTTCAAAGCTAACTAAAATCATGTTGGTAGTAGGAGAAAAAGAATAGATGTAATTAGAATTTTTTGAGAGTACCAGATATGTAGCCTTATATGGATATGCGAGAGGTTTTGTGTTGGCCACAACAGATTTTTTGTATAAAAATAGAGAGCTTCAATTTCGTTTGTTATACTTTTTGTCTAGGATTTTAGTCGTTATTTTTCCAATATGGCGGAGCGAGCGGCAGTGCTCCACGGTTACAAATATAGTATTTTATTATATGAAACAGTAATAAACTACCATTTTGCAAAACACGTTTATTTTTATGCAGGAAAAATTACCTATTGCTCAAACTATTTATAAAAAATGCAAATAACTACTGATATTAACAATAATGAATAGATATGTACCGGATACAAAAATTTTAAATGCAAAACCTACCAAGTAATCAGTAACTACCGGTACATACTTCAAAAAGTATCATTGCGGTTTATAGTTACGTATCATGTAACCTCAGTTCTTGATACTAAATATAAATATGTTGTAACTTTTTTATATAACTCGTAATCACTCAAAAATAAAAGTATAATATATTTAAAATCTGATAATTTTGGATCATTTACGTTGTGATTTAAACATTTTTGATTTTCTCTTTCTGTGATGATGACTTTGCCCATGGTTCCTGGTTTATATGTACCTATGTCTTTGTAAATAATGAGGAGGTCCTGTAATAGCAAAGATGTAATGTGTAATTCCTGCATGATTGTTGTATGTGTCCAGGCTACTGCTACCAATGAAAATTTTGAAGAGAAAATTCATGTGATTTCCGAAAAACTACGTGAAGTAAGTTCCTTTAGCACCTTGCACGGGTCTTTTCTATATCACGTTCTTTCTATTTCTATATCTATCTGGTTTCTTTATTTCATGAACTTCAAGATGATCAGATCTTCCATTCATAAAGATAATAATTTCTTGATAAATAAAATTAGTTTAAAATATTACAGATACTGTATTATACGGTGGTGTGGAATTTATTTCGGGGTCTACTTGAAATCCGTTATATTCGGAATACAATGTTATTTTTTTTATTTTGCTGTAATTGTACTCGCCGTCAAATGAGTATGGACTGATATTCAACTTTTTTCCTTCTCCATACCCTGTCCCTTGCCCTGCGGTGTTGCCGCTTCTTCATAACAGCATTTTTACGTGACCAACGGAATTGGGAACAATATAGAAGTCTCCAGTCCATACTTATTTGACTAAATCAAACTCAGTCAATTTTTTTTTAATTCGAACTTTCCTTTAATCGAATTAAATTTTGAGCATTTGCCATCAATTTTTGATAATTAATAGATCTGGAATCAAAATATACAAATGATGAACTATTATAGGTTTTTCATTTGTTTCTTAATAATTTTCAATTTTTTCACCCCAAAAAATTAATAGGGTCCTGTGGTCGCGTACCTGAGTGTCTGATCGCGAACCCGGGGGAACCGGGTTCAATCCCGACAGGCGCCTGGTAAGCGCTCACACGGTAAAATATATCGTCATCATTACCGATGTCTACATGTGTTGTAGATACTGGCACACCCAGAAATGGGTAATATGCCGTGATGATATATTTATTTTAAAAAATTGGTAATTCGTCTTTTATTCATGTGTAAAACAAAAGAATGTAGACTTGTTATATATCATTGAACAGCTTATAAAATATGCAAAAAGATGAGACTATTTTCAACATCGGTTGCCATTTAAAAAAATCATAAGTTTGTGTTATATCTCAAGAATTATGAAGTTTTCAAAAAATCTAATTACGCCATTTTATTTTACCTAAAAAACGGTATAAAATTTGTTAAAACAGTTTTTCTCTAACTACCATAACAAATAAGTTATGAGATATTTTCGAAATAAGCGAAAAACAAGTTTTTGCCTGTAGCTCAGAAACAAAAGAAGATCGAAAATTCCTTTGGTCACTATTAAACTTTTCTCAAAAAGTTGACCTTGGAATGTGCAAACGATTTTGCTGTATCATTAATATTTCCCGAGATACCCTAAAAAACATCGAAAATGAGACAGCCTGTACTTTATTTCCCTCGATAAATAATGAACATTAAGTTATGATTTTGATAAGAATAAAGTTAACATTATTTACCGGTTGTATATAAAAAAAATTATTGGGTGAGATTCAGTGGGTTGTATTAGCGTGTTTTAAGCTAAAACAGTCCTTTGTCAAAAATATTTTGGCAACTTTGTAATACCTGTCAGAAAAAAGTGAGAGACCAAAGGATCAAATAAAGAAAAAAATATTATTAACAGAAATAAGAAAAAAGGACAAATGTTAAAACTGATCAAAACGGGGGTTGAGATATTTTAAAATTCATAACATATTTCTAACCTAATTTTGCAATAATGAGTTTCCTTTTACACCTTCCATTTACAATAATACTTCTTCATTTGACTAAAGGATATCTGTGTTACTTTTCCATGTGGTAAAATTTCTTAAACACAATTGAATCTCATTGATGCATGTGGAAAATATTACAATGTTGCCATATACTTAATACAAGATTTAATACAGACCTTAATACAACCCACTGAATTCCACCCATGGTTTATCCCAGAATTTTAACTTCTTTAGACTGACTTCCATAGAAATCGACTATTTCAGTTTTCAATTATTTTTTTCGAAATCATTTGGTCACCTTGCATTGAAATATACATTTTGATAAAGAAATTTATTTGCAGATAATATAAATAAAAGGGATTATCGAAACGTTTATTGAGGTCTTTCTATTAATAGAGATGTAAGTTCTATTCTTGCAAAATTGATTTATTATTCCAGATTATTTCGATACGAAGTATAGTATGCATAATATTGTTCAGAATGAACCAAATAATATATTATGAACCACACTCGTATAATACATTAACCTGTACATAACCAATTATAATTTTAAATCTTCAAACTTATTAAACCACTGACCATAACCTAATATAAAACAGTATAAATAACTAATTATATTTAATTTATAATAAATCTTCCTCTATTGGTTTCTTCTGACTTGTGGAAGATCTGAGTTTCGTGAATCAGACACGTCACTATAGGTAGCTTTAGAGCTTTGGGCACGAGGTCACAGCTTTATGCTTTTGGTGTTGTGTTCTTTACTAGACTTCACTAGTGGTTCCAGCCGCACCGCTGAGTCATCTAAACCAGGGTTGGTAATATGGTTAAGGCTTCAGTGCATGGTAGAAGCGGTAGTGGCATGATGTGAGGTTAGGTTTGTGCTTACGTATACTTGTGTTCGAAACCAAGTATTCAGGAATGGTTTTGCTGATACTTTATGGTGGTATTTTGTACAAATGTTGTCAAACATTGTAAATTTTAGTCACTAAATTTTGAAATTTTGTTCGTTCCCAATGTATGATTATTACATATGATAATAACAGTGATTCAAAGTGTTATTGACAACTGTAGAGAATCGATATGACATCTGGTGACTAAATTTTGAACTAGTGCATGACGGTAGGTGCGAGCAAGTACATCATAATGTTAGCATACATTTTTTAAAGTATTTTTTTTATACGAAATGAATGTTGTAAAACACGGTAAAAGCAATATTGGGTGGTAGTATGAACGAGTGATTAAGGGTGATTAGTTAGGAGATGACTAGCAGTGTTTTAGCGCTGTCAATCGCTTATGGATTATTTTAGACAAAAATACTTCAAATAGCAGTTATAGAAAGATTAATTGTACGCAACTTTTATTTGAAGTATTTTTCTCTAAAATAATCCATAAACGATTGACAGCACTAAAACACTGTTAGTCATCTCCTAGCTAATCACCCTTAATCATTTGTTCATACTACCACCCATTATGTTTTGCGTGTACGGGTGTCATTCGCTTATGAGTAGGGAAACTCATTTAAGTTTCCACATTTTTCCAAAAATAAATAAAAATAAAGTGAATATAACCACAAACGCAGGTATTCAACAAACATTGGATAGATTTCAAGCTTGGAAGTACGTTTTATGTTCTGGAAAACAAATCTTCCACGTAATATTATTAATAATTATATTTAAAACATATTTATGATTATTTAAATTTTTAGAAATTCCTTCTCAACGGAGAAATTAAAAAAAAGTGCTGTACCATCTTTGTGACGACAGAGCACTTTTTTGAAGACAGAGTTATGCTACATTTATAATTTCTCGATAACTATCGGTAATTCCGCATAATATAATGTGATTCGCATTCAGAACTTCTTCGCCTGTTTACAAGATTAATATTTTAAATAAAGTAGTAAATGAACATTATATACAATCATACCTTCAACAATATTTCTAGAATGATGAGTAGCATTTAGAAATTTAGAATCTGAACAATACTTAGCTTCATTTTCAAAAAACACAAGCAAAATTGTATCATATGACGCTGACAGATTGTACACCTACCGTCATGCATCCGCTATATTGAAAATGCTTGCAGCGCCTCTATCGGTCATTTCAGTTGAGAATACTTTTGACGTACACGCAAGAAACAGAGAGGTTATGTAAAAGTTGAGATGGAAGATTATAATACAAACAAACCATCGCCATTTTTAAAGTTCTGTTTTCTGTCACTTGTGTTTTGATATTTGAGTTCTACATAATTCATGTTTTCGGATGACAGTGGAAACTAATAATTTCTCATTCGTCGCACGACTATTGGATTGTACCATGTCCACAAATATTACTTTCCAGAAAAACTGCTTCAAACATTTAAAATTTTATTGTAAAAAATTGATAATTAATACACATGTTGAAATTTTTTTGTTTGTATAATTGTATTTTCCTTGACGTAGTATGAAATTTATTAAATTATAATTTTTAAATATATTCGAAATATAAAAAGACCTAGGTAATTGAACATGGTTCAAAATAAATTTATTTTTAAAAAATCGAAAAAAGACATATTTTGTACCATGTCCATATTTTTTATTATTATTTTTATTATACTATGTCAAGAAGCACGTGACAGAAACATGAAATATTATTGGCTCCGGACTTGATTCAAAATGTCATTTTAAGGGTTCCTACTTACAGATTTTTTTCGTAAATAAAAATATGGGTTTCGGTAAAAATCACGATTTGATCTTAAAATCTATGTTAACCGGTTTCAAACACTGGTTAACCTGTTTCAAATTTCCGTATTTTATGTACAATATACACCCTAGAAAGTGGGATATATAATTGATAACCTTTACTTTCTGAATTAAATTCTATTGAAAGTAGATAGTGAAGGCAATAAATTGTGTGTTCCGCTTTAAGTTATTCGTATTGTACAAAGTTCTGTAAATTATGTAAAATATGTGATTTTAAAATGTACAAAATACCACCGCAATAAAAATGTATTTTTGCTGGTTAAAGCTATTTGCAAATAGTCAAAAATCAGCGTTTTTGATTACTATTAAAAGTAATCTTGATTTTTGAAATATGTGGCGTGATTATGTCCATAAGAATTTTAATATTAAACTTTATCTTGCAAACAGTAGTTTAGAAGTAGAAGTAATGTACAATTTAAATTATGACACCATTAATTTGGTTAATATTAATTTCAATTTCTTCTATTTTTCATGCTTCGGATAATATAAAGTTTAAATTAATGAAGAATGTTTTTCTCTACAAAAAACTATTTAACTGTTTTCTGAAAAATAATTAGGCATCCTATATATAAATTTATAAAACAAAAACTAGTGTTATTTGTACAAAATATATCGATATTCATAAGTAAATATGTGTTGCATTTTTAATAATATAAATTATTTGAAATTCTTATGAACATAATATTCTCAACCTCGCACAAAACAGTGCTGTAGGTTACGCTTAATGTTGTGGAAACCATCTCCATGGCTTATGAACTCCTGGTTAATCATGTTTTTGTGATGTAGGCTGAAGCCCGTGCTGAATTCGCCGAGCGTTCCGTGCAAAAACTGCAGAAGGAGGTCGACAGGCTCGAAGGTATGTATTGGATCCTTGGAGATGATCTCCAGGTCTTAAGAGCAAAGATAGAAATAAAAGGGAACAAGATAGGAATATTAAAATTTATACAAAGGGTTAATTATTGTTTTTATTGAATACAACTATATTTCCCTATTCTCGAACAATATGTAACTTTAGCTGGAGCATAAGTAGTATTTATGGCTCGCAGCGTGATAATTTTTATGGCCCAATAATTAAAGGTTAACCTAAGCCCTGTACAAAAATTACAATTCTTCAACTATACAATTTTTTGTTACAAGATAAACAATTTTATCATCGGGAGCATATAAAATGTTTTTATTATTTTTTTATTGGTTTGTTTACGAACAATGCTTTATTTGTTTATTTTTTAGTTTAACAATAACAATGTTACAAATACATATTTAATTATTTACAGTTTGAAGTGTTTCAATATTAATAGCTAAATAACAACCTTGATGTTTTGTTTGATATTTTAATTTTATAACACTGATAGATTTGTATTTAATAATTGATTCTATTTGTTGAACTTTTACCATTGTACACTAGTTAATTATTTTATGTGCAACTGACTATTTGGTATTAAAAGTATTATTTAATTGACAAAGTTGTACTTTCTCTGCCGGCGGCAGTGAAAGTTAACTTCACTGCAGTTGGCGGAGAAAGTTTGATTTTGTTGTCCAGTAATTTTCAAAAAAAAGTTGCATACATAATTATAAAAATGCATGTTCACTGCTTAGGCAAATTCAAAGACTCTGGTTGTCCCGTCTATGAAAGATCGCTAGGGCAGTGAATCTGCTACTTTTTTGCCTTATTAAGCAAATAACTATTATATGGAAAAGAAACAAATAGAATCAGTTACGACCGAATTCACCATTCCTTAATCATAAGGCTGATTTTGAATCAATCCAATTCACTATTAAAATCAAGCTAATCTACAAATCAAAATCAATGATCAACTGATTCTTCATATTCCATTGATCATATCTTTGAATTCTACTTTTGACATTTATAGCTATGTCAGAATTCTGATTGTTGTACTCATTTGTAACTTGCTCATGCTTCTTCTTTATATTTATTTAAAATCGCGTTGATTTTACTATTTTAAAATATACTTTTATATCTTTCTATTGTACTATATTTAAAAACACTCCTTTATTGGAACAGTGTAATTTTTACCTGCATGAAAATAAAAATATAATAATATTTTTTTATTATAGGAAAACTGTAAAATATATTTTATAAATAAATTAAACAGTTACATATTAATAATTTTTTTAACGGCAAGTTAAATTATCACAATAGTAATTTACGTAACAAGACCTGAAAGCGGGGTTGGAAAAAATTATGATTTATTTTAAAAAATCAAAAATCATTGATTTTTTTAAAAAAATCAAATAAATCATGATTTTTTGATTTTTTTCTATTTTTAAAGATCTAGTGATGTTATTGTACTTTTTTAATTGTTCTAAAAGCAATATAAATATTTTATTTTATAAACGAAAACGAAATCTGTAATAAACCCTAAGAGATGAATTTGAATTTTTGCATAAATTTAGTATATAACGTACCCACGCGCGCGCGTCTTTTTAAACAATACATACCTAAATAAAATAGATCAAAACATGTAATCAGTAATCTGTTAGAATTCAAATACAGTCCATATTTTTGTTCTTATTTTTACTTTTATAGTAAATAAATTCATTTTTATTACAATTTGAATTTTTTTTTTCATCTGTAATAAAAATCAGTGATTTTTTTAAAAAAATCAATTGATTTAAATCATGATTTAAATCAAATGATTTAAATCAGGCCAACCCTGCCTGAAAGTGATACTTTACTGGGTGAGCAAGCATATTGCAGAGCGAGCCGTAGGCGAGCTTTGGAAGCTTGTGAGCCCAGTATAGACACTTTCAGGTCATGTTGGGTACAATATTTTTTTGCGATCCTGAAAAAAGAATAAAAAAGTATTATTTTATTTTGTACTGCGAGCAAATAAGATATAAATAAACAACTGATCTTCATGGAAACATTTAGCTTTACCGGTACCGGGATCGGTAAAGTACTTCCCGATCCCTTATAGACAACTTTCCGAGCTAGCTCAGCAAAGAAGGACTTTCCGGTCTAAATAGTGATCAGAAAGAGCGAAAAAATAAAATTACGTGACATTTACATTAACTGTCAAAAATGTGATTCTGTTGATCAAGATTCCTTGATTCCTTAGAACGTTGATCTTCAGATCAACTTGTTTCCTTAGGACCAGTTTTACAATTTCTGGTTAAAATTTTAACTGGCATTTAAATAAACAATATTACATCGAAATATTGACAGCATTGACAAATTTTTCATTCGACAGTTCATTTAGTGTCAGTTTTGTTTATTTAATTTAGTAGCAGTTAAAATTTTAACCGGTGATTGTAAAACTGGCCCTTAATCAGCTGATTAATCAACGGATTAATGGTGAATTCGACAATACAGTCTGTAGTGGTAACACACACTTTAGAATTCTATCAAATGAGGCATTTGTTTTCGCTTTTCGCCACAAAGCGAAATTTTGGTAGCATACGTGTCAAAATATTTGCCTGCAAGCGTACGACTTACGGCGAAATTGTCAACGTAACGTCATTATTTTGCCACAATTCTATTCAAAGCCAATTTGTATATAATTTATACAATTATATACAACTGTCATAATATTTTTTTATTTTAATAGTATAAAATAAAAAAAAAAATCCGGAACAAAAAGCGAATATAGAATGCTGTAGTGCCTGCTACCAATCGCATTCGCCTGTTTTCTATGATAGAATTCTAAAGTGCGTGCTATCACTACTGGACAGTGTTGCCACCTATAATCAGAAAAATTGACTGTCGGGGCCTGCAATAAAACTATAAATATTGTAATTATGACAAAGCGGTATATCGCTCACTGTTTGATTTATAATAGTGGATGCCAACGGGCCATTATTTTCGCCGCTCTGTTCATGCATTGAATGATTGGACTGTTGGTATCCAATATTATAAAGCAAATAGTGAATAATATGCCTCTTTGTCATAATTTATAGTTTTATTGCTGGGCTTGACAGTCAATTTTTCTGACTATAATAGTAGATAGTAGTTTTATTTGCTGTGCTGTTTGTTGTGTTTAACCCGCTGTGCAACCCTTGTAGATGACCTCTTGGCAGAGAAGGACAAGAACAAACTTCTGGCGGACGAAATGGAGGCCACATTGCATGACATCCAAAACATGTAACCCTGCCGGCCGGGCTAGCGCTACATTCCTCTCGGAATCCACAGTCATTGTTATTCGCTAGAAGCCCCAACTAAATGCGCTTTTATTTCCTTGAACTCTGCTGATTTTATTCCGTTGGCTTCTAGACACGATTTCAAATATACTCGTTATGCCACTTGCCATTCATTTCATTGTTTTTGAGGTTCAAAATGATATGGGTTTCCTTGAATATCCGCTAGATGCGCCACGGAACAACTACACTATTTTAGCCTACTTTTACAAACAAAATATAAAATTTTCTTTGTTTCGGAATGGACACTTATGCCCATTTGCACCAGCAAGGCTTAAATTTTAAGCTAAGCTTAAACAAAAAATGAAAATCGAAATTTTGATACCAATATATTCAAATTCATTTGACATTTAATTTCGATGCAATATTGTCAATTTAAGCCGAGTTACACGCAAGACGCAAGAGAGAGATAGAACATATCGATACAAACCCCCTCCCGTTGTCTTTGTACTGTCAACAGCTGATGACAACTTTGTTGGTTTTGTCGTAACCTAGCAACCATTACTTCTAAGCAATGCCGCTAGATGCGCTATGTGCAAATTGCATTTTTAGATTTTGCGTTCATAATGAAGTCATTACGATACGCAATTACGTATCGTAATGGCCTTCATTTCGATACGCATTTTTTTGTTTTAGAAGGTTGGTACTAGATGACATTTACACTACAAATACTTAAATTTAACCTTCAAATGTTCAAATAAATAATAATTGAATGTGGTCAGTTCAGTGATACCAACTACAACAATTCACTTGCAAATTTCCTTAAATTGACTCGGTTTAATATTAGCAGTTTTTTACAATATTTTAGTATGTAGAATGCGCAAAATCTAAAAAATAGTATAAAGAACTCATTTTATAAGACTTTTTTCGCACTTGTCAATTAGAAAACTCGCCAAGGCTCGTTTTCTAAACTTTGACGCATGCGAAAAAACATGTCTTATAAAACTTGTTCTTTAATATACTATTGTGAATGTGTCCATTAGAATGTCATAAAATTCCGTTTTTCATAAGAAAATATCAGATGGCACTTAAGAACCGACTGTTTTTACTTGCATTAAATTTCGGGTGCTCAGTAAGTCTTTACTCAAATATCATTGTGTGACAAATCAAATTCAACTAAGGGTCAGTTTTACAAACTCTGGTTAAGATTTTAACTTTAAGTTAAATAAACAAAATTGAAACGAAATGAACTGTCAAATGACAGATTTATTATTGCTTGTCAATAATTCGATTCAATATTGTTTATTTAACTGGCAGTTAAAATTTTAACTACAGATTGTAAAACTGGTCCATAGAAATTAATTTTTGAATTGTTTTACAGTAAAATGTTTACTCAGGAATATTTTTAGCATCTTCCTCATTTTGAATGACTTTTTGTTTATTGTATGAATAAAGACAACCCACAGCCAATCAGGACGTAAAGACTTATTGAACACCCGATACATAATTTAAATTCGTGATATCAAACTTTGTAATAAATATTTTTATCTGTAGTCGAAATCATAAGCATGGTTAAATATCACATTTCTGTCGATTTTATTTGATTACTGAGCAATAACAGCTGATAATTTTGTCGGTATTATATTCTGACCAATCAGAGGTTGAATTTACTTCCCTGTCTAAACCAACGATATTTTCGTACATAAAATAAATTATAGGAGTTTCATTCTTAAACGATTTTAGTGATATTTTGTTATTTAGGATTGGTATGATTGCTTTAACATAAAATGAGGAAAACGTCAAATATTTTTATGAAGAAATTATGTAAATGAAAAGCGAAACAGAGAAAATAGTATAAAACACTTGTTATAGAATGCTATTCACATATTCGTTCTTCCACTCGTCGCCAAGCGCTCGTATCCGAATTTCTAACTCGTGCTAGAATAGATCTCATTCCGTAATTTTTTTATTAATATATGTAGGTACTATTATTTTAAATCAAGTGTCGTAGTAACAAAACTTCAAATTAAAAAAAATATATTTGTTTTGATCATTATTTAAAATACCGTAATATTATAAAATATAGTGTTTTAAAAAAAAAACACGGTGGCTATGAACAGAGATAGATATGTCTTAATTTTAAAGTATTTAATTAATTGTCAAAAATTATATCTAAAGAAATCAGTTTTTATTATTATTATTATTATTATTATTATTATTATCTTAATGAAAATAAATTAGAAAACGGCGAATGGCAATATTCTTTTGCTGCATGCTACAGTGAATTTCAAGGAAATTACATTTCAAGATCAATTTTGATAACTTGACTTTTGAATTGAATAATGATCAGACATACGTTTCTCTGTTCATAGCCTACTCCAAGTTATGTTTTTTAACACACTGTACTTATAAAAAAAATGAATTAATAAAATGAAGTGAAGAGTGACAGCTGGGTTGTTATCAAGTTGCGCCTCTAGCGGAAAAGTAAAGAAACGCATATCATTTTGAACACACGTTTCAAGGAAAGTGAGTCAATCAGTATATTTTAAATCGTGTATTTAGATAACCGATTTTTCAGTCATTGCAGTATTGAAAACGTATTATTTTACTTAAAAGTAATTCTTACAATGATTGAAAAATCGTACCTACCTTAGTTTTGTTATTATTTATCAATTCCAGAACGCATTTGAATGAATATTTATAGTTTCTTTTCCAAATTTGTTTTGCAATTTTTCGATGCACTACGCACTGTATTTAACATAATTAGATAGACATTTATTTAATTTTTAATGATTAATGAAAAAGATGAGAAATATTTTATTTTTAAATATATTTTTTAATTTTGCTAACACTGCAGAAGCAATCTACCATATTCGTGGCTTTCCATTGAACATTTTGGACCAGATAACATTCCAAATATCGATTTGTTATAGTGAACTTTCGTAATTATAAGTTATTTTGTTCATTGCCATACGATGAGAGGATATTTTGTTTATATTATATTTATGGTGGATAAGAAACATCATCGGGTGTGAAATATATGTGACTTGTACATTTTTTCATTATATTATCATATTAAATTTATATTACATTTAATTTTTTTGTTTGCATTTTGTTTTTATTTAATTTTTTATCTTTTGTTTTATCCAACTTAAGGAAACATATTAAAATGACAAAAAAAAAAAAATGAGCACTAAATCGTTTTATCCTGCAAAAAATTGCTTTTATTATCGAAAGCTTTATTTCTAACCTAAAATATTAGCAAGTCGTATTTTATTCTGTGCAATTGTAGTTATTTAATGTTGTCTTTCACCACAACAATAAAATAAAACTTTTACATGATGGAACAAATTCTATGAAAAACTTTCTTATTATGCACGTTACAGAAAATTGATGTAGGTCTTTATGGGCCCACTTTTTGAGACAACTTTAATCCACAGAAATTTTCTATCGTCTTCTGTTTTTGACCTACAAGTTAAAACTTGTTTTTCGCTTATTTTGAAAAATACCTCATATCTCGCTTGTTATGGGAGATAAAGAAAAAACTTTTTATACAGTTTTTTACGTAGATTAATGTAGTATAATTAGGTTTTTTCAAAACAATAATTCTCGAGATTTATCACAAACGTAGCTCAATTCAAGTTTTATCTATATTTAAAACAAAAGAATGTAATATTATACATCATTGAAAGCTTATAAAAAAAGGAAAAAGATGTGATTATTTCCAACATATTATGTTTCCATTTGAAAAACATTATGTTCCTCTGTCATATCTCGAGATTTATTTAGTTTTGAGAAAATCTAATTACCTCACGTTATTCTACATATATAAAAGTAGTAGGTATAATAGTTAATTATGTATTAAGAGGGTAAAGAGGCTTTTATGGCCTATGGTGGGATTTTGAGCCCGAGGCGTAAGCCGAGGGATAAAAACATGTCAAAGGCCACAAAAGCAAGTTACGCTCGTCGTACATACAAAACTTTATGCACGGACGAAAATATTCAAATTATGAGTGTTAGAAAAATTATATCGAAAAGAATTTGTCCTCGTACATCCAGTATCTAGTGTTGCTATGAAAGCGGAGAACAACAGTTTATTGTTTGTTTATTAGTTATGTCATGTAAGTTTTATTTTGTGTATCTCCGTGCTTCCCATATAAATATTACAAAATTATTTTTCATTTTTCATTAAAGAATATAAAAATTTTCGATTTGCAATAAAAACTTTTCATGTTGCCTGTTTAAATTGTTCATATTGTAGGTTATAATTTGGTTTGACGTTTCATTATAGCCCGCGGGCTATAAAATGACGTTTATGTCAAAGAAATTCGTGTATAACTCTCAAATTATGATACGTCCGTGCATAAAAAGTATTTAAACATGTTTTGTTATACTAGCGTTTTATAACAGTAACTTTTTTTTTTGTCATTTAGCAACGAATAGATGAACCTGACGTCTGCCTACTTTTTGATTTTGAAAAATTTAAAATGTTGATATTTGAGAGTAAATGATCATTGCGAAATGAGTGTTTTAGGCACTTGACGTTGTATTACTCGCTTATTCTCTTGCATACAAATTTCACGTCGCGGACCTAAACACTATCATTTCGCAACTTATTGCTATTTCTTTATATCTCATAATAAGCGCCTGTAGCTCAAAAACAAAAGACGATGATTATTAAAGTTGGCCCTTAAACACCTACATCATTTTTCTGTAGCGTATATAATAGGAAAGTTTTTCATATAAGAAACTCAAATTTATTCCACGCTGTAAAGTACTACACAATACATAACTATTAAGATAAAAGAATTTTTTTTTGATAAATTCTTTGCGAGTTGCTACATATTTGAATTTGTTTTTTTGTGTCAGAGTGACGTCACAGTATTGCTATCTTTCTCTCAGCCTACTATAGAAACTGGTGCGAGAAAGATTGCAATGGTTTCGCTAAAAATTAAATGCAGTTAACCTAAAAACAATTATAAATGAATATTTGAACATTTTCGCAAGTCATTTTAGTATGTTTCTTTAGTCCCTTCTTCCAGTGTTGTGTGCATGAAGTTTTGTAGAGTGGTTTGAACTAACTCCTCCTCAGGTTTGAACCGTTGTTGGCATGAATTGTTGCTTGCAGATGAACTGATAGCAGAGAAGGAGAAATACAGAGTGATCGGCGACGACCTGGACCTGGCATTCGTCGAACTCATCCTAAATGAATAATTTTTTTCTGCCTTATAACTTACTCATGCTGAAATGTCGCTAAATCAATATATTTATAAATTTTATTAAGTTTTATTTATTCGGTATTTTTTCTGTGAAGTTTTTGCCAACGAAAAGGCCAGTATTTTTGTTTTTGTCGATGTTAGATAGATTTTTGTTGTTTTGTCACAGTGGTTCTTCTTCTGTTTAACAGTTTTTTCAATTTTTTCCGAAGCTTACTACATGAATATTGTTTAAGCTGTATTATATTTAGAGGTTACTGTTACACTCTTCTCTAGATATACAAATGATAATATTTTTATTATTTTATGTACTTGTCCATTTCTTGTGTTAGTATTCTTGTTCTCTACGTTCTTTGCACTTTCTGAATTTCTTAAATTTCAACATAATACTGAAATTGTTTATTAATAAACTTTATTGATTTAGAATCGACGGCAAAATATAAATTTATTGATATTAAGGCAGTTCGCTAAGAAAGTTTATTTTAAATATAATAAGTTAAACATTAATCATCTGTTTTGGCACTAAAATTTAAAAAATCTGATGTGGCTAGTATATTACTTTCCGTCAGTTCTATGAATTTTGTACAAATCCCTTTTTGTTTCGAATTAGAGTGAATTCGAACTAGAGTAAAAGAAAAATTAAATGAACATTTATATAAATTAAAAAGAGTATGTATATGCAATTAAAAAAAAAAAACCTTTGTTCAGTTAATATAACAAAAAAATAATAAAGAGAAAATAATTGACAATAATTGATTACAATAATCAAAACAAATGATAAAATAAAAATGTATTGTATTTTCTTTTGATATTAATAAACAATATTTTTTTTTATAAAGGCAGTAAAAATATAATAACTAAACAAATTTATTATATTTCAGTTATCTAAATTTGATTTATAGAGGCGAATTTTATTGAAATTGATGACAAATGCCCAAAATTTAATTCATTTAAAGGAAAGTTCGAATTAAAATAATCGATTTAAAGAATAATTTTTCCATATAAAAGCATACATAGTTGCACATGTCAAAAAAAATAATTCATTTTAGAGAAAAATTCAAATAAGAGAGTTTGATTTAGAAAGAGTCGACTGTATACAGTATGTCCCCGGATTGAATTTAAAACAGGAAAAAAAAATATTTTTGATTTTACGAAAAAATGCTAAGGGAAGAAAAATTTTTGCTTGAATTAAAACGCATGTTTCAGTTATTAAAACTTTTAATTAATGTAAGTTTCTTTTATTATAATGTTTTTTCGTATTTTGTCCTCCTAATAATACAGTTATTACATTGAATCTAACATGATTTTAGTTAGCTTTGAAATATTGTCAAATGATTATTAATTCTAATTTCAGAAAAAAAAAAAAACGGTGAAAATCAAAATGCTTGTAGTTTATTCAATTAACTCTTTTTTATCTGAAATTAGAATTAATAATCACTTGTCAATATTTCAAAGCTAACTAAAATCATGTTAGATTCAATGTAATAACTGTATTATTAGGAGGACAAAATGCGAAAAAACGTTATAATAAAAGAACCTTACATTAATTAAAAGCTTTAACAAATGAAACATGCGTTTTAATTCAAGCAAATTTTTCTTCCCTTGGCATTTTTTCGTAAAATCAAAAATAAAATTTTTTTTCCTCTTATAAACTCAATCCGGGGACATACTGTATATCCAGTAAAAGTGTAATACGAACACATACTATTTTTTACAAATTTCATACTGAAAGTTCATTGGAAAAGATTCTATATATCCAATAAAATTATAACACGAACATAAACTATATAAATTGCACTTGATACTGATATCTGTCAATTTCAATATATCAGCTGTTTCCATGATTATAGCAAAGCTGGCTAATTTATAAAGTTAATATATTTATAATTCTTTGACTCTGTATCTATTGAACCGTATAGACATAGACAATAAAATATTCTTTCATATCACAGAAAATATCAAAAATGAAATTTAACTGACGGAAGATAAAAAATGGGTAACGCCATTTGAAAGATCATAAAAAAGGGCGCTAAACATGTGCAAACTGCAATTCAGTATTATTTCAGAAAAATTAAAAACTGCAATTAAATTTTTGTCAATATCTAGAACTTGTGCAGTTTTAAAATGGTCTATCTTTCTTTGTGCCAAATCGTCTATGAATTATTGATGGTGTGATGAATTTATATCTTCGTAATTAATTTGCGAAATATTTGTCTCTAAAAATACCTAAGCACAAATCAAATGCATTCTTCCAAAAAAAGCATCATTCCATTTTCAAAATCAAATGAAAGAAATTTAGAAATGCCTTTCGTTTTAGTATTTTGTCTCTTCTGGGTTCTATTATATGTTTTCCCATGGATCACTTGATCACATTTCTTACTTTTTGCACCTTTCAGACGAACTTGTCGCCGAGAAGGAACGTTACAAGGAAATTGGAGACGATTTGGACACCGCCTTCGTCGAACTTATCCTGTAAGCCACGAGTGTGGTGTTAGATTATCATTCCTTTATACCTTATTAATTATTAAACTTTGTTTTCAGTTAACGTGTGTAGCACTTAACAATGCGTGGCCTAGATGTTTCAATTGCTCAAGCACTGGTTTTGTAATTAAAGATAATTAATGAGATTTTTAATGGGAGCAGACGGTGGTGATTTAGAGTAACTATAGCGCCACCCTAGCTATGAACTTTCTAGAACTATGTAAAAAAATCTGTTGTGGCCAGCACAAGACCTCTCGCCATTTCCATATTAGGCTATATAAGTATTGTATAGCACTTCGCTTTCGAACCGTCGTTTTATAACAAAATATTACAGAACTTTACCGAAATATTGTTTTTTATTGTATTTAACATGTCTTCTGCACACATATAATTCTAATTATATCTATTTTTCATTGTATGAGGATGTTTCTAAATGTCAGAGATTCTTCCAATTCATTAACCAGATTGGCGGTATTTCTGATGGATATATGCATTTTACCACAATTTTATCTATAATTTCAAATATTTAATTAATAAAACAATAAGAAATATTAAATATACTTCCCAGAAAAAGCTATCAGAATGTCACTAAAACTGTTGATCTTTGACACTGACATGTGTCATTTACAAACTATGTTCTAACATTGGAATGTGTCAACTGGTTTCCTTAGTGCCTTAGCCTCTGCGATTAGTTTACTCTATAAATTATAGTGTCTTTATCTCGAAATCTATACAAGATATAATAAAAAAATTAAGTGTATTTGATGGAGAATTTTATGTTCTTCAATATTTAATAAAAAAATCTCCAAAAAAATTATATTTAAAAGATTTTTTCTAAGAAACTACTACTTCCGGTTGTTCAATTGTAACCAAAACCTTTTCAGCTCTTCCCAGGAATATCAGATTGAGGAAACTGTAGTTAAATATTTTTTAAATCTTACAGTTTTTGAGGAATCGTCCCTCCAACATCCATACATACACACACACACACACACATTTTAAAAATGTTATAATCATGCTTATTCAATAAAATCTGGATATGCGAATTGTAGCATGAATCCAATACTTCTCTTAGCGAGAGGTAAAAAATTGTACACTTTGGTATGCGCGCGCTAGTCTAAAGTACTCGTAATCGAAGAATCCGGTACTAAAAGTGACAGATAGGTAAAACTGTCTTGTATTTGAATTCTTCTTTTAAATAATACGTTCTTGTTATGTTCTTATAGTTTACCAAAAGATGAAAGAAGAAAAGAATAATAAAATTTAAGTCCAAATATAAAACAAGTATTTGTTTGTAGAAATCATTTTGAGAAAAATAAATTTTTAGTTATACAGCTGGTAAAATTTATAATAATTAATATTGTTTCATGTGAATTTCTCTTTATAATAAATTGTACTTTTACGTCAGAAACAATAAAAAATTATAACCGTTAGTGAAGTCATTCAAAATTATCGGCGGTAACAGTTCATAGCTAGGATGCTGCCATCTACGTTGAACTTTGCCCGCCTGCTCCAGGCGCATTGTATGCTCACGGTTTTAACTAAAACGCTGTTTTAAGAAATGTCAAATTTAATTATTTAATATCAATAAATAAAATCAAATTTACCAAAATATGATTTTAAAGCAGAACATAGTTTGTATTCAAACAAATATTTTAAAAAAATGTTCTTTAAACATACGGGTGAAATTAAATATTTAAATTTGAATTTGATATTTCTAAAAACATTGTTTTAGTTAAAACCGTGATCATACTACGAGCCATTGTGGAATGCTAATAAGCAGTTTTATTAAATTTCTGTAATATACTTCATTTCACGTAAGAAAATATCAGATGGCGCTTGAGAGCCGACTGTTTTTACATGCATTGAATAAATAATACAGGTGTTCTGAAAATGGGTGAAAAGCTTCAGGTAGAACGATTCTTTGATTAATTCTGAGTCGACAATCCTAATGCAAAAATTTTGTACGGCCCTTCAAAAGCCATACGAGCTACTTAAAAGAAATGTAAATTTGGCAACACCGAATCAAACTGTTATAGTAGTTATCAGGTAGCTATGCAAATCAGTATGAATTTTATGTCAACATTATTTTGATATAGGTACACTCAGTGGAAATTCAAATTGGGAATTGAATTTATTTACTTAATATACCAGCTTTGCTTTATTAATAAAAAAAAATCAATGTAAACGATATTTTGAGTATTTATGTAGTAATAAAAATAACAAAAATTATTATAATTATAATAGTCAATAACTTGCAAATAAAGTCAATTTATCTAATTTTCTAAATGTATTCGAACATGGGTGCCGCCGGTTTGGGTATCGTGCTTCATATTCTTCTTTTGCTAAGTTCGCATTCCCGTTGCAAAATCCATATACCATAAACATATCAGCGTATTCGTTGAAGGTATACATTCGAATTATCCAATGTTTCATTCACCATACAAAAAGAAATAAATTATAAAATCAAACATCAACTGATAAACGTCAAAATTTGACAAATTATTTATAATTTCTGTTTCAAACAAAAAACTGTTTTATACATGGTTGTCGTACGTATTCAAATTTAAAAAAACTCTACTTTAGAAGAGCGAAAATTTTAAAGATTTGGTATCAAACGTTTAGCTACGTACATCAAATTTTTCACAATTCTTCTAGAATGTAAAGAGCAATGATTTTACGTAAAAGATTTTTTAAAAATCGCTTAGTTCTAGTTGCACATTTACAAGTTTGATGGCTTCGTTCGGCTTTACGAAGGACCGTACAAATTTTTTGCATTAGGATTATTGACTCAGAATTAATCATAGAATCGGTCTACCTGAAGCTTTTCACCTATTTTCAGAACACTCTGTATAAATTCATGAAACCAAACTTTGCCAATAATAAATATATTTTTATCTTTAAAATGTGCGAGTCCTGAATATTAAACATTACATCAAAACATGGCTAAATATTGCTTAATTCTGTAGATTTTATTTGATAATTGACAGATGACAAGTGATATTTTTTTCGCTTCTATGTACTAGGTTATCATTCTGACTAATCAAAGAGCAGAATTTATATCTCTGTCTAAACCACCGCTATTTTCTTACGTGAAATAAAGTATAGTTGCATTTTCAATATTTCATCGACCGGAACATTTTCTCTAAACTTAATTTAAATTTAATGCCTAATCTGTTTCTAATTCCGAAACCAGTGTGAAAAAGAGTGTCATTTTTGTCTATAGTTTAAAATGTTACAGCCTAATTTTTGTCTTTCAGCACTTAAGCAGTCTCCCAGTTACATTTCAGCTCACAATCAGAACAGCACCGTCGACTCAAGATCTTCACGTGCACTTTCACTTCTTTCCAACCAAGCTAAATGTTTTTATGACTTCCACCTGTCTTATTATTTATTTATTTCTTCATTTGTGAGTTGATGCTTAATTATAAGTGTTAGAGTACGGTCCATCGCAACAGATGACAAAGTATATTTTGTAACATTGTGACATGATGTTATTGAGTATTCTGTATCATACAACAATAAATTAAGTTGGATTTATTCTTATTATTCTTTCTGTTTTATTTGGTATTTTATGTTCATTATTTGTTGATTTCTTTAAAGGTTTATTTTGTTATTTTAAGGTAGGTTCCATTTTATTTATTTACATATTTTTTAATTATTTAACAAATATTAACAAAAAATGTATCTTGTGACCCTAGTCATTATTGTGTTAACCTTTACTAACAATTAATATTTCCAGATGAACTACTACTAGAAAAAGGAAAATACAAAGCAATAGCTGACGAAATGGACCAAACAATGGCAGATCTAGCCGGATACTAACATACTAACCATCCAACTAACTTCCTGTTTACGCTGGAGAGTTTTGCACAGAAGATCGAAATCCGAAACATCTGCTCGCTGTCGTTGGCCATTGTTTCACGCCGTTAGTGTTTTGTTCAGTGCCAAAGCGTGCTTCACTTGTTATGTCGTAATGGAGAAATAAGTGAAGAACGCTTATGTGTCTAGCTGGTTGCTGGTGTTTGTGAAGTGCAACTGCCATTAGCTTTTTTCAAAGACTTTTACGAAAATTTATAAGTTAGTTTTTGCTTATTGTTGGTAGGTAGACATTGTTCAAAATGAAAGGTCAATATTGTAAAAAAAGTCAGAAAGTTTATACATTTTGTCTTCTAAATTGCAATAAATATTTTTAAAGGATATTCACCCGTATTTCGAACGCAGTTTTATAGAGTACTTTTATTAAAAGTTGTGTTCAATCTCATAAGAATATACTGTAAAAGCGCTCTTTATAATATCGCTATTATTAGAAGAGTGCGTTCGTAATATGGGTCATTGTTTTTGAAATTATAAAGATTTTTGTTTAAATATTTGGAATACGTATGTCCCATAAGATTTGGCACAAATTTCAGAGGGCTATAAAATGGGCACCCAGAAAAAATAACAAGTTGCTATGGAAACATAAATATGTGAAACATATTTATTTAACTAAATGGAGACGATTTGCAGGAAATTGCGCCTTGTGGAACAACGCAGTCCTCTTTATTTAATATAAATTCATAATTGTGTTGCTTATGAAACAGTTTCCCCCCTCCCCCCCCCCTGCCTTCGGTGCGGTGCCGATTGGCCAATGACAATTTTTTTATATGTTAAAGTGTTATTATTAGAACATACACAAACATCCAAGTCCCTGGTGGGAATCGAACCCATGACCCCAGATCCGAGCGATGAAGGTCGCTTGAGCGCTGCCTCTACACGCTCGACCACCGCGGCGGCTTTATGAAACAGTTAATTATTAAATTTTACAAAACTTTAGGTAAATACATTTTTTGTTACAAAAAATTTTTGTTGAAATTTGTGCCAAAACTTATTGGAACATGTGTTACTTGATCATATCTTTAAATAAATTGTTTACTTTACAAAATTTGACTTTCAAGATATTTTTCTAAATAAAATTTAGATAAACAATATTAATTAACATGTCCCTATAATTTTAAATGTACCTGCTCACAAATATGTAGGTAGTAGAAAAGATCATAGCAAATTTATCTTTAAATTTATGAAAACCAATATAGCTATAAAAGTTAAAATAAAAAACTGAAATTAGAAATACATGAGATTTATAACGAGTTTAGCCAATTTTAACTTATATTATTTTGAGTAAAAAATTCATATCAACATATCTATTACCAAAATACAAGAAGCTAAAGTTTTATGAAAAAAAAGTCTACTGTGAGAATTTTTTAACGTGAAACATTGGGTTTGTCATAACCATGGTTACGACTTGATATTTGATTGACAGCAATGTATTTGCCCGTTCCAGGGAATACTCGCCCGTTCCATTTAAAATGAAACATAGGGAACGAATTTGACAGAAGTATTATATTTAAATATTGTAAGAAATTTAGCGGAGTCAGAAAACCACTCGAGAGAACTAAACATATTTCGAGCACAAGGTGCACACAGTATTTTTTCTACATCTAAATTTAATTTTTAGAATTCAGGTAAAATTATTTAAACAAAATTAACCTCTAATGACATCTTGTCAATATGACAGATAACCGTTGAATTTTCCTAGAAGTTATGATTTGACATTTGATTGACAGCAATGTATTTGTCTGTCTCATTTAAAATGACACATGGGTAATGAATTTGACAGAAGTATTATATTTAAATATTGTAAGAAATTTAGCCGAGTCAGACAACCACTCGGGCACAAGGTGCACACAATATTTTTTCTACAACTAATTTTAATTTAGAATGCAAGTATAATTATTTAAATAAAATTAACCTCTATTGACGTCTTACCAAATGTCAAATTCGTCCCCTATGTTTCATTTTAAATGGAACGGGCAAATACATTGCTGTCAATCAAACGTCAAGTCTTAACCATGAATATGACAAACCCAATGTTTCACGTTAAAAAATACTCACGGTATAATTGAACAAAACGTGGGAAAATAAAACACGATATGGGCAATGAAACACAAAAGAATTCGATAAAACATAAAGATAAATATTTGGCGAAATAAATAATAAAATGTATGCTGAAAGTATTACTCAGTAAGTAAGAATTAAGAAAGAAATACATTTTTCCACAATCGTTAGCAAAATTCATTATTAATTAATTTAAAATAGTGAGTAAAGTAGCATGTTGAATCACAAGTGAGTACAATAAATAACTTTCTTCACAAGTGAGTAAAATACACAAGCCTATAATAATCTACGTTAGAAGTCATAAGTTTTGATGGAGTTACAAATTGTACAATAAACATCAATCATTCTACAGGAAGGAACAATAATTTTTTGTAGTTTACTTTAAATTCAGTTATAGCAAATGTACTGTTGAGTTTTTCATTAATAAAAAAGTACAATATTTCGTTTTTTAGAAAAATTATATTTCAAGATTGTGGAAAAAATCATGTTTAGCACACATGAGCATGTCTTTTTCTCACTTGTCCAGTTGGCGCACTCGCTCCCGCTCGTGTGACCAATTTTCAGACGCATGAGAAAAAGATTTACTTTGCTCACTTGTACTAAAAATAGCTATTTTTTAAATAAATAATTACTTCACGAGATATTTGTCAGTGTCACTTTGACGTCGCACTATTGTTATCTTTCTCTCGCAGTCTACTATAGTCTGGTGTGAGAGAAAGATAGCAATAGGTGTCGTTAAAATCAAATGCAGTTAAACTAAAAACAACTACGACCTTATACTTACTACGAATAGTACGAATTGCTTCAAAATTAAACGAGCTTTGTTTTAACATTATCAGAAGTAATATCACAAGACCTCCTGATTTTATCGATAAATTTTTATTTTGCACGAATTTTTTTGCTTAGCAACAAACACGAAAGCAAACTGCATTGTAAATCCCGACTCCGAAGGAGGAGGGGTTTTACCTAATGTCAGTTTGCTTCAGTGATTTTGCTTAAAAGCAAAAAAATGAGGGCTTAAAAATAAAAGTTTATCTGAGAAAATCTGAGAGGTCGTGTGGTATTTGGTGAGATAAATTCCAAAGACAACGCAAAATGAAACTTGACACATTAAATGTCACACTGACAGTTATAAACAATATCAACTGTTTATTTACTTGGTAGCGGAAAATTATCAGCTATAATATCCCGAGGACATTGATAATTACGAAATAATTTTAACAGTTACCGAAAGCGCGTTGCTTGGTAACAGCCCGACGCCGAAGGCGGAGGTGGTGTTACCTAAAAGCAACGTGCTTGAGGAAGTGTGATAAAATTATAAGTATTTATCAATGATCGAGGGATATTCGGTGAGAAAATTTTTTGCAGTTTTAATATTAAATTTGCCTAAAATTTGTATTTGAGAGAATTTTTGTGTCTAATATAACCCAGTAGATGTCACTAGTAGCTATGAACGTGAATGTGGCTATGAATATGTTCAGTGTGAAGTGTGCAATGAAAATAAGACCTCTTTGAGTGAGACCAAAGAGAAGAAGATAAGACATACAAAAGTCCATAAATATTCTCCACATTTAGTTTTTTATTTAATACAGTATTTTTTTATGTGTTTTCTTCTATAATTTTGTTGATTAAATCATCATTTTTACTGACAGCGTGGAGATGACATTTTCAAAATAAAACAATTAATCTTTAATTATATGTCAAAAAGTGTTTGTTACTTAGCAACTTAGTGACATAAGTGATAATTGACTTAGGATAATTATCAGTGTAAGTTTGTTTTGATTGGTTACTATCGCACACGTGGTCAGCAATAAAGGGGTTCAATTGGATATTTTTTTAACCAAAAAATTTTCGGGGTAACGAGGTTTTATCAGTAAAATACTGTTCCCATTGGTTGAATTTTCAAGTGTTTTGCATCATGATTGTTAAAAACTAGTCAATGTAATTTATCATGATTAATAAAATATGAAAATTAACTGATATTTAATAATAATAATAATAATAATAATAATAATAATAATAATAATAATGTTTATTTTCTGCAGGCACAAATGCAGTGTATAGGAAACGTTCAAGAAATATTTGTAAAATATAAAAATATTACAAAGCAAAATATCTTTTAAAATATAGAATGAATGTTGCTTCAAGAAAAATATTAAATCTTTTTTAAAGATTTTAAAATTATTAGTATTTTTTAAATTATTGGGCAGATTATTAAATTTTTCTAAGCCCATTCTATATGGAGAATTTTGCACATTTGATATTTAACTTCTTGTATTTTTGTAACTAATATATCAGTTTTATCTGTGAAACTTCGAATGTTGTTGTTGACTTAACTTCAGCAAATTCGAAAAGATTCTTGTTTAATGAAAAATGAAACAATAAATAAATACAATTAACGTCTAATTTTAAGTCGCAAAATTAATTCCGTAATTTATTCTATATCGCTTTTGTATACTATTTACTTAATTATTGTAAATTATTGGTTTTTATAAATCTATAAGTTAAGTACATAGGACATAGGTACCCATTTTCGTATTTTTCTACAATTGGAACTGTGCACATTTGCTTATTGCCACTTATAATTAGTACAAGAAAAATTAATTCAACGCTTCTTCATTCCAGCAAAAAATAATTTGTATAATTATGTACACTCTCTGATTTCCTTTTGTAATATATTTGTATAAATAACATTATTTTTCAAGAACCGAACATCGTTCACTTATTTTAATTTTTATTATATATGGGTTCCCATATTTTTCCTGTAAAGCTGGTTTTTCACTGGACGTAATAGTTATTTACGAACTAAGTACGGGAGAACTATGTTTCCGCATAAATTGTGGAAACCGTCTTCACGCAAGTGGTTTCTATATTGCGGGACACGAAAGATGAACTATGGAAAATATGTTAGCACAAATCACTGTCTAATGTATGCGCTTCGTTTAAATCCACACGAAATACAATAATTTTCTTCCCTTATACCTAATATAACATATAACAGTTGCCCATGGTAATGGCCGTTATATATTTATTTTTATTAACTGTCATTTAGGAAAATCAACCATAATCGTTGTAAAAAACGAATGAGTTTACCTAATTCAATGCTATGGCAAAGGTAATAAAGCGATCCGTCGAGTTGTCGAAGAATGGGGGATTCCAGCTCAATCAAATTAAAGGAAAATAGTAAAAAAAAAAATACGAATGTATATGCTGAATAACGAATATTAATAAAAAAATGAAATGGTATAATTGAGATATTTCGGAAATAAGGTTTTTTTTGTTATAGCGCTTCGACACGTATATGAAATCTATATACATATAATATTTTGATTGGCGACCATACATGCATAACAAATAGCGTGTTAGGAGGTGGGGGTTACTACCAATGGAAGTTAAGAAATTCAAATTCGAAAGGAGGGGCTAACATTCCTGTACTGCAGTTATCAAACAGTTTTTATTTTAACATAACTTAATAATTTAAATACACCTGTAATTATAAAGTATGTAGATTTATACAGTGTTATAATATTCATTTATTTTATGTAAATATAACTTAAAATAGCATATATTTCAAGAACATTTAGGTCCATGATGAAAACAGTTTGATATAGAAACACATAAATATGTCATGTCAATCTTTTCAAAATTCGGGAACTCGATCCATGGACATACTGTATATACAGACATCGTGAAAATGTTAAAATTAGATTCTCGGGTCATTAAAATGTCATTTACTAATATCTCAACATATGATTTTTAGTATGATCCCTATACCTCCCCTACCAAGAGTAGCAGTAGGTAAAAATCATCGTAAATCATAATATCATTTGTTATCAAATGTTTAATGATTAGCGAGCAGCAGAGTATCAAAATTTTTTCTCTTTCAGTCGTTTATGGATTATTGTATAGAAAAATACTTCAAATAGCGGTTATAGAAAAATGCATTGCACACGTCTTTTATTTGAAGTATGTTTTTACCTCCCGCTACCCTTGATAAGGGATGTATAGGGATCGTGCTAAAAAACACATATCGAGATTTTAGTAAATGACCACGTATTAAGGTCCCTAGAATCCAATTTTAACATTTTCACGATGATGTCAGTATGTGTCGGTGTGTGTGTATATGTATGTATGTGTGTGTATGTATATGTGTGTGTGTGTGTGTATGTGTAGGGATTTTGTCTTCGCTCTAACTCAAATACTATCATTCAGAAAATTCTGAAATCTTGTATTTCTACCCTATTCTAATACGAAAAGAAGCCATTAGATTTTGGTGTAAATCGGATAAACGGCAATGGCACTTACTTGAAGCTCATAATTGTTTTTCTTCAAAAATACCATTAAATGCCATTTTTTCGCATTTTATGTCATTGGAAAATAATAGATTATTGAATTTTGTACATGTATACATTAATACTTTTTCTATATATTTTACAGATAAATTTAAAAATCATTTTTCTTTTTTTAATCCCGAAGCCTAAGATAAACAAAATTCCTTTGTTACACAGTTTATTTTTCAAATGAATGTAACTGACAGGTAAACGTCATTGTCAAAAAACTAATCACTTCAAATTAATAATAGTGACATATTAAATAATAAAGAAAATCGTAAATTTAAGCAATAGTTATATGCAATAGAACATAATATAGTTTGCAGCATTAGTAACGTAGGTATGTATTTAATTTAATAAAAATTAAATAGCGGGAGATTTTGTGTTGGCCACATCAGATTTTTTTAAATATGTAATCCATAAACAATTGACAGTGAAAAAACAATGCTAGTCAACTGTTTGCTAATCACCCTTAATCAGTTATTCATACTAACAGTCATTTTGTTTTTAATTTTTATTTTTTCATTAATATTTTTCTGAATAACAATGTTTTGTCCTCCGGAGTAAAACCAGCTTGTCACATTCAATTATTCTCTTTGAAACAAATGAGGTGCAAATGTTTAAAATGCTCGCTCTGGGTCGTTGTTTTCGTTTCTCGTTTGTCTTAATGCACTTCACTTGTTGCAATATTAATGAAAGTCTTATTTCTCTTGAGACGCGACGAAAAAGTACATAAATTGCATTTTATTGGACAGCTCGGTTCATTTTGTATGAAACGGGCGCGAGAGAGCGCCTTCTGTTAAATATTGACACTGCTAAGCTAAAAATAACCTCAAAATATCGTCAAAGCTATTTATATTTGCAATGAAAGACAGAAATAATATTCTATTGGTGTAATAAATATTTTTTGCACTATATCTTATATATTAGTGACAGTAAAGAAGAAGTTTAATGATTGCTTAGCGTAAAATACTAAAAGTAAATATAAGTTGATGTGGATGTTCTTCTGAAAATTTAATAGAGCATATAAAAGAAACTTGTGAGGCTTTTCAAGGAATATAAAAAGGATATAAAACTTTTATGGACTTAAATATTATAAGAGTTTGTAAACTTAAGTTTTATTATAATTGAAAAACTTTATCTTATCTAGAAGATAAAGTTAGAGCATTAGCTACTTTTGCCTTAAAATTAGACTTTTAAAATAATTAATAAAAGCAATATATTTTAAAATAAAACAGTAATTGAATTAATTTGCTTTTAAGAGTAAAAACACTGACAAGAAGTATATTTAGAATAAAACTATTTTCATTACAGTATCTACATTATTCACGGTTAGTTAAAAGTTAAAAGTATTTATTGTCGTAATTTCATTGCTAATATTAACAGCAATAAATTGCACAAATGTGTTTGACGTAAACAATAACCACTGATAAAGTTACATCGCTCGAGTTTGTTTATCGCTTCGCTTTTGTCTATCTTAGATGTACCTACTATTCGTAAATATTTGAACCGGTGTTTTTCCTTGTAAAAATATTATTAAAACAAATTGAAAAAAAACAAACAAAAATAATGTTGTAAAGAGAAAAAAACGCTCTATCGAATGGTAAAGTAAAATTAACAGGTTCCCGCTTAAAAAAATTACGCGGACAAGCGTAACTCAAAAACAATATAAGAAAAGAAAAATTCAAGTATTCTCAAATGTATTCTTTTGTATTGAATATAATTTCCTAAAATGAATATTAACGACAATAAATCGCCGTCTCCATACCTTTATCTAACCCGGTATGAAAACATCGGTAATGATGATATATTTTTACCGTGTGGGCGCTTACCAAGCGTCATCACTATTTTCATTACAATATTCGTAAATAATTTATTTTTTTGCCGATTGACATTAAAAGTGCGATTTTTTGACATCTAACAGTAACAGTCTGTAAAATATCGCTTTTACTAAATAATTTTACTGCCTGTCTCTGTTGTTGATATTTACATAGCAACTGCTCAACAAATAGCAATAGCGATAACCTTCAAAATAGGTATTAGAAATAATTGCTAAATTAATATTAATTCTAAAATCGGCAAAAAAAATGTGTTCAACACGGCATTAAAAACAGATTTACAGCTTCGACAGCATTCATTGTCTTTGCTGTAAATCTGGTATTTTAGTGCCTAATTAAACAAATAACTATTAGTTTTCAATAATTATATATAATTATTGATTATAATCCGGAATCAAAATAAATATCTTAAACCCTGTAGTTTAGCGTACAAATAACGAAATTAATAGATTTTGTGATTTTAATGCCTGGATTTTCCCTGAAGAAGGCATCATTTAATGGTTCCGAAACGTTGGAATTAATAACATATTACAGAACGAAAACTAAAATTATTCTAATTGTTAATATGACTTCTGAAAGATATTTTAATAATTTAAAAACAGGTAATTTGTTTAAGTTGTAAGTTTATATCTCTACACATTTTTGAATTATTGCCCCAAAAGTCAATATACTCCACATTTAGATAAAAACTTCAAAATTTTCAAAAATCTAATTTTTATGTATCCAGATACTTCTCTATGTGCTGATTCCAAATTTTGAAACCGCAGGTCGATATCTCTTTTAGTTCTCGAGATATTTAGATTCAAAGTTTTGCATAAAATTGCTCATTTATGGGTAATATCCCAAAAATGGGCCGAGATACGAATTTGGCGACACCACCATTCGATTCTACGGACAAAAATACATAAGTATAGCAATTTTCATAATTTTTGTCCAACCAGTTCATTTTTTATTAATAAAAGCTTGAAAACCCCTGAAAATGATCAAAATCTGAAAAAATCGTAAGGGGTACGCCTTAGATTTTTGCGATTTTTGACCATTTTCAGTTATTTTGCTTTAGAGATTGTATGCGGTGTTCAAAAATTCTGAAAATTGATGTACTTATGTAATTTTGCCCGTAGAATCGAATGGTGTAGTCGCCAAATTCACATCTCGGCCCATTTTTGGGTATTAACCCAAAAATGGGCTGTTTTGAGCAAAACTTTGAATCTAAATATCTCGAGAACGAAAAGAGATATCGACCTGCGGTTTCAAAATTTGGAATCAGTGCATTGAGAAGTATCTAGATACATAAAAATTACAATTTTGAAAATTTTGAAGTTTTTATCTAAATATGGGGTATATTGAGTTTTGGGGCAATAATTCAAAAATGGGTAGAGATATAAACTTGGTAGTAATATTATTTGATTGTAAAGAGAATGTTACGTAAGTGTTCGCATTTTTAGAGTATTTGGACAACAATACCTTCCTTACCTAAAGGTGACGGAAGGTAAAAATACCTATCAGAATGTAAATTTAACGAGAATCCAAGAATGATTAAATTATATGGTAACTTTCCGTGCCTTCACTATCGCAAATTTATGTATTTCTTCCTGACTTGAGTATTTCGCAATGGCATGTTCAAGAAATGATACTATTTATTTACACAAAACTAACTTTGAGGGGCTCCAAAATTTAATAATGTAGGACAGGTATATATTCCATACATTGATTTTTTTTTGTTTATTTATATATTTGACTTTAGTTTTTCAAATAACCAGGCGCCCTAAGCCAGTGCCTAAGTGACTCACGCCTTAAGCCGCCACTGTTCGTTGCCTAGTAACATAATAAAATTATACTTTTCTTGTTAAATAGCGAACAAAAAAAAAATTACATAAAAAGTTATTTCCAGAATGATTTTATCAACTGGCTAATTAACCGGTTAATCTAACCGATTAAGAAACCTGATAAGTAAAGAATAAGATATTTTTTATTATTGGGCTTCCAAAATTACAATGCGCCACTGGTGGCATATTTCTGAACTGAGTGAAGTGTGCATGTACAAACGAGGTTGCTTTATTCAGGGATTGTATTTACTTGTATACGAATTTTAATACGCTTTTATCTTCGGCTATTATTGTTTTATTCTCAATAGGATCTGAATTACTGCTAATGTAACAGGTAAGTTTTTGATTTTTAAAAAATTAATGAAGAAATAGGAGATATGCAATTTATAGGTTAAAGTTACGATGGAGTTTTCTCCGAAAATATTTACCACATAATATTATGTGGCCACTATTTATTACTTGCTGGCCTTCCACCATATGTCTAGATGATACACTACTATTCGCAAATCTACAAATAGTATCTAAATCTAAGCAAAGAAAATTGTTCATTATGAAAGAAAAACAATTAAATAAAAGTAAAGCTATGTAGATAGAAATTAATATATGTATAACTACGGCAATGAAATACAATCTAAATAAAGGAAATCGAATGTTTTTTTTATTAAAAAAACTGATATACTGTTAATTAAAATATGACAAAAATACTCTTAACCTACAAATACTTACTAAAATTAACCCTATTAACTAAAATATTATTAAAACTATCACTAAATTGTTACTACAAGAAAGATCAAACTCAATTCTACCGAAATTAACAAAAAAAAAAAAAAAAAAACACTATACTAAATCCGAAATTAAATTTAAAACTACGAAAATTAGTCTCACACCAATTGTACTCTTATGGAAGCCAGCGAAAAATGTACCATTCGTTTGAATTTTGACGTTTGACGTCAGCGCCATCTCTTGATAATTTGGAAGCCCAATACCGAATAGGGCACCTGCACCTACGTCACAACATGGCGGATGATCAGCTGGTCTCGGGCAACCAAGCTTCAGTTTAACATTGCGTCTTATGCAGCGAATGTGTTTTCTGTACAAGAAATTCAGTTTTTCCTAAATTTATACATTCTATTTTAAAATGTAATTAGCCATAATTAAAGATAAGTGTATGAATTATTTACTAGTAAAACAAAGCAGTCCTATTTATAAATATATTTTAAAAAATACTAAATTGAAATAAGTAGCTTGTAGCATCAGGTTGTATTATATTCATTTGAGTTTGTATAATTTTTTTTTATGTGTATTTTTAAATGAAAACATGAATATTGAAATTAAAATAAATTGAATTATTAGATTTTTTTAATTTATAAAGAAAATTAAATTTGAGATATATATATTTATCTTCGAGTTCATTTTTGTTATTGTCATATTGTGTATTTTTATTGTATATAAATGAGCTTATTGAGTTTATACGTTAAAAATTTATCTTTGGAAGCCAAAGTACGTTAAATCGATAAATTTAAGTGGATACATAATGTGGATCCTTATACATTGACATTTTTTTGACAAGGATTATAAATGCCTTTTAAAAATCAATATGAAATCTAATTTTTAAACCTTTGTGAGAAACAGACACAAATATATATATTTTTTCTGTTACTAAAAAAAACTTCATTCAAAATTTGTAATTCTGTCATTTAAAAAATATTTTTTCATGTTTTTTATATATATTATTAAAGAAAATTACATATATTTAAATATTCATACAATATGTTCCTATCCGATTATGTTTAAATTATTTTATATGCAATAAAAGTATACACAAAAAAATAGGATTGGGTTAGTTTAATTTAATAACCTGGAACTCATTAAATAATAAGAATGTTCTGACTTATTTTTTACGGAAAACACTCCTCATATACTCACTTTTACACACTCTAATCAGTTTTTCTCAAATAAAACAATAAGTGCCGTGAAAACACAATAAAAGCTTATGGCACGATATTTCTCTGAATGCAAACTGAAGATTTGGTTGACCAAGATCAGCTGGTGGCCGCCATGTTGAAACGTCACATGCAGGTGCCCTATTATATTAAGAGCACGGAGCATAATTTTTTTCAGTACCTATATGATAATATGAAAATATAAATTTAATATTCAAAATTTAATATTGGATGTCGAACATATATTACAATTTTGTGTGTACCTATGTATGTTATACAAACCCAAACTTTATGAAATTGTTGCAAATATTTATCTCATATCTTAACACGTAACACATTTTAAAATATATGTTCTAGCAAACTCTGAACGTAATACTTACATTATATTCAATATACTTCATCCTTTTCTACTTTTTTTGCACATTTTTTTTTTGTAAACAAATATCCTCCTTCCTACTATATCATTCCTTCACGTATGTAATGAACCCCTTGAAAGCTATGCTGTACACACCGTCTCATCTCGTCTCTTCTTCACCTGTTTTCTGGCTTATTTTTTATTTCATTTATTTATCACCTAATTCACTCAGGCTTATAGTCTGCTCGCTCATTTGACCCGTATTTGCACGCGTGACGTCATCGCCGACGGGATGCTGTTGCTAGGCAACCGGAAACGCATACACGAGCCTTGTGTACGAGATGACAATATTTTTGCCTACAAAATATACTGGATGATTTGGAATGCACGATGAAAAATTAACAGGTATATAGATATAGTTGCGCCTATTTCAATTTGTACAGAACTAGTTTTTGCTGACTTTCACAGCAGGCAATTTCTTAAAAAGGTTTATAAGGGTTGCAAGACAGAACTGTATTAGAATTTTTCAATATTTCATTTAGTGCAGGTGATATACGAGAGTCACGCTGTAATGGGGTCCTTCACCATAACAAAATATAAAACGTACACTTTATACTAAAAGTGTATTACTCAGTAAATAACGATTAAGATACAACAAAAAAAAAACAGTTTTTTATCTCTCGCTAAAAGAGGTATTAGATTCATGCTAAAAGTCGCAAATAAAAAATACCGGCCCAACTCGAAGATCGACTCGACAAAAAATTAGCCCGGCTCGAAAATTGACTCGAAATCGGGCCGGGCCGGGCCAAAGCTCGAAATTGGGTGCATCCGGCATTCCTAATGCTGATTTTTATGTTAAGGCTAAATGTTTAACTTTTTTCGTGTCAAACTTATAAAAAATCTCTACAGTCTACATTCTTATAACTTTCAACATTAGTTTACATAAGTAGTTAAAAAAGAGACCCTTCTAGTGTAAGTTTGTTATAAAAATTACAGACCTACGAGTATTTAACACTTTGTTTACCAAAGCCGTTCGAATATTTAAACAACTTTTTCACAAATCTTATATAAAAATATAATTTACATAAGGATTTTTTATCTAACTTTGTTTCTGCTCAAAAATAGGACAAGAAATCATTATGGTAGGAACAAAAAACACTTTTATTTAAGTATACGAGTAATAACAATAATAATAGCAACATCACAATATAATTATTATGCTTTAATTAATAACCTTAAATTCTTGAAGTAAAATAATACATTTTTATTTATTAATATGTGAAGTATGTTGTTATTAAGTCATTTGACCGGGCCGGCCCGAAAAGCTCGAATTTTCGGGCCGACCCAAAATCAAAAGTCCGACTCGCCTCGATTTTTGAAAATGATTAGCCCGATTCGGCCCGATAATATATATATATATATTTACATCCCGCTATCATTGCTGCGTCCTTTCATGGCTAGGACATTGTGGCAACCACCGAAAGGAATAGAGATAGGTATCGGCTTTATAAAGTATATCTACTTATTTTTCCCCCTGATTATGAATTTCGGTTCAAATTTCAATAAAGTCGATTTACAACGATATACGTTTCCTTTCATTTGACGGACATTATGAGCTCCTCCATTCTGAGTGAATCCGACGTCCACAGTATATACTTCAGACATAATCAGTACTTGTGACGTCCAATTTGTATATTTTTATTCATACTACCGTTACAGTGACGTCCAGCAGCGTTGCCAATATTAAATACATTATTCTGATGCAGAAACCAAAGCACTCTTTCACAACAATATTCATGCTTTGCTACAATGTTTGATAATGGTAATTTCTTTTGGCAGTCTGTAAGCAATTTGAAAATGGAACTGTTAATTTGTCATTTAAAATGTCATTTTTAATACTTAATATTTTTGTTCTAAAATTATTAGGAAAAAAATTTCTCCAAATTAAAATTTTACCATTGTATTTCTCATACATATAACAAAAATAAAGTAGATACCCGTTATACAAGTAAACAATAACAAAATCTTAATAATGTATTTACAGTAAAAGAACTCGATGGTACAAAATGTGATAGAAATGTGAAATGTTCTTGCACTTAGTGTACAAGAATAACAATTCTATTTTCTCCGACGGTAAATGTAAATATGTGAAAATAAGTGAAGAATGAACTATTTAAATAACCCCAAAATCTTACAATTAAAAAGTACAGATAGTTATTTTTAATATTAATTTAATATGAACTGAATTAATACTTGCAGTATTTTTTTTTTAGTAAAATTTGCCGTCATCCTTTGTATTATAGTCATAAAAATTTTATTTGATAAACAAAGTATTTGTTACATGTCAATAAAATAGTGAAGAAATATAATAATAAGGTTAATATGATTATTAATCTCCGATTTCAATATTTTTATTCTATTTGTTAAACAAATTATTTGTAAAAAAGAGTGAAAATATGTGAAAAACAACAGTTTGGATGCACTTCGGCTCAGGGGCGGATTAACAGTTTTGCCGCCCGTAGGCACCCAGAAAATTGCCGCCTTTTTTTTTAGAAATTTGCTGCCTTTTCATAATTTTAAAATATATTTCTAACGTAATTTTCAAATATTAACCAAAGATAATATAGATATTTAAATATCAGAAATGTTAAAATATATCTTTCTTAATGTTTAAACTTTTCGCATGTTTTATTTTTCGTTAAAATATAAAAGGGGCTTAAATAATTTTAAGGCTAGAATACCCAACCCTCAAGAATTTTATTTTGATGGTTATACATATATAGTTGCAAAAGCATTATAAACATGAAATTTCACAAAAATTATGGCGCGGAAAGCAATTTTTATAGTGATTTTGGCATTTTTCTGAAAAAAGGTACGGTTAAATTCCTATAAAATGAATATAACCATCCGAGTTACATTTTGCATTTCTTTATTTATTTTAGCTAAAAGAAGACATTGCAATAACAACATGGAATTTCAAGTGGATATTCTAGAATCCAGGCAATTTTAATAAATGTATTATAATTATCGATAGCATAATAATAACGATGATTTCAAAATAAAGTCTGACACATGAGTTCAATTACTTGGACATTTGTTGAAAATAGAGCGCATATTCCATTAATTTTAAGAACCATAGAAAAACAGACGATAATTACAAATTGACCGTAGTAATAATAATATACCTACAAAAAAAGCTTTACTTTATATGAAATTGTTTCCGAAATCATTGATATAAAAATGTTTTAGCCGCGTCTTTTGACCGGCATTTTTTTGCAAAATTACACATTTCTGATTAAAAAAAAATAGCCGCCCCCGAAAATTTGCCACCGTAGGCACGTGCCTACTGTGCCTATGCGTAAATCCGCCACTGCTTCGGCTATTTGTGCAATAAATTCAAATTTTAATGAAATTTATAATAATAAGCTTATTATTAATATTCAATTCCGATTTTAATACGCTTATTCTAAGTAAATAGCTATTTGTTGAACAAATTATTTTTCAGATGTCAATAAAATAGTAAAAATATATGAAAAGCAGCCGTTTGGATTCGGCTATTTTTCCAATAAATTGAAATTTTTACGGAAATTACAATAATAGGCATATTATTAAAAAAATTCTAATTGACATAATAAGTCAGTGTCATGTGCAAATTACATAATATGTTTGTGTTATAATTTTACTGGAAATATAGAAATTTTCTATGTGGTATTTGTACAAAATACATGGAACTGCCAGAATGCAATGTAATGAAATACTGGAAATGTAGAATCTTTTGCTAGAAACTTTTTGTATGGCATTTGTATAGAACTGAGGGAAGGTAATGTGATCCACATCAAATTTTTTTTATTTAACATAGGAGTATAATCGAAATTCTGGAAATTTGATAAAATATTATAAATCACAGCAAAAGATAATTTTAGAGCTTTAGCTTGTGAACTGTTCTGAAATTATTAATCTCCCCTGAGAGTTATTGAGCCCCTTCGGAGAAAATAAAATGAAAAAATCTGATGTGGCCAACACAATACCTCCCGCTATTTAATTTTTATTAATTTAAACTCATACCGATTTTTTTTTTTGCAGTGACACATTTGAGATTTGAAATATAAACTGTGTAACAAAGGAATTTTGTTTATCTTTGAAACAAAGGCATCGGGATTTATAAAAAAGATTATTTTTTAAATTTATCTGTAAAATACATAGAAAAATTATTAATGTAAACTTGAAAAAATGACATTTAATGGTATTTTTTGACGAAAAACCATTATGAGCTTCAAGTAAAGTGCCGTTTCCGGTTATCCGATTTACACCAAAATCTAATGGTTTCTTTCCATATTAGAATAGGATTAACGTTAAAACACGCTTCAGAATTTTCTGAATGATAGTATTTGAGTTAGAGCGTTGACAAAATCCATACACACACATACAGACATCATCGTGAAAATGATAAAATCGGATTCTAGTGACCCTAGAACGTGGTCATTTACCAAGATCCCTATAACTCCCTTACCAAGGGTAGCGGGAGGTAAAAACAAATAAGTGAAATTTATGAAATATTTATTATTACACCGAACAGTCCTGCTTATTTCCAGAGAGAGAATTTCATAAACATTAATTTGTTTCATTAATCTTTAGTTGTTACACATAAACCAATTATTTATCCGTGTTTCTTTCTATGTTTGCTTATAGATTGCAATAAAAATACGGTGTTTTTAAAAGTCATTACTTTTGATCATTTATATTTCTACATATCTCACTAACGCATATAATAAAATTTTTCAAATTACATTATAATAAAAATAAAAAGCAAATATTTTAACGTATTTAAACTATCTAAAACGTATAAAAATATTTTCTACTTAAATGAAAACACTTTAATGAAACACCTCAAGTAGAGGAGAAATAGGAAGAAGTACCCAGAATAAAAAATATCTATATTTAATAAATCGTTTGTAGTACATATTAATATGCTTTAAACATTTTTTCTTTTAATAATTATTTCTACACTCTCTTTTTCGATTCTACTTAAAATTTCGGTCTTCGTATTTTAGATCAAAAGTTTAAAAATATTTTATTTATATATTTTACTGTAGCATACCGTGCTCATATTTATTCCATACATTTAATCATTAATCTTCTCACCCTTACAACTGGCTTTTATTTACAATTTACTCAATATTCTGTACTTAATAATTCAGCTTTATGATACGAGTATTTATAAATAATTACCTTTTTTAAATTTATTACATTTGTAAACCATACATTTTGATTTCAAAGTTTATTGACCAGGACTGCACAATGTAGATTTAAATACGATTAAAAGAGTTGCGCGCTAATGTAGTACCCAAAGTTCCACTGTTGCCAAGTGTACGGAGTTCAGAATGTCGCTGGAATGAAACTTCAGTATATACATTGTATATACGCCGGACGACACTAGCGCCGCAAGTGGAATTTTTTTGAACTACAAAAAATATACATTTTCCATTCCGCTATCATTCTGACGTCCATAACAAATTTTGCTATACGATACTAGAGGCCCCCCTGATGTCAGAAAAAAATTTATAAGGCCATGTGCATATGACGTCCGGTATACGGACGTCTTATGCACAAGGACGTCACTTTGAATGTAGAAAATTACACAGGGGACGCCACAATGGTAGTGGGATGTAAATATATATGTATATATATATATATATATATATATATATATATATATATATAATTTCTTCTGTTTTTCTGAAATAATTAATAATCTTTTTCATAGATTATTAATAGGTTAGTAAATTGTAGAAGAAAAGATTGGAGCCCTACTCAGAAAGATTGATATAATTTTGAACTATTGTATAATCGTTAGTCGAGAAAATTCATTTAAGTTTTATAGCTACTGCAATTAAACTCAACTCAAAATTAAGCTCGAATTATGTAATCTTAGTACAATTACAGCGTCGCGAATTCCATACGTAACGTTCGTATTTATTTGTAATTATTTTAAATAACCATAATATGACAAATATGGAGGTTATTAATATTAACTGTAAAATTTCTTCAATTTTTCTTGTTCCCGATAATAGAACATTATTAATTAAGATATCATTAGATGCAGAATTTTTTTTCTCTAGAAAAAAACTTTTTTTACTATTTTCCTCAAAATAATTAAGGAAAGACAATAGAACATTTCAAAATTAACATTGAAATTGCTATGATGTATATTTAGTTAGAATTCCTACATGAAACACATACGTTACCATGGTAAATTTTTATACTACTTACATTTCTTGAACAAAACATAAATATTAACTTTTTAGCCGGAAAAATATCACCACGGGTTATTTATCCATTTCTGCAAAAATTATTAATATAAATAAATTAAAGTGCACTCTGAACTGCACAAATATTCAGAAAAAAATGCAAACAATTTAATAACAAACATTAAACAGTATTTACTCATACATATTTAATTTACTTTGTGTTTTGCTTTGAATTATAATATTCATTTGTTAATGTCTTTATGTTGTACCGAGAATATAAAATGTTAATTAATTTGTGCATTGCATCCCTTAAGAATTATTAATAATATGTTTGCATGGTACATTAATTACATACTCACCTGTACATATGTATTTTAAAATTGTGTCCATATTTTTATTCTACTGTGACCTTTAATGTATAAAATTAACTTATTAATAATACTATTAATAAAGAATAATACTTATTTATGCAATACGAGTAAAAAGTCTTCTTTTACAAATTGAAAAATTTAACCAGACGAGCCGTAGCTGTATTCATCAAATCCTATGTGATATAAAACACTTTATACTCGAGTTGCATTCAATTTTTTTTACATCTACAATAAAGGTATAAAAAAGTGCCATAGCGTTTCATTTTCTCACCAGTTTGCGTTAAAAAAGTGTGCTTATTCACACTTTTATTCTGTCAAAAAGACTTACTTTATAATAAACCAATTTTAAGTAAAAAAATATTTTTATTCATTTCTAAAATTCGTGTCTATTTGTTATACGAAGGTCACGGTACAATTATTGAAAATATAACATATGGTTCATTTTTTAATTTTGAATATATTCAACGTAGCTCCCATGAACAATAAAACACTTCGACATTCTTTATTCCTTTCACTTTATAAAAGCTCCCAACCAATAAAAATTTTTGAAAAAAAATCTGTTGTGGCCAGCACAAGACCTCTCGCCATTTCCATATTAGGCTATATAAGTATTAAATTGCACTTCACTTTCGAACCGTCGTTTTACAACAAAAAAATACAGAACTTTACCCAAATACTGTTTTTTATTGTATTTAACATGTCTTCTACACACATATAATTCTAATTATATCTATTTTTCATTGTATGAGGAAGTTTCTAAATGTCAGAGATTCTTCCAATTCATTACCTATAATTTCAAATATTTAATTAATAAAACAATAAGACAGATTAAATATACTTCCCAGAAAAAGCTATAAGAATGTCACTAAAACTGTTGATTTTTGACACTGACATGTGTCATTTACAAACTATGTTATAAACATTGGAATTCGTCAACTGGTTTCCTTAGTACTTTAGCCTCTGCGATTAAATTACTCTATATATTATAGTGTCTTTATCTCTAAATCTATACAAAATATAACAAAATTTTTAAGTGTATTAGATGGAGAATTTTATTTTCTTCAATATTTAATAAAGAAAATTCCAAAAAAAGAATTTTTCTCAGAAACTACTACTTTCGGTTGTTCAATCGTTACCAAAACCTTTTCAGCTCTTCCCAGGAATGTCAGATTGAGGAATCCATATTTAAACAATTCTTAAGTCTTATGGTTATTGAGGAATCGTGTCTACAACATCCAGACATATACACACATACACACATCCACACACACACACACACACACAGACATCATTTTAAAAATGTTATAATCGGATTCTAGGGACCTTAAATCGTGCTTATTCACTGAAATCTGGATATGCGAATTTTAGCATGCATCCAATACCTCTCTTAGCGAGAGGTAAAAAATTGTGTCCGTCCTCACTTTTTTTGAAGTTCTTAACTGTTGAAACGCAGTTAAATATCACTTTTTGACGTTTTTGTTATTATAAATATGAAAGTACATTTTATTGTCTATACGGTTTGATTACACACTTTCCGTCATATTCAGTAGATATAGAGTTAAAAAATTCCTTACAGAATTAAGCTTCATTTCCACCGATAGTTCTTATGCGTAAGAGCTATAATTAATGCTTAAGAATTAAGAGCAATGCGTAAGAACAAAAGATTGCAAACTTCTAACCTGAACTGTCAACTGTCAATCTATTTTATAATTATTAAATTTTAATTTTTCGGTATGGATATAGATACGGAAAATGATGTATATCACATATTTTAAAAAAGAAGAATTGCTGCTGCAATTGCAGTCTGCTAGACAACAAGTAAAAGGGAAAAAATTGTGACATTTCTATTGAATTAGTCACTAAACAAAATAGCTGGAAATGGTAAATTGTCATAATGCATCTTATGCACTAATCATTATTCCTTAAGCAATAAAACATTCGGTGGAAATGAGGCTTTAGGGTGTTTAATTTTGGAAATAGTGGAAACTGCTGATATGTTCAAATAATTTACATAGTATATGTTCGTGCTATAATTTTAGTATGGGATTTTTATAAGATACATAGAATTGACGGAAGGTAATGTACTGGCCACATCAAATATTTTCTAATACATATTTATATTATAATAATTGCTCAAACTTACGACCAGCAATTTTGAAGCAAGCATCGCACCTTCGGAGCATATTTTGTTTAAATTTTTTATGCTGGCGTACATTCAGGCTGTGTCCGATGTTGCACTTTTATCACCCTAATATCTAATTCCTAAATTTATGTGCCCTAAATCTAGTGATTATTTAGGATTTTAGGAATTAGATTTTGGGGTTTTGCAGGAGCACACTCTGCCTTGAAGTTGACGCGCACTAATTAAACAAATCATGTTCGTTACTATAATTTGTAAAAAACGTCAAATTTACTGTCAAAGTATAGCTTCTTAGCTTCTATTTTTGAAATATAATATTAACATTTTCTCTCAAGCATCAAATTGAATCGAATAATTGTATAATTCATTTTTGTTGATCTAACTAAAGTGTTGCCATACAAACCAATGAATATCACTAGTGAGCTATTTATAATGCGTCTGTAAGTCTGTAAAAATAAAAAAAAAAACTAGCAAAAATGCATCTATTTTTGTTGATTAATACCGGGAGTTTATTTTATCAGTAAACATAGGGTATATCATCGCCATAGTTACGGTATGAATCTTTGATAGCAATGTATTAAAGCGTTTATTTTATGAGTAAACATAGGCGTTTAACATGGGAAGCAGTTCTTTTGTAAATACAAAGTGTCCGGCTAAAATTCAAGCCATGCTATTGAACATGATAATAGTACATTACATCTTGTACATTATTTAATATTAATTACGTTAATAATATTGCAAAAATTGCAATAAATTACAAAAATTGTCAAATAAATAATTGTTTCAGTTTTTTATTATGCAATATGAAAATATTTACAAATGTCTCCGTGGTGCAGTGGTCATAACAGTAGCGTCTGAAGTTTTTGGTTGGGGTTCGATTCCCCATTGAGGTAATTATTTTATTTTTTTTACATATAAATTGTTGAACTTTTAAAAATCAGTTTGTATTTCCTTATTAAAATCATTTAAAAATAATAATAACATTGTAATAAATAAAGAGAAAATGATTGAGAATAATTGATTACAATAATCAAAATATTGATGCAATAACAATGCATTGTATTTCCTTTCAATATTAATAAAAATAACTGAAATATAATAAATTTGTGTAGATATTATGTCTTTACTGTATTTATCAAATAAAATACAATGCATTGTTATTACATCAATATTTTGATTATTGTAATCAATTATTCTCAATCATTTTCTCTTTATTTGTTACAGTGTTTATATTATTTTTAAATGATTGTAATATGGAAATATAAACTGATTTTTAAAAGTTCAACAATTTTTATGTAAAAAAAATAAAATAATTACCCCAATGGGGAATCGAACCCCAACCAAAAGTTTCAGACGCTACTGTTATGACCACTGCGCTACGGAGACATTTGTAAATATTTTCATATTGCATAATAAAAAACTGAAACAATTATTTATTTGACAATTTTTGTAATTTATTGCAATATTATTAACGTAATTAATATTAAATAATGTACAAGATGTAATATACTATTATCATATTCAATAGCATGGCTAGTTTTTTCGCCGGACACTTTGAATTTGCAAAACACTGGTTCCCATGTTAAACGTCTATGTTTACTCATAAAATAAACGCTTCAATACATTGCTGTCAAACATTCATATCGTAACTATGGCAATGATATACCCTATGTTTACTGATAAAATAAACTCCCGGTATATACAGTGTGTTAATTAAAAAACTGGCCATAGGCATTTAACATGGGAAAACAGTTTTTCTTTGGGCAAAAGTCCCCAATTAATTTTAGACAAAATGTTTCAAACAAGTGTTACAGATAATTATATTCCACGCTTAAATCAATAAACAGTTTTAATTTTGCACGTTTGGTAACTTGTAAAATCTAATTTGAAATTGTATAAAAATATTGCTCATTTCTAGCGATACCCATGGAATTGAAACAAAATTACCGAGAAATGCGTATCGTTTGAACTGTTACAAATTCAGTTTTCAATTAAAAGTTGCAGATAATTCAATTCTGCACCTAAATCACTACACAGGTATTATTTTTAAAATCTTACATTTAAATAACTTTTATTATTATTATTTTTCACATTCTATCTATAAAATTAAATTTCTGACAGTTCAAACGAAATGAATTTCTTTTTAATTTTGTTTCAATTTCATGGGTATCGCTACAAGTGAGCAAACTTTATACAATTTCAAATTAGATTTTACAAGTTACTAAACGTGAAAAATTAAATCTGTTTAGTAATTTAGGTGTAGAATATCAACAACATTTATTTGAAACATTTTTGTCTAAAATTAATTGGGGACTTTTGCGCAAAGAAAAACTGTTTTCCCATGTTAAACGCCTATGGCCAGGTTTAATTAACACACTGTATATAAGAGTAATAATTTTTGTTGTGTTTTTGTTCATTATTTACAGATTTATAGACATACAGATAAATATCTATTTAAAATGATCATGTAAATTTGTATAAACTGTAAAACAAAAACTATCATTTACAAATTTTATCTTTCAAACTCTCATTCTTTCTTCTACTCATCATTTCATCGCCAAAATCCACCTGCTATGTTAATTCATCATCCCCTCTTCTCAGATCTAGTAACCCGTGAATCGTAATTGTTTCCAGTCATGTGACTTGCGCGGGAAAGAGCCCGATGCTCAGCTATTCGAGCGCTCGCGGTTCGGTTATGTTTGGTGTTTTCGCGTCCACCAGTGTTCAACAGACGCGCATCGGGGTTGCGTGCTAGATGTGACAGGCGAATAAACATTGCAGCGTGTGATCGTGTGACAGATCGAGAACAAGTGAATGGTAAGTGAAATTGGTTTTTGTTATTTATTAGATAGAAATAATTGGAGATTTAGATGATGTTTATATTTGTATTTGATGATGTTATGATTGTGTAAATGTTTATAATGATGTTATTAATAACAAAATTAACAATTTTTGAATGAATAATAATAGAAATGGTCTCTAAAACTAGTTAAATATATTTACAACCCTGATGCCCGTATTCACCAACATCAAATAAATCTTTGAATAGCTTATTCATTAAATAAGAGAAAAATATCGCATCGATACCATAACACAAATAAAGGTATTTATTCTATGTCATATTTCGATGCGATATTTTTCTCTTATTCAATGAATAAGCTATTCAAAGATTTATTTGATGTTGGTGAATACGGGCATGATAATATGAAATTAATTTGTATTTATAATATTTAACTTATTTGTTTTACTCTTATATCTACAAATGTTATTTGTTTATAAAAGTAACTAATTGTTGTATAGTAGGGATATATGTAGTATTTATTTAATATATTTATGAAAAATGATTTGTAGAGCACTACACTGAAAAATTTGGTGTAGTCAGAACATACCCTCCCGCCAATTTCATTATATTATTATTTTCATTATAAATATTGTTAAGTATAAAATATATTTCCATTAAAAATTATGCCACAACTATAGTAATGTAAGTAAAATACATTTAATTTGTCATACTAACATTTATATTTCAATTACAACAAAAATTTCAATTTCTCACATGGTTTCTTTGAGACTGGTGTGCTCTGAAATATATTACACCAGATTATTTTATATATATTTACTTTATTTTTAAATTTGCATATGATATAATGAGGAATATAAGTGTAACAGATAGATAATTTAATGTTTTTTTTATTCAATTTTGATGTTTTAAACTGTCATTATTAACTCCATAGCAACAACTATAAGTAACACTTTTTTCACATGTGAATTAAAAAAATTTTTAAATCACTCTCACAAAATTTTAACTCACTCTGCAACAAATAATGCATTTAAAATAACATCAGGTACAAAAATAACACTTACCATAATATTTATCAGACATTATAAGCCATTTTCATTATTTTTCACGGCACAAATAACAGACAATAAAGCTTTTTAAATACATGACTTGACGTCTGTCAGTCCTGTCTATCAGCGACGATTGTCTTGCTCAGCCTACTAACTGATCAGTTTTTTATTTTGTCAAAATTAAATATTATAATGGTTTTTATTTGTATTTCGTCAAAATTGAATAAAATATTGTACAAACCACGTGAGTTAAGAATGTTTATTCACTCAAAGAAATTAACTCACTCGCCCTAACGGGCTCGTGAGCTAAACTTTCTTCTCATGAATAAACATTACCTTAGCTCACTTGGTGTGTAAATATCTATTAATATCGGGTTAGGCAGAAAGAACGCATGTTTTTAAAACAAAATTGATACTTTCTGCTTATGAAAAATGTATTGACAGATTTGAGTTTGTAATGGCATTATATAGAGTTTATCTTCATATGTTAATAGTTTATATATGTTATGTTCACATAGTTAAATTGTTACATTAGGTAATAACATGTACTGACATTTAAAGAAAAAATACAAACTTATAAAACAAAAACGTTGTATATCTACTAATAATACTTAACAGACATAGCATTTGACAAAATAAGTGTGGAAAACAATATTTTGCATGTAGTGTCCGTTATCTTCTGACTATAGTAAGATTTATTCCATGAACAGATTAATGATAAATTTGTATGCAAAAATTAGTTTTATTTACAGTCATTAGTAATCTGCCGATTTCTGACTTTTAAAAAGTTGGGTAGTTGCTACAGTGCCTGAATTACCTACAGTGGCAAGCCGCCATATTTTTACTAAATTAATATAGGCGGTATATGAATTTTTTTACATTTTTTTTGTAAAGAAACGAATGAAACTGTAAATAATATAAATAAGTGTAGATATATGAGAAATCAAAATTTAAGGTTAGATATTAGATATCAAACTGACAGTTCTTGTAACACAAGCTCATACCATTTTATGTAGGTTATTATTGTTACTTAAATATCAATTACTCATTAATTTCCGATAGTGAATAATAGTTATTTACATATGAGGGTCGAAACAAAAGGTTTACGCCTGTGGACGAAATTTGAAGCCCGACGCGTAGCGGAGGTCTTTTATTCGTCCAAGGGTGTAAACTTCTTTCGGCCCGAGGTATGTACAGCGTTTTACGCACAACTGCAATCAAATGAAATGATTTTAAAGACATTTAAAGCTTGTTGCTATACAAAAATATTACGTGACCAGGTGGCCATGTCACAAAATAATAAGGCGATGCTTTGCATTGCTAACTATTTGTTTATATGAATATTTTTTAAATGTCAAACTTAGAGATTTGAGACAATTTCTGAAGTAATTCCTTAAGCAATTCTAATAAAGTCTAGTAGAAATTTAGCGGAACTGATATTGTTTTTTTAAAAATAAGAGTATTGATTATATTTCCAATGGGGGATTACGGCTCAATCGAATTAAAGGAAACTAGTAAAAAAATACGAATGTATATGCTGAATAACGAATATTAATAAAAAAAATGAAATGGTATAATTGAGATATTTCGGAAATAAAGAGTTTTTTGTTATAACGCTTCGACACTAATGTGAAAATATTTTGATTGGCGACCGAGAAACCGCCTATACATGCATTACAAATAGCGTGTTAGGAGGTGGGATTACTACAAATGGAAGTTAAGAAATTCAAATTCGAAAGGAGGGGCTAACATTCCTGTACTACAGTTTCCAAACAGTTTTTATTTTAACATAAATTTCTTGCATTAAACTTAATAATTTAAATACACCTGTAATTATAAAGTATGTATACTTATACAGTATTATAATATTCATTTATTTTTATGTAAATATAACTTAAAATAGCATATATTTGAAGAACATTTAGGTCCATGATGAAAACAGTTTGATATAAAAACACATAAATGTGACGTCACGTCAATCTTTACAAAAAAATAGTCTTAGTTTTCCTAATATTTTCAGATGAAATTATAAAAAAAAAATGGTGTAATCCCCCATTGTATTTTTGACGTTTTGTTTACCAGTAGGCGGGCTCTTGCTGTATTTTACCGCCCGCATATGCTACTTTACCGACCTCAGGGTGTAATCTTTCAGTTTCCGCTATGGTAACTACGATGTAAACAAACAATTTTAAAGCAGATGTGCGTAAAATAGTATACAAACCTCGGTAAAAAGTTTCATTTTGTCTCGAGCTATAGCTAACCTCGGCTTTTTGTGCCTTGGTTAGCTATCTTCTCCCTCGACAACAAAGAACCACTTTTCACCTCGGTTAGTAATGTACTATTGTTATTTGTTTTACTTGTTGCTCGTAAGTAATTAACCTTACTGGATACGACATATCGACCGGGCGGAAATTCACGTTTGTTTTGTTTCAACAGGATTATCAATACAGTCTGGTGGCCACAGAAACACAAAAAGTTTCGGTGATATACTCGTATGTAATAAATTACGTACCATTAGCCCTTTGTGAACAAAATTAAATATTTCTTTAACCTTTTTACGCCTAACGGCACAATACGTCCCAACTCAAAGTGCGTGTATGAAAATAATCATCTTGGGTTTTAGATATATGTATCTATTATACCGTACAATACACTTTTTTGCACAATGATTATTACTTAAAGTATTATATTACACAAATTGAAAATCTGTTCGTACAGGGTTAGTACATAATTTGGATATAGCAATAGAGTACACCATCATTAACAAATTAGAACATGCTTTATTTTAATTTTCACCGTGTAATTTTAATTAATATACATATCTGTGGATAAATAATAATGACATAAATAGTAGTATATCATATACAACAGATTTATTAATAATTATTTACATTCGAGTGCGTGTAAGTTGTATTTTACAGCGCGACAGCTTAAGGCGAGTGCCTTATTAGCTGGAGCGCTGTAAAATACTTCACGCACGAGAATTGTATCAAATTTTTTGGCCGACGATAATGTAAATCACTTTTTTTAATGAGATAGGTTGTACTTCTGAAAAGGGTTAGTTTAAAATACTGGGGTTAAGTCAATTTCTAAATTTGATTTTACTTACCTTCATTAGAGTACTTCTTCTAGCGAAAATTTATTTGTAATAATTGTCGTTGTTTATGACTAATAATATATTTATTTGCTCATGTTTTCTTCGTAATAAATAATAGGTAGGTGTCGATATTTGACATTTCAGCAATTTTCGCCTCGCGTATTTGACAGGTATGTCGATCGGTGACTATGTCGGTAACGGCGGATTATTACAATAATGACAGATGTCGGCTGCCGTGATTTTGGTTTATATAAATTAATTTTATATATAGGAAATGTTAAGATAAAAAAATAACTTATGTAGGTAGTACTTTTTTACATGAACTTTATTATAGTAAAGATGATTTTTTTTCTAATTGCCCATAAACGTCCAGTGTATTTTGATTATTTTACCGCATAGTTAGACAAGTTACAACACAGTAAGCGTAAAATGTAGGTTACACTTGCTGTGTATACAATTGTAAAGTTCCCATTACACTTCAGGAGGGCAAAAAGTATATTTAACATTTAATATACAGGTCTCTTTAAAATAGCGGGAAATGCCTTAATCACAGATTCCTGAGACTAAAATAAGACGATTTAACTAAACTTACCTTTACTGAAAAGTGTACCATTTATTGACTATTCTGCTTCAAAGTTCTTTGAAAAAAAATAAATTAATTTTGCTTATAATAACAGATTGCTTTATTCGATTTGTGTGAAATTTCGTAAGACAGTTTATGTGATTATAAGTCATCTTTTAAGATGATACTTGTTATTATTAGTGAACCACTAGTGTATGAAACTTAGGTGTCCCAACATCAATTAGACCGTAACTTTTTAATGGCTTCGCCGATAACGTAAAGTTATTTTTTTCAGAAAGATACATTCAACAGTAAACTTTTCTCTCTCTCTATGTAATTTGTGATATCTGTTACGGTTCACACAGGAAAAAATAAAACCTGAGTGACTGCACCGGGAAATTTTTAAAATAAATTTTATCTAGCAGTCTGTTCAAATGCCACACATTTAATTTTTAATGACAGTAATGAGTTGTCAATCTTTTCAACTTATTTAGGAGTAAGCTAACTTATTTAATCGTCTTATTTATAACACTGGTAGTAAAAAACTATTAGCATGAACAAACGGATATGTTAATAATTTTGGACGAAGAAATTTTTTGACAACCCATAAACAATTGTTACTGTCATTAAAAATCAGTTGTTTGACATTTGGATAGACTGCTAGATTAAATTTATTTTAAAAAAATTCACGGTGCAGTCACTCAGGTTTTATATTTTTCTGTGTGAACCGTAACAGATATCATAAAGTACACACAGAGAGAGAAAAGTTTACTATTGAATATATCTTTCTGAAAAAAAAAAAAAATATATGTTATCGGCGTGGCTATTAAAAAGTTATGGTCTAATCAATGTTGGGACACCTAAGTTTCATACACTAGTGGTTTACTAATAAGTATCATCTTAAAAGGTGACTTATACCCATATGAAGTGTCATACCAAATTTATTAAAGTATTTTGTTATTATATACACATGTATATAGAACTATAAAATAATTCTGGCTAAATGGTACATTTTCCGGTGAAGGAAAGTTTAGTTAAATAGTCTTATTTTAGCCTCAGGAATCTGTGGTTAAGCCATCTACCCTTATTTTAGAAACACCTATATATATATATATACAGGGTGTCTCATTTTAATGTACCACCTGGAATATCTTCAGCATCATGCACCGCATTAAAAAATGTTTCAAATAAAAGTTTAACGATATGGAGGGGGACATCCGATCCGGTAAAGAAATTCAACCCCCTACCCTCAAAGGAGGGTGAGGAGGGGGTAGTTTTAAAATTTTAAATGGTAACCCCTATTTTTATAGCAAAATCGGATAGAGCGTAAAAAAATAAATAAATTTTATCTAAAAATTTTTTTTTGCAGACACAAACACAAATACAAATACACACGAGAAGCAAATCCGACCGAGCAACCTCCTCGTGGTACGTCTCGGGTAATGCTAATGCCAGCGGTAAATTGTTGTCAGGATGTCCTCACCAACACACATACATACACATATACACACACATACCCACACTGCTTTGATTGTTTCCGGAAAATTATGTATTGAAAACAATTTTGTTAATTGCAGCGCCATGTACTTATTTTTTCACGCTCTATCCGATTCTGCTATAAAAAATAGTGATTACTATTTAAAATTTTAAAACTACCGGTCCCCAGCCTTCCCCGGGGGTGGGGGGTCGAATTTATTTACAGGAATGAATGTTCCCCTCCAAATTGTTAAACTTTTATTTGAAACATTTTTTCATATGATGCATGATCCTGAAGTTATTCCAGGTGGTACATTAAAATGGGACACTCGGTATATATATCATAACATTATTCATATTTAAAGAAAAATCCTCTGACAAAAGTATAGAAGTCGAGACAAGGACGTGTCCGATGTCACATTTTGGTATTAAGTATTAAGGATTTAGGTCTTCTTCGCATAAATACAACTCCGAATGGCACACTAGTGATTGGTTTGTATGGTAACACTTTATAACAACAAAAATGAAATATACAATTCGATTCAATTTGATGCTTAAGAGTAAATGTTAATATTATATTTCATAAAATAGAAGCTATTCTTTGGCTGTAAATTTGACGTTTTGCACAAATTATAGCAACGAACATGATTTGTTTAATTAGTGCGCGTCAACTTCAGGGCGTAGTGTGCTCCTGCAAAACCCTAAAATCTAATTCCTAAAATCCTTAAAGCCGGCTTCCCACGGCCTGTGGCGCGTACACGCCACTACCTGAGTAGACGCGCTTCGCTCCACGAGCTTCTACAAACCTCGACCATTCCCACGGCGCGTTGGCGCGTAGTACGTGGAGCGCGCGCAAGCATGCACGGGCTAGGCCGAGCCACCCGCCATCTTGATTTTAAGATAATTTGACGCTTATGCATATGCTTATGCAGTTCATTATGAATAGTCAACAGAGAAAAATTGCTGTGTGTGCAGCTAGATGTGTTTTATTGTCGGGAGAATTTTTAAAACAAAAGAGAATCAAACAAAAAAGACGCTGGTGGATGTTAACTTTCAACAAAAGTCGAACTACGTATACGTAAGTATACAAAAATAATAATTATTATATTCTAAAATGTATTGAAAAGAACCGTTCTGAACGTGTGTAGGGACAAGCAAGCACAGGCCATGGGAATACTTACACACGCCGCGCCATCTCGCGCCGAGGGTTTTCTTTGACGCGTGTAACATTTACCGACAAATGATGGGAGAGGACGCGCTGCGCGAACGCGCCACGCGCTGCCCCTTCCCATGGCCCGTTGCGCGTAAAAGCAGGTAGTGGCGTGTACGCGCCATAGGCCGTGGGAAGCCGGCTTAATAATCACTATATTTAGGGCATATAAATTTAAGATTTAGATATTAGCTTGTTAAAAGTGCAACAACGGACACAGCCTAAGCCTAAAAGTCTTTCATTACACTACTGTACCAGTAAATTTTGTAGTCATTAATTTTCTTGACGATGAACCTCTGCGATATTATTTTGGCGATAAATTTTTCTAGCGACTAATTATCTGGCGATCAATTTTCCCCACGATAAATTTATCGGCGTTCAATTGTCCCCGCGATCAATTTTCCTCGCGATCAATTTTCCTGCGATCATAATTCGACGATTAGTTTTCCTCGCGATAAATTTACTGGCGATGAATTTTCTCCGCAATGAATTTTCCCCGATAAATTTACCGCAATGAATTTTTCAGGAACTCTTTGTCTGAGAATAAAATGAGCTTAATATCTACGTCACAGAATATTAAAAAAATATCACGGCTTAACCGAGAGCTTAACTAATACGATTTCGATTTAAATAATATTCGAATATTCTTGTTATCTCAATTATTTTAAATCTATATAATAAAAATCACAAAACACATTACCTGTAATTACACACATATATCACTGTGACATTTTTATTTACATACCATTATCAGTGATAATAAAAAAGTTCATTATAGAAAAATCCCTGAAGCAAATGTTATTTTTATTTACGTATACGTACATTAAACGTACAGAGTAGGCGTTGCAAACGACATTTATATACATATAACAAATATACATTACGTGAAATTTCTGTTTTGTTATATTATTATTGTTTTTTGATTAGTTATGTAATGTTACTCTTATTCAGGTTAAATATTATTGGATAATGTCAGCTCGTTAAAACTATGTAGTGACACATATGTCGATTTTCAAATTATATTCATATTTCTAGGAATAATGATATTGTGATGAATATTATAATAATGTTATAGGCATAAATTTAAATACAGGGTGTAACAGATATACCGTAAGTACATTAGATTTAACTGGTAATATAGAACTTGTCAAGAGCAACACTAGATCTTATGAACTTTTTTTTTTATAAACCTTCTAGATATTGTGTTAAAAATCTTCAATTTTGTAAAAAATTTCATTAGTTGCCCTAAAATACCTAAAAAAAAAAAAAAATTCTGTTTCACCAGTATATCGTCGGCGGACTATTGGAATGTACAATGTCCACAAATATTACTTTCTAGAAAAACTGCTTTAAACATTTAAATTTTTATTGTAAAGAATGGATAATGAATACACATGTTGAATTTTTTTGTTTGTATAGTTTCATTTTCCTTAACTTTGTATGAAATTTGTCAAATTATAATTTTTAAATATTTTCGAAATGTAAAAGGACCTAATTGGACATGGTTCAAAATAGCATAGTAGATTTATAAAAAAAAAAATCAATACAGAGACTTTTTGTACCATGTCTACACTTTTTATTATTATTTTTACTGTACTATGTCCAGAAGCAGGTGACAGAATTATGAAATCTTATTGGCTCTGGACTTGATTCAAAACAATTCTTAGTGTATGTCATTTTAAGGGACATGGTACAAAACTATAAGTCTGTTAAAAGTACAAGAAGCACTGAATTTGATGTTCTTTCTACTGGCCATGGTACAAAAAAATACCGGGAAACCGAATTTGACTATATCTATTTTTTTTGGAAATTGGAAATTATTTTCCAAAAAATAAATTACGATTTTGAAAAAAGTTAATAAGAAATATTGTTGCTTTTGCCGAGTTCTATGTCACTGGTTAAATTTAATGTACTTATTTCGGTTACACCCTGTAAAAATATGATACATTTCAATTTTGTATTGAACATTTATATTTTAAGAATGTTACAAATAGAGATTAATATTTAATTGTATGTAGACAAAAATTTAAAATACGAATAGCTAAATATTCATTTATTACAATTTATTGAATTGTTGAATAATAATTTAAAATATTCTGTAGAGTTCATATACCAGTATTTTAATGTAAACCGTTTTTTACCTCTCGTAATTTATGTTTTAAATCTAAGCTCGGCGGACCAATTAAAAAATAACATAAATAAATAAATAAATATATCATCACGGCATATTACCCATTTCTGGGTGTGCCAGTATCTACAACACATGTAGACATCGGTAATGATGACGATATATTTTACCGTGTGGGCGCTTACCAGGCGTTACCTCACGGGCACTCATAGCTGGTTTGGAGAGTGCACCACAGGGATCAGTTTTGTGCCATTTAAAATTGGAAATATTTGGCGTCTGTCGGGATCGAACCCGGGTCCCCAGGGAACATTTATTTGTTATTTTTAAGACTTGTTTAACTACGGATTCCTCAATCTGACATTAGTGGGAAGAGCTGATTAGGTTTTGGTAACAAGTGGACAACCGGAAGTAGTAGTTTCTTAAAAAAATCTTATTAAAATATATATTTTTTTTAATTTATGTTATTACAAATATTAAAGAGTTCCAAAGTGCAAAGTGCACTTAATAAAGAGGGCACTTTGTAATCTGATTATTATCCTTTTAGCTGCACTAATTAAAAATAAAAAAGGCGATTTCCAATAATGAATATTAATTCTTTGTCCGTTTGATGTTGAGATAGTAGAGCCCTCTATTTCACAGCTCAGCTACTGCTACTGCATTACCAATCCAATCAAATTTTCATCCGAGTTGAATTAGAAAACATAGGGTTCCATTTATCGAGCACCGAGAAGTTTGCATGTTCTCAGAAAGCTTACAAAGGATTAAAATTTCATTTTAGTGAAGATGCTGCAAAAAAACAAGAGCTTTCATTATTATTCAGATGCTCTTCTACCGGCTTAATTGCTTACGAATATCACCTGAAAGAAAATATATTTTACAGTTTTTTTTACTTCCTTGAACGAAGTAAAGGAAGTATTGTAATCGCGAAAAAATTCGGTTTCCAGATTTCAACGGAAATATCCATTTTGACCATCCCTGAATCCATTTTGACTAATTTCGTCGTGACGTCTGTACGTACGTACGTACGTATCTCGCATAACTAAAAACGGCAAGCCGTAGAAAGTTAAAATTTTGTAACTTTCGGAAGTGGTACTTTACTTGAAGACTATAGTAGATTTTAATGAAAAACTATATCAAAATATAATCCACAACTTTTCAAATTTGGTATATAAGACTTTTATATCAATGGGAATAACATAATAGATTTTACTTAAAATGGTCTACCCGGAAGTGGTACTTTACTTGAAGCATATAATGGATTTTAATGAAAAACTATATTAAAATATAATCCAAAACTTTTCAAATTTGGTATATAATACTTTTATATCAATGGGAATAACATAATAGATTATGGTTAAAATAGTCTAACCGGAAGTGATATTTTACTGTTATCAGTTTATCTTGAAAAAAATGGTGTTATTTTGATTTTATTAATAAATGTTACAAATAAAAGTTTTAGAGAATTGAATTCTGCGCCGAAAACATTAAGTATGATTAAATTAGCTCTTTGTATAAGCGAGATATGTAAATTTAAATATGATGTACTTTTTTGTTTCTGTTAAGTTTGCTATGAATTAGGACAAAAAATACGTGCAATTTTATGATTGGGTCTGTTATAATACATATTTTAATTATTAACAAAATATGTATAGTGTAACAGGCGTACAAGGAAGTCATGTGGTGTCCACATCAGATATTTTATTTTTACAGTTTTATCAACATTTTTAAAGTGTGGGCGATTAAGAATCAAAGCAGAATTGAAGGTTATGTTTAAACTATAGTAAAATTATTCTTACACGATAGCGGGAGGAGAAAAGTAAAATTTATAAATGATTCTGGACAAATACTTTTGGGCGAGAGTGTACACTGTATGTTTAAATAATTGACAATTATTGCATACTGTTTGGATTTGCGCATTTGAAAATTCGTAACTAGGTAAATATACAACTATTGTTTGAACTAGAAAGTACGTAGTTTGCAAACAGATATAAATTTTCTCTGCTAAAAAACAAAAATGAAATGCAAGGAAATAAACAATTCATAACACAAGCACAATAAAAAACAGACTATTCTCTGTTAATAAAAATAAGTAAAATTATGTAATGTATTCTGTTGAATTATTCATAATAACCCTGCTTTTATTCGAGATCAGTTTATAGACCGTTTTTTAACTAGAGGGACGAAATTTAAAATTAAGATTAATGCTATAAAAACACCGGAATAGCCTTGCAAAATGCTTCTACTTTTTCTGATAAGTTACTAAAGTTTTGTTGGTCGCCGTGCAAAGTTACTAGATGTAGTCTAAAAAATGCGATATTGTCGGAATAAGTTTTTTTTTCTTTTGAATAAAATATGCTATACTAAGAGAAAAACTACGTATAATCCGGGACACGAAAGATGAACTATGAAAAATATAATTATTTGAGTATACGTGAAGATATATAATTTAAATCAAATATAATAATAAAATACCTTTCTTCACAAATTATTAAACATCATTCCTCAAATTAATATTATCCCTATTTTACTATTTTATTACTTATTTATATTTTATATTAAATTATCAAGTAAGATTAAAATATTGTGACTGACATAAAAATTTGAAATAATTTTGACATATTTATAAATATTATGTTTATTATATTATTGTAGTACAACTGACGATTATTGCATTGCAATTGAAATGTACATATTGAAAATAAAAAATAATTTGTGAAGAAAGGTATTTTATTATTATATTTGATTTAAATTATGAAAAATATGTTAGCACAAATCACTGTCTAATATATGCGCTCCGTTTAAATCCATACGAATACAATCATTTTACTTTCTGCGTACCTAATATGACATATAACAGTCGCCCAAATAAGTTTTAAAACTACGCAGCCTTTCTTGTATTGGCAGTTGATCTGTGCAATTGGTGTTCGTATCAGTTCCTGTCTTGTTTACACTCAGATCATAAGCGTACACAAATGAGTTAGAAGCACAAAGTTCTTGTAATAATTATTATTTGACGGCGTCTATGGAATATCACGTTGAGCTTTTCTGTCCCTTACTCCTCAGGTAAAGATTGGTGTCCCGCACTATATCAAGGTCATCTTCGAATAGAAACTTACGTATAGTTTCCATCTTCATATAGTAGAAAAATATAATAAAACATGTTTAACAAAAAGTTTTAATTCATAATTTAATGTTACAAAATTGGAATTTTTACAGCCCTAGATAAGTCCTTGAAATTTGTGACGTCAAGTTGATAATCTGTTACTCATTTCAAAGTAAATATTTACGTTTAACAACACAGATGGTGCCAGTAGTTAACACGCACGGGTATATTTCTTGTTTGACATTTCGTCCACTTTATAATTATTACTCCTATTTTTACCATAAACAAACACAGGACAAACACTGAAATACACGCTGCTACTAAAATCATATGTAAACACTCAAATGGCTGCCATGAACATGTGGATTTAGGCGCTGAAGTTCGTTGCAGATGTCACCATCGAGTTGACGTCATAAGCGCGCCATGATAAGAAAATTTGAATTGCGATGAAATTTTTTAAAATTCATATCTCATGTGATGTATATATTTTCTTACTCAAAGTTAGATATTCAGAGTCCTACTGGTCTGTACTAATGTAAAAAATATTTTTGAAAAATGTCGGAATACCCCATTGTAATTTGCAAGAGCGCATCTTGCGGCAAAGCATAGACCTAAAGGTTGCTATGGTTACCACTACCAAACAAAGACCTGTCATCAGCCATAGACCTCTACAATCCAGCCATCGTTTTAGTTGAATAATCGAGTGATCTTCAATATTATCAAACAAAAAAAAATTGCACCACGCACATCTTGTGGTTTTAAACTGATGTTCATTGAACACAACGAACAAATCACAAATAATTAGGTTAACTCTGAATGATAGATGCACACATAATGACAGATAGAATCAGGGAGCGGAACATAAGACAACGACTATTTAAAAATTGGAAATCGTCTTCAAGTTTGAAATTAGATAAAAAGAAATCAATTAATTAATTCTAATTTGCGCCCATGAAACAATGACATTTGTAGCACTGGAGAATAAATTTTAATAAAACAGGGGTTAAATTCACGATTGAATTATCTACCCCTAAGTCGACGCCACTGGCAGAATGATATTCAAATTAGCAACAGATTGTTTTATAAGACCCTCTCGGATGACACAGAGTGGAGACTTGTGAAAATACAGGAAATTTTCAAGAAAATCGCATTATTTCGATTGCGAAACGTGAATATTTTATAACAAGAATAATTTTCATTATTAATTCCTACATTAATGAATCTCAAGTTTTATAGATAGCTAATTTAATAAGTAAGAAGAAATTTAATTTACCTTAGTAATAATTGGAACATGAGTCATTTATATTAAAACCACACCATAAAACTTTTGATGGGAACAAAAAAGTTATTAGTTTTTAAAATATACGAGTTTTTAATATCATTTACTCGCAAATCACCATATTCAAATTCTTATCGCTTTTTTACCTCTCGCTAAGATGCTAAAATGCTAAAATTCGCATATCCAGATTTTAGTGGATAAGTACGTTCTAAAGTCCCTATAATCCGATTATAACATTTTTACGATGATGTCCGCGCGTGTATGTGTGTGTGTGTGTGTGTGTGTGTGTGTGTGTGTGTGTGCGTGTGTGTGTGTATGTGTATGCGTGTGTGTGTGTGTGCGTGTGTGTGTTTGGATGTTGGAACCACGGTTTCTCAAATACCATAAGACTTAAAAAAATATTTAACTGCAGTTTCCTCAATCTGATATTCCTGGGAAGAGCTGAGTAGATTTTGGTAACAAATGTACAACCGGAAGTAATAGTTTCTTTAAAAAAAAATTCTAAATATAATTTTTGGATATTGTTATTACAAATATTGTAGATCATAAAATTCTCCATCTAATACACTTAAAATTTTTATTATATCTTGTATAGATTTAGAGATAAAGGCACTGTAATATATAGAATAATTTAATGTAGTACATCGCAGAGGCCAAGGCACTAAGGAAACCAGTTGACAAATTCAAATGTTTATAACATAGTTTGTAAATGACAGATGCCAGTGTCAAAATTCAACAGTTTTAGTGACATTCTGAAAGCTTTTTCTAGGATGTACATTAATCTATCTTATTGTTTTATTAATTAAATATTTAAAATTGTAGGTAAAATGCATATATCCATCAGAAATCTTGATAATGAATTGGAAGAATCTCTAACATTTAGGAACTTCCTCATACAATGAAAAATAGATATAATTAGAATTATATGTGTGCAAAAGACATGTTAAAAACAATATTTGGGTAAAATTCTATATTTTTTTTTGTTATAAGACCAAGGTTCGATAGCGAAGTGCAATGCAATATTTATATAACATAAAATGGAAATGGCGAGAGTTATTGTGCTGACCACAACAGATTTTTTGAATATACATTTTCTATATTTTTCAATAATATCTTATCAGTGTCTGGTCGCGAACCTGGGGGAACCGGGTTCGATCCCGACAGACGCCAAATATTTCCAATTTTAAATGGCACAAAAGTGACCCCTGTCGTGCACTCTCCACACCAGCTATGAGTGCCCGTGAGGTGTGCCTGGTAAGCGCCCACACGATAAAATATATCGTCGTCATTACCGATATCTACATGTGTTGTAGATAATGGCACATCCAGAAATGGGTAATATGCCGTGATGATATATTTATTTATATCACAATATCTTTAATTCATTATATTTTATATTAAAATTATATTATTTTTTATTTTTAAAAATACGATATAAGTACGATAAATTTCCGTAGGAAATAAAACAGTATAAAGCATAAAGCTGAAAGAAAAATTATATTTGCAATTCAAATATTATATACATTATTAATAGTAAAGTTAAAGTGGGTATTAATAATATTTTTATTCAAATTTAATTATATGCCACAGATACTTTGTAGTAATTAATTTACATTAATTAATTTTGTTAAAATATATTTTCACAGGAAAAATAAATCCCCAATGTAGAACAATATTTAATCAATGTTTATCTCTTGGGAATAAAATATTGAATTTACAAATTTAGGCCCATGTTGAATAATTATATATTTTTTGCTTTGTCAGCTTTTCAATCTACGCTCTTCGCGCTTTCCTTTAACAATGTTAGACGTCGACTGGCCGACCACGGTAGATTTTCAGGTTTCCTTCTTAAACGAAAATTTCAGTTTGTTCCTTTGCGATTTTGTTCCATACCATACCATTAGTTTTAGTTTTGTCAAATTTTATTTCTTATTTAATAGATATTTACACACGTGGTTTATACAATATTTTATTCAATTGTGACGAAATAATAATAAAAACCATTATAATATTTAATTTTGACAAATTAAAAACTAATCAGTTAGTAGACTGTGCATGACAATCGTCGATGATAGACGTCAAGCCATCTATTTAAAAAGCTTTATTGTCAGTCATTTATGTCGTAAAAAATAATGAAAATGGCTGATAATGTCTGATAAATATTGTGTAGAGTGTTATTTTCGTGCCTGGAGTTATTCTAAATGAATTAATAATTCACTTGCGAATAAAACGTTACTTGTAGTTGTTGCTATGGAGTTAATAATGAAAGTTTAAAACGTCAAAATTGAATAAAAACAATTATATAACATATAAAAAAATACAATTGCGAATGATTAAAATATTACATTTTTATATTACAGTTTTATTAAATATTAAATAGGTAGGCATTGAAATTCATTTTTTTTTTAACAGAAAGTACCTACCACATTTATAAAAATGTAATATTTTATTAATCCGCCATTGTATTTTTTAGTAATATTACATATAATTGTTTTTATACTGTTAGATAGCAAATTTCATGTACTTTTTATATCTGAATAAATATAATAGGGTGTTCTATTCGAAAATTAAAAGTTACTATCAATTACTAGAAAACCGGAAATAACATTGTTGACCTACTTCCGCTATTATATAGAGGAGTTTAAATATTGTAATTTGTGTTATATAGTTAAAACACCTAAATGTAATAATAAGCTAGAAAATTGCTGGGTAATTTATAGACGGACACCATATATATATATATACAATATGTCCCCGGATTGAGTTTACAAGAGGAAAACAATTTTTATATATAATTTTACGAAAAAATGCAAAGGAAAGAAAAATTTTTGCTTGAATTAAAACGCATGTTTCAGTTATTAAAACTTGTAATTAATGCAAGGTTCTTTCATTATAACGTTTTTTCGTATTTTGTCCTCCTAATAATATACAGCCCGATTCACAAAAAAGTTTAAGCTAATCCTCATTTTTGTATTAGTGAATTCTATTGTATTCCGGTATTTAAAATTTAATTTTCATGATATTATCGATAAAAGTAGATACTATAGATTAGACTATGTTTTAAGATATGAACTGTCAAAATTAGAGTAGAATTCGCTAATCCAAAAATGAGGATTAGCTTAAACTTTTTTGTGAATCGGGCTGATAATTATTACATTGAATCTAACATGATATTAGTTAGCTTTGAAATATTGACAAATTATTATTAATTATAATTTCAGATAAAAAAGAGTTGATTGAATAAATTAAAATTATTTTGATTTTAACCGTTGTTTTTTTCTGAAATTTGAATTAAAAATCATTTGTCAATTTTTCAAAGCTAATTAAAATCATGTTAGATTCAATGTAATAACTATATTATTAGGAGGGCAAAATACGAAAAAACGTTATAATAAAAGAACCTTACATTAATTAAAAGTTTTCATAACTGAAACGTGTGTTTTAATTCAAGCAAATATTTTTCTTCCCTTGGCATTTTTTCATAAAATCAAAAATAAGATTTTTTTCCTTTTGTGAATTCAATCCGGGGACATACTGTATATATATAGTTGAATTTTACACACTCTTAAATATAATTTTAAATATATCGATTTGACCTTGTTTCAACAAAGTATATTAAAAAGGCACTAACCCGTAAGGGATGAAATGATTGAATTGTAACTCATCTCTCGGCAGATTCTCCCCATTTTCCGCTTTTGCAACGGTTGTGTGACCAGCAACTCGCAACACCCCATTGCGCTGTCAAAATAAATAACTACACGGAGATAAACTCAAACTCTTAGTACATTTTTGACGGAAACAAAAACAATTTATAGACAAGGAAGAATGACGGAGTGAATCTGTCGCTTCGGAATGCACGATTGATTTTCTCGGCAATTTTCGTCAATGCATTTCCATTTACAGTTTCATAGATTACATATTTATTTCGAAACTTTTTATTTGGATTTTATTTACATTCGTTTTACTGTTTTGTTTTCATGTTTCATAAATGTGATTTGATTTGGGTTTTGGGAAATACAATATAAAGAAATTTTATTCGTACGGTACAATAGACAGAACCAGGCGGCAAATATGACATTTGATATTTTAATACTCGTATATTACGTTGTTTTGGATATGAAGCGTTATTTCACAGAAAATGTAGATATAAGCATACATAATAAAGAAAATACTACTAAAGCGTGTTTCATTAAGGGCCGATTTCTCAATATAGGCCATCCAGCGAATCAAGCGGTTTACGTCATCGTTTAGGGATTTTTGAAATTTTCTTTATTTTTTTAAATATATTTTATTAACGGTATTTTATTGTTTTTTTTTTTTTATTATTATCATGTATTTGACACCTTTAATAGAAATAATTATATATGGATATATTATTATTAAGTAAAATTTTGTAAATTTTTACAAAATGACGTTTGATTATATTTTTTTAATATTGGTAATTCTGAAATGTATATTACTAAATATTATATGTCTATATTATACTTTTCAACGTGTATTGTGATTTCATTTTGTTTTTAGATTCGTTGTTCATTGTCAAAATGTCAAATGCTCTGTCATGTCAAATTCAAGAGCTTGTAGTTAATTTATTGACTTATTTTGAAAATGAAAAATAGATTGGTGGGTTTTTACTTTCACTGAAATCTAATATTGAGGTAATATTTGGTTCTATTTGTTAGTAATAATTTGAAAATTAAATCTATATGTACAGCGTGTGGCAAACGCTGTACGCAATGTATAGAAACAGTGAGAAATTGTATGGTATGCAGTATTCTGTATTTTTTTAAGGATCTCACATAATACTAGATAGTTTATTGCATATACTACAAGAATGAAGTATTTATAACGGCGTAAGCAATATCGTTCCGAATATTTTAAATAAAATTGGATTTCGCTGGAAAAATGTTATACCAGACGTGTTTTTAAGAAAAATTTGGGTTTATGAAGGCAACCCACAGATTTTAATCCGTTTTACATGCTCATGTAAACTTTTTAACATATGACGTCATTGTTTCTAGTGATATTGTATTTATGACGTAAACCGCTTGATTCGCTGGATGGCCTATACGTTTTTAACTAACAGTTAAATAAACAAAATTGAAACGAAATGAACTGTCAAATGACAGATTTATCATTGCTGTCAACAAGACGATGCAACGATCGTCCTAAAAATCACATAATAGAGATTTTAGTGAATGAGCACGTTTTGATGTCCCCAGAATCCGATTTTAAAATTTTTACAATGATGTCTGTAGGTATGTACGTGTGTGTGTCTGTGTGTGTGGATCGTGTGGACAAGATTACTCAAATACTATCAATCAGAAAAATTTGAAATTTTGTATACCCATTCCATACTAATGTGGGAAGAGCTCATTAGTTTTTAGTGTATATCGGATAACCGGAAGTATCATTTATACAAGCTTTTAACAAGTTTTCTTGTAAAAAATTCATTGAATATAATTTTTTAGCAACTTTTACTAATTAAAATTGAATATAATGGTACAATCTTCAATTCTACGATAATGACATTTAGTAAATAACACTCAATAACTTTAAATATTAAATTATAAAATAATTTATTTTTGTACATCACTTTGCCTCTGCGTCAAACAAAAACAATAGTTTAATAACAAATTTGACATATTTAAACAAATGTCACTGTCACGAATCAATTACATGAAAATTAATAATGAAACCGTGTTAAGAAGAATTTAGTAGTTTAAATATGATTCTAATGAAATTAAGGTTTGTAAAAATAATTATATTTTCCATCATACATATTAGATATACAGGATAATTCGATTTAAGTTTGATGTTTGCAGCATTATATATCAAACAGCTCTCAATAAGAACGTGATTTCAAAGTGTCAAATAATAGAGTGAAAGTACACATTTACGAAATGGATCATGTACGGCGAAGAAATTACACAGAATGCATTTTAGAGCATAAGGAAGTTAGGTATTTGGTGATGATTTTGACAATAATGTATGTGTGACGATTTTTCCTTAAAATATATTAATGATCCAAAACTTCGCATAGTTGGTATTTACTATTTTAAACATGAAATTGGCGGGAGGTCATGTGCTGGACACATTTTTTTTGTTGTGTAAACAAACCTAATATTCGCACCTTGTAAAATATCACCAATTCCAACTGAATATTCCTCTGGCCATCGTTTTTGACAGGGGTTCTTGTGTTCATTCTGTATATTTAATTTAATATACATAAAGTAACATTTATCTCTATTAACCGCTATATAGTCTCTTCTAACCTATGTAGGTATACCTGCAAGTAGCAGCTCTTATTGTGTTATGAATTACGACATTAACATGAATAATTATGTTGTGGATTGAAGTCTTCACGTTGTAAGCGTATTACAATTAAACGTTATACCTCACTCCCGTAGAAGGGGTCTAAATTAACAAAATCATATTATCATCAACCTTGTTTCTCATTAATTACATTTTATTATTCACTTACTTTGCTTGTACAGGGTGTCTCATTTTCGATATTCTTTTAGGGTATCTCGGGAAATATTACTGATAGAAAAAAATGATGAACTATAATAGTTTTTTTTTTTTCATTTGTTTGTTAATAATTTTCAATTATTCGCCCCAAAAAATTATTAATTCATCTTTTATTCATGTGTAAAACCAGTATTTGAAAAGCTTATAAAATAAGCAAAAAGATGAGACTATTTTCAACATAGGTTGCCATTTAAAAAAATCTGTTGTGGCCAGCACAAGACCTCTCGTCATTTCCATATTAGGCTATATAAGTATTGTATTGCACTTCGCTTTCGAACCGTCGTTTTATAACAAAAAATTACAGAATATTACCCAAGTATTGATTTTTATTGTATTTAACATGTCTTCTGCACACATGTAATTCTAATTATATCTATTTTTCATTGTATGAGGAAGTTCTTAAATGTGAGAGATTCTTCCAATTCATTAACCAGATTGGCGGTATTTCTAATGGATATATGCATTTTACCTATAATTTCAAATATTTAATTAATAAAACAATAAGAAATATTAAATATACATCCCAGAAAAAGCTATCAGAATGTCACTAAAACTGTTGATTTTTGACACTGACATGTGTCATTTACAAACTGTGTTATAAACATTGGAATTTGTCAACTGGTTTCCTTACTGCCTTAGCCTCTGCGATTAGATTACTCTATATATTATAGTGTATTTATCTCCAAATCTATACAAGATATAATAAAATTTTTAAGTGTATTAGATGGAGAATTTTATGTTCTTCAATATTTAATAACAAAAATTTCCAAAATATTATATTTAGAAGAATTTTTCTCAGAATCTACTACTTCCGGTTGTTCAATTGTTACCAAAACCTTTTCAGCTCTTCCCAGGAATGTCAGATTGAGGAATCCATAGTTAAATAGTGCTCAAGTCTTATAGTTTTTTAGGAATCGTGCCTACAACATCCAGACATACACATACACCTACACACACACACATCATTTTAAAAATGTTATAATCGGATTCTAGGGACCTTAAATCGTGCTTATTCACTATAATCTGGATATGCGAATTTTAGCATGAATCCAATATCTCTCTTAGCGAGAGATAAAAAGCATAAGTTATGAGATATTTTCGAAATGCAGTTTTTGCCTGTAGCTCAGAGACAAAAGAAGATCAAAAATTCATGTGGTGACTATTAAACTTTTCTCAAAAAGTTGACTGGGAATGTGCAAACAATTTTGCTCTATCAGTAATATTTCCGGAGATATCCTAAAAAAACATCGAAAATGAAACACCTTGTACAGTGTGCAACAGCAAAACGAGCTACCTCAAATAATTTCTATATTATTAAAAATACATTAAATTACTATAAAACAATCTTATAGAAGAACAGGGGGGACATCCGATTAGAGAAGAAAATATTTTTAAACTATTGGTTCTCAAGCCACAATACAAAGTTATATTTTCTTAAATGGGATGGTATATAATTTTTGAGTCATTCGATAGAATATATTTTATGAATTCAAACATGTAATCATTTCATATCCCTACATAACAAAAAAAAAAAAAAATCTGTTGTGGCCAGCACGATACCTCTCGACATTTCCACTTTATGTTATATAAGTATTGTATTGCACTTGGTTGTCGAAACGTCGTTTTGTATTAAAAAAAAAAAAATACAGAACTTTACTCAAATATTGCTTTTTATTGTGTTTGGCATGTCTTGTGCACACATGCAATTCTAATTATATCTATTTTTTCATTGTATGAGGAAGTTCCTAAATGTTAGAGATTCTTCCAATTCATTAAAAAGATTGGCGGTATTATTTATGAATATGTGCATTTTATCTATAATTTTAAATATTTAATTAATAAAACAATAAGAACGATTAACTGTACTTCTCAGAAAAAGCTTTGAGAATGTCACTAAAACTGTTGATTTTTGACACTGACATTTATCAGTGATTTACAAACTATGTTACAAATTTGAATTACATTCGATTATGCTACATACTATAGTGTTCTTATCTCTAAATTTATAGAATATATAATATTGTTTTCGTACTCACTACCTAGAAACTAATGTTTCCCGCAGCCAACTCACAATCCGAAAGGCCATATTCCCGCGCTATTATTTTACTTCCCGCACTAGTGTCTCAATGGAAACTACTTTGATCGAGTAGCTTAAAAGTGCTATTTTATTTTTAATATTTTTGTACATTACAACAAATTTAATATAAGAACATAATAATTTAGGAAAATTAGTTGAAAGAATAAAAATTATTCAAATAAAATCAGAATCATTGCTAATTTTGACATTTTAATACTACTAACGCTATCTATTAGAAACTAATGTAACGAGAATCGAGAATGATGAACATGGCGGCCAACTGTATGTTGCACACAATATTAAAGATAATATTAGTAGGTATTAATATACAATAAAAACAACATTATTATTATTAATAGGTATAAGAATATATTTTATTTAAAGATAATTTAATATGTGTTCATACTTTTATTTGTTTTAGGTAGTGATATTATGTTCCTAAATTTATAACCAAACTACTACACATATGTACTATCAAAATAAAATAAGATCTTAAATTTAATAAATTGTATTTGAATCGATTATATACAGTTTGGTATTGCAATAATTATTATATATTTATATTTTGTATCTGACAATTAGTTAGTGAAATTGATGGCTCTATTTCATGCGACGACATGTTCTGCGTAACATCTATCGAAGGTAGAACAGTTTTATAATTAATTCGTTCGTTACAAAAAATCTTGTACAATACTTATGCGGAAATACCTTCCGTGCATTCGCCAAATTGAAATACTCGCTCGCGTTTCTCGCTCGTACTTCAAACAAAGGCTCATGCACGGAAGTTCTTGTTTCCGCATTTGTATTGTAAATAACTATTTTAAATGCATTAGATGTAGAATTTGATGTTCTTCAATATTAGTAAAGAGAAAAATTTTCAAAAAATAATATTTACAAGTTTTTTTTTTAAGAAACTACTACTTCCGGTTCTCCATTTGTTACCAAACCTTTTCAGCTCTTCCCATGCATGTCAGATTCAATCAGTTTATGAAATTTGGTGTCATAGTGTCCAACCGAAATACATATCTACACAATACAGTATTAAAATGTAATGTAAAGTGTACCAACAGAACACAAACCAAACTATATATCATAGTTTCGTTGAAGTTTGGTAGGTATTACATAAACATCACATTACCACATCCTTTACAAGGGTAGTAGGCTTAGAACTTGCATTATTAATCACCGTCCCTTTTCCTAGAACCGTCTGCAAATCAGTAAATCTTAACCTATGCTCTACATCTACATCTACATAATAGAATAGGAACCGGGTAAAGGAATTATTTATTTAGAAATCATCTATCTGTCGTAACATCCGTCTTTTTACCTCTCGCTAAGAGAGGTATTAGAATCATGCTAAAATTCGCATATACAGATTTTAGTGAATAAGCACGATTTAAGGTCCCTAGAATCCGATTATAATATTTTTAAAATGATGTGTGTGTGTGTGTGTGGATGTGTGTATATGTGTGTGTATGTATGGATGTTGGAGGGACGATTCCTCAAAAACTATAAGACTTAAGAACTGTTTAACTATGGATTCATCAATCTGACATTCCTGGGAAGAGCTGAAAAGGTTTTGGTAACAATTGAATAACCGGAAGTAGTAGTTTCTTAGAAAAATTCTTCTAAATCTATTTTTTTTGGAATTTTTTGTTATTAAATATTGAAGAACATAAAATTCTCCATCTAATACACTTAAAAATTTCATTTTATTTTATTATTTTTATTTTATTAAGAATAACGCAATAACAATTTTCTTTCAAGACTTTAATTTCTAAAAATTCACTCATTTGTTCAAATGCTCTAAATATGCGTACACTTACGTAACATTGTCTTTACAATGACATAATATTACTAACAAGTTTATATCTCTATCCATTTTTGAATTAATGTCCCAAAAGTCAATATACCCCATATTCACATAAAAACTTCAAAATTTTCAAAAATCTAATTTCCATGTATATAGATACTTCCCAGTGCACTGATTCCAAATTTTGAAACCGCAGGTCGATATCTCTTTTCGTTCTCGAGATATTTAGATTCAAAGTTTTGCTCAAAACTATCCATTTTTGGGCAATAACCCAAAAATGGGCCGAGATATGAATTTGGGGACAACAACATTCGATTCTACGGGCAAAATTACATAAGTACACCAATTTTCAGAATTTTTGAACACCGCATACAATCTCTAAAGCAAAATAACTGAAAATGGCCAAAAATCGCAAAAATCTAAGGGGTACCCCTTACGATTTTTTCAGATTTTGACCATTTTCAAGGGTTTTCAAGCTTTTATTAATAAAAAATGAACCGATTGGACAAAAATTATGAAAATTACTATATTTAAGTATTTTTGTCCGTAGAATCGAATGGTGGTGTCGCCAAATTCATATCTCGACCCATTTTTGGGATATTACCCAAAAAATGAGCAATTTTATGCAAAAATTAAATTAAATAGAAAATGTTTCATTCCTGGATGTGAAACCGGTTACAATAAATCCACTGAAAAAGAATCTGTGTTTGCTGCTCCACTCGATATATCACTTTTTAAAAAATAGCAATGTGCAATTAGTAGAGATGATCGCGAATTAAGATTGAATGATGTTTGTCGAAAACATTTTCGGGAAGAAGATATTATTATCGAATGGAAATCTGGAAGTGTACGGTTCTATCAATTTATTTAGTTTTTTCAATTTTAAATTCTAACAATTATTTTTAAATTTATATTAAAAATAAATTCATTATGCATGTCATTTTTTATATTTTATGTAAAAATAGTTTGCTGTGGTAGGGTCGTTCTCACGTAGCGTATTAAACGGACAATCAGAAACAATGAAAAACATGACAAGTGGCATAACCACTAACCAGTATATTTTAAATCGTGGTTATACATCAACGTGACAGTTCATAATCTTTTAAAGGTGACTGTAGAAAACGCGCGAATCTCCTTTTTAAAATCAGGCGACCAATCAAATTTTTAGGACTTAACTCGTCATACCCAATTAGTAATCAACTTCAATCGCTTGTAGTTTGCGACTTAATCAATATTTAAACAATTTTTTTCACTGATACTCATTAATTTATGTATATTTTCGTCTTCTTATTTAAGATAGGTAAAATTCGACTATGGTATTGTACCCTATTTAAAATCTGCAAATGACGTACATTTACCAATTAATTTCTACTTCTTGTCTTTTAAATGTAAAGGTAATATTACCAATTTCCCAAGCCCATAAATTAAGAGACACAATGTCCTATTCTTACGCATCCCCTCTATTAGGTAACTATTGTAACCGAACCTAATCTAACCTGTACTAGCTAGTTGGTATGTGATTGATCACGTTTGTCAAAGGAAATGCAATAGCAGATATCTGGATATCAGAGTGTTGTTTGTTAATTAATACATCTAATCATCTATCAATGTCACAGATAGATAATTTATATTTAATTAATTCATATGATCATGTTCATGTGATTATATGTGAAATATGCAATACGAGAATAATTAATTATATCGCAAATAATTTGTGGGTTATACATAAAGATTATTGGAATTATTACATGTAATTCGAACAAGAGATAATGATGATTATATGTGGTGGATAATTTACGGTATTGTTACAGTATCATGAATTGTTTATTTAAATAATTAGGAGGCTTAGTGTAACAATGTATTTTGATGTACGGTTGTTAGTAAATACCTCATTTTCTGTAAGGGATATATTGAAAATGTTTTTCCTATTAAATGTAATATGAAACAGTTATTTACCTGCTATAGATTTTTTTGCATTGTTTATTTTATCAAAATGAAATAACTTATGTAACAAAAGTTTTGAGAAAAATTTTACGTTTCAACTACTAAATAAGGTCTAATCTGTCAGTAGACATCCATACTAATATAATAAATGCTAAAGTAAATTCTGTCTGTTACGTTTTCACGCCGAAACCGCTGAACCAATTTTGATGAATTTTGGTATAGAGATAGATTGGAACTTGGAAAAGCACATAGGCTATCTTTTGTCGCGAAAATAAAACTTGAAGGAGGTGAGATAGGGGATGAAAGTTAGTATGGAGAACTCATCATTTCTCAAGTTAAGGATATAAAAATTCTTATTTATGCTTTTGGTAAGAAATAAAGGGTGTTTTAGCGTTTTTGAAAAATCATCCCTCAAGGCGGTACAATAGGGGATGATTTCAATTATTTTTTTATCTTTGTATCTATAGTTAAGTTTTAACCGTTAGCAGATTTTCTATATTTGTCGGAGAGATAGCTTGCATCATATGTACATAAGTAAAAGTACCCGAGACATGTTTAGAAAAGGGCGCTGTTAGGTGCGGTGCGGGGATTGGGAGGGCAGTGGCCGGAGCCTGTTACATGTACGATGCGAGGCAGGTTGTCGGCTCCCTACGCAGCGCATGTCTCTGAAGTAAATGTGAAAAATTACTGGTAAACGTGTAGCTAATAATTAAATAGTAGTTGTTTTATAATTGCCAGAAAAAGTTTTGAAAGAAAAAAAAAACAGAGAGTATAATCCCCCAAATAAATCTCAGGCGCGTCTGATTGAAGACATTGGGTGTTTCTTAACAGAAAAGTGTAAAATAATGGCTGGGAATACCAGAACGAACAGTTGAAGACAATATTATTTCTGACGATCCGGTAAGTAGATTTCACATCGTCCAGAGACAAATGAGACAAGGTATTAAAAAACTGCCTCTGGTTGAAGATAATGGTCCCTTATTAGTATTGTAAAATTAGATTTCTTATGTCCTTAGTGTATAGGAACAACCTTTGCCAACGCTTCAATAAAAAATATCTTTCTATTTGATGAACAGGTTTAACTTTTTCTCATTAACTTTTATTTCCTGCGTCATAAAATATCTACATTGAATGTTATTGTCACCTAACTATTTTTAAATTTATTGAATACAATTATTTTCAATTTGTTAAAGAATTTTTCATTTTCGTTAAACTGTGAGTAATATCCTTTCCAACAAAGAAAAGGTAATAGCTTCTTGAATCTAATAACTTAAATTCCTACCTATCCACAAGTTCAGATACATTTTCCTTTCATTATTTAAAATGTCTAATCTTACATAAAATATCGTCGAGTTCGTTCCACAATCGATTTATCCTGTTGCACTTGCAACTGATCCCAATCACTGCGACAATCCTTGATTACTTCGGAAATGCACCATCATTCTGTATGATTTCTCATCCGACCAGGGTAGTATGATTTAAGACAGACCAGTGGTCTTGTTGTAGGTTAAGGGTTGAAGAAAATTCTGATGTTAAGTATAATGAATTATTTTATAGAGATTTAAATCTTAATAATTGTAAGCAAAGTCTGTTATATAATTACTTTTGTAAATTAAACATAGAAGTAGTATTTTTATTTAGTTTTAAATGTAAAATTAAAGTTAGGTTAGTTTAGGTGTGTGTAATAAGCACAAGAAGAAATATGTATTTAATAATAAAATATATTGTATAATAAAATATATAAACCCTGAATGTAGTTAAGCAACTGAGTGGAACATTTTTGTCAAATTTTAAACTTTAAATATGTATTGATTTTTGTATAGATTTTTCGTACCTATGTCTTTAGAGCCATAGAGATGAGACACATGTGGTAAATTTTTCAGAAGCGAATGTAAGGTTGAATTAAAAATATTAAGTTGGGGAGGTTTTTATTTTTTCTAAAATTATTGTGATTTAAAAGGCGGTAATTTTTTGAATATATTTATGTTGTTCTGGGAAAGATATGTTTCCATTTAATAAAATTTTGTTTTGTTTAGCATGTGCAAATTTCTAATTTTTCTAAAAGTATCATATTATGGTGTATGGTTTCGGGATGGATTAGTTTTATATTTTCTATTGTGATATTGTGGTTAGTGTCTAATATATGATTTCCAATAGCTGAAGGCTGATTATTTTTAATATGCTCTTTAAATCATGTTTGTATATTTCTTGTTGTGAGACCTACATATAATGCGTTACAATCGTTACATTCTATTTTGTAATTCCGCTTTTTTCTATATTGTTAATTTTTGGGGTGTTATTATTGAGTAAATTATATAAATTAGATTGGCTCTTGGAAGTTCATCAACAAAAAAGACCAGTGGTCATCTTAAAGCTCTTACATAATAATTTTACTTTTATGAAAATGTTCATAATATTTTTTCAGTGGAATTTTTTTAATGTCCTCATATCACGACACAGTGACACAACAGTAATGAAGTTTTACATACCTTTTTTAATGTAACAAAAAAAACAATAAAAATAAATATTCTAGATTTGTTTTAATCTCGTTTATTGTACCTACTAATGAAGTTAATATTCACATTAGTCACGTTAATGCTGGTTTTTAAAGATAAAAGAGATATTAACGTATAAAATAAAATAGAATAATTTATGTGAAAATTAGATATTCTCTCAGAAGTAGCTTATTGAATTTAAAATGTATGATGATATTTAGAATATTTTAAATTGTTTTAATAAGGTCCTCCTCCATAGTAACAAATTGGAACAAGGATCATTTATATTAAAACTATACATTAAAACTCTATGATGGGGAGTAGGTAGGGCTTGTTATTAGTGTAATACCTTTAACATCTACGTCACACTACTTTTCTATTCCAAATTTTTGGTATCTACTTTCAATCTTCTGCCATCGCCTTTTTGAAATCCCGAACACATTATATGAATGAAGAAAATAATGAAACAACGAAGTAAACCAAATAATACTTGTTTGAATTTATGTCAGATAGAAATCACTAGCGTTTGTTGGAAAATGAAATATAAGAGATCAATGATATAGGCTTTCAGAGGCAATGGGGTCATGCCACATTTTCTGTTTTATTTTTTTCCTGGAAGTTTACCGGTCACAGTATATATAAATAATATTTTTACGCCATTTGTGTGCATTGTTTTGTAGCTATATTTTTTTTAAAATAGGGGTCAATTTCAAATCTCAATGAGATCACGTGAGCGCATACTTCATGTATCTGAACGATTCCAGTTCACCCTGACGGACAAAATGTAAATTAAGATTGTTTATAAGTAGTTTCTTTGGGTTTTTTAATGAATTTTTCCACAAGTTGGAACTGCACAGTTCTTCTTCACCATGTTTTATCATTATTATCATTATAAATATACAATTATTGCACTTTTATGTATTAAATTATATATCAAGCACACAAACCTGCAATTACAAATAATATTTCTCTAATGAAATAATTAAATCTTTATGAAACAAAAAATATTGAATAGAGCGCACTTTTCCTCTGACAGCTTTATAAATATTTGGTTAGTTTACTCTGATTTGACGTTTAACTTCGCGTTTGAAGTTTGTAACATTGTGACTAGTGTCGTTGTGTGAGTAACCGATACATGACGTCACAGAAAATCGTAGCGGGAATATCTTTTAAGTAAATTATGAATGAAAAGTATAATATTTTGGGATGTTTTATGTTGCAATATTTATAATAAGTGTCATAGATTCTATTTTTATAAAAATATTAGCAACATTTTTATTTTGCATAACCCCATTAAAACTTGGACTATAATTATGTACGTCTTTTTTTATTAATTATTTTTGTCCATGCATATTTCTAATTATTAACCAGGGAAGTTATTTTAATTTTATTTTGTGTTCAATAGATCAATTTGTATGATTCCAGTTATCAGTGAACTTCACTGTTTATTGTTTAAGAACAAAATAAGCCTAATATCTACGTAGGTAATAGAATATTAAAAATAATATTATTACAACGAATATGTCAAGACTTTCTAGAACTACAGATCGCTTTCAGTTTAGATGAAGATTCATGATATTTAAAAATAACACTTGACATGTTTCACAAGATTCCAGTCTCTGAATCATCCTCTCGGTCATGTACCAGAGACTAGCTCTCTCTACCAGAACTACAGACGCGTTTCGCTCTTATTGAAGCTCTTCAGGTGGTGTACTGACGCCTCTAGGAGGCATTGAGTCGGCGGAGTGAGCGTCAGTACACCACACTGAAGAGCTTCAATAAGAGCGAAACGCGTCTGTAGTTCTGGTTGATTCAGAGATTGAAATCTTGTGAAACATGACAAGTGTTATTTATAAATATCTTATTGAAACTTTTTCACCAAGTGTCGCCATCATATTGTACTTTATTGTACTTTTATTATGAAGGTTCATGATACCAATGAAGATTTCGTTTGAGACTCTAGTACAAATATCTATGTAATGTGTGTGGAGTAAAAATCTTTTGTCAGTGTTTAAGAAAATTTCTGAAGAAATAATTGAAATTTTTGCCACATTCTTTTTATAAAAGAAAAAGTATCTTATGAATTTTTAAACCACTCTAAAGAGAAGTTCGCTGTATTTAAACATTCATTTTAAATTTTTGATTTTTCAACGCAGAGAATATCTTAAATTATTTAAGAGTCAAAGAAAATTATTAGAATAATTTATATAAAACTAAAAGAAATTTAATGTTGGTATTAAAATAGCTATTTATGTAATAAGTTGCAAAATGATAGTGTTTTAGGCACGCGACGTAACTTTTGTACGCACGAGAGTAAGCGAGTGGTACAACACGTCAAGTGCCTAGAACACTCATTTCGAAATGTATTACATACAAGATTTTTTATAATAGCGTTTTAATACAGATCATTTATTCTCAAATATCAACATTTTGAATTTTTCAAAATTAAAAAGTAGGCAGACGTCAGGTTCATCTATGTGTTGCTAAATGAAATACTTTTAAGCACTAGTGCTAAAAGTAACATTTTACGCATTAAACTGTCATTTTTGCTCATTAACCTGTCATTTTTCAGCAGTAGTGCTTAAAAGTATTTCATTTAGCAACGAAAATGACGATCAAAATGTTGTTATAAAACGCTAGTATAAAAAAAATTGTATCGTAATCATTTTTTCCCATTAGCTAACTACTGATGACGGAAACGTCACATGACAAAACAAAAAAGAATCTAGTTTTTTAATGAAAACTTCATTCCTACATAGATCGATTTAAAATAAGGTCACATGTGTCAACTTTTTCTCACATATTCGCTATTACATATATGTGAAGATTTTTATCAGCTTTACGTAAAATGCCGATGCAGGAGAAAAGAGAAAACAACATATACCCGCAACTGGTAATGAGTTCTGTGTGAAATATACAAGCATTACCGCATTACTTTACAAGTAAATATAGCCGATTTTGCCTAGCAATAGACTAATGGCAAAAAATTAAATTACATCCAACTTCATAAGCGACGATGCTGTATTAATGGATAATGGAAAATGTATTTTATTTCAAATTACTGTTGTTTCGTTTATACAATTAGGGTTGTATGTAATTACTATAATGATCAAAGCCTGTTTGACATGATCATAAATTATAATTAATTTTGTAACAAATTGTTTTTATTGGAAACAAATGTTTTAACAAATAGTTGTTCTATTCCATATCAAATTTTTTTAGAAATCTGTGTGACACGATCATAAAATAGTTATTTATGCCTCTATTTATGCTAGTAAAGTATAAACAGAAGGTTTATGACATAAGGTCAATTATTTCGTGACAAGGCTTGCCGAATCACGAAAATTATTGACCGAATGTCATAAACCTTGTTTATGCACGGAAGTATCATAATTTGACAATTATACACGAATTTCTTTGACATAAACGTCATTTTATAGCCCGCGGGCCTCATTATAGTCCACCGGGCTATGAAACGTCAAACCAAATTATAACCTACAATATAAACAATTTAAACAGGCAACATGAAAAGTTTTTATTACAAATCGAAAATTTTTATATTCTTTAATGAAAAATCAAAATTAATTTTATGATACTTATATGGAAAGCATGGAGATACACAAAATAAAACTCAAATGACAGAACTAATAAACAAACAATAAACTGTTGTTTTCCACTTTCATAGCAACACTTACTGGATGTACGAGGACAAAATTCTTTTCGATACAATTTTTCTAACAATCATAATTTGAAAATTTTCGTCCGTGCGTAAAGTTTTATATGTACCACGAGCGTAACTTGCTTTTATGGCCTTTGACGTGTTTTTATCCCTCGGCTTACGCCTTGGGCTCAAAATCCCGCCGCAGGCCATAAAATCCTGCTTACGCTCTTAATACATAAATAACTATTACACTTGAGTTGCATACAAAATTTTTTATACGACCTTAAATAACATTCCTGAAACAAATTAGATATTTGACAGACATCAATTGAACTAACTAAAAACAGAGTTCACATTTGATAGATGACAGATAACAGATCTGAATATATTTTGGTTATAATTGGTTAACCGGAAGTATCCGTATTTCAAATTTTTAACAGATTTTTTTGAAAAAAATTCATGTAAATATCATTTTTGGACATTTTATGTTATTATAGATATGAAAGAATAATGTATTGTCTATACGGTTTGATTACTCGTTTTCCTTCATATTCAATAAATATAAAGTTAAAAATTTAAAAAGAGATTAATTTTCATAAATCAGTCAGCTATGCTATTAATCATGGAAACTGCTTATATATTCAAATACTTCCAAATGATAGATATCAGTGTCAAGTGCAATTTACATAGTATATGTTCCTGTTATAATTTTATTGGATATATAGAATCTTTTCCAAGGAACTATTGGTATGGGATTTGTACAGAATACATAGAATTGACACATCATATTTTTTAGAATCTTATTTTAAATATGTTTAAAGTACTTCCTTTCAAATAATACAGCAGCGCAGCAGCAGATATATTCTTTTCGGTATTAGCCGCTCCTTTTTGATTTTGAACAGAATTCCTTTTTCGTTCAAATTCTTTATACCAGCGGTAAATTTTATCACTGTATCCGGGAGAGCCACATCCTAGAGATGGCAGCACTAATGATCGACTTATAGGGAAAACATTATATTTTACGTTTGTGCTAGTTGTATTTTGATGCTTTGTTTTGAGGATATTTTGTTATTTTTAAATGAAATTAAATATGTTTATCACAATGTCAGACATATACATTTATTTAAATGGTGTTGTGCGGCCTATGGTCGAAGGAGAAGTAGTATATAAAGGAAAATAAGATTCAAAATTGAAGTTATCTGCATATTAACTACTTATTTAATTATTTTTAGCTGAACATACTTGTGCGGATATAAGACAGATAAACAGAATAATATAGAAATAAATGGACAGTGTGTTCAAATCTAATTTGAAAGGGGCTCATCATTCAATCGTAATAACATTAAATACAAATGCACATCAAGTTATTTGTTTTGCACGTCTTCTTCTCTTGCTGTTGCTCAACTTCTGGTATTTTTATAGTTTATTCTTCTTCTCTATCTTTTCTATAAACAATTTAAAATCAATATATAATATTAAAGAATAACAGTTACTATTTACAGGTAATGTCTCTCTATTTTTCTTCTCTGTACAGGGATTTTGTTGAATTTTCTTTAGGTAATTTTTGGCTTGGTTTACCATTTCTTTTTAATATTTTTCTACTAATAACTATAAAAACAATCTAATAATATTTTGAAGCATACATTTTTATAAATACTTATATGGAATAAAATCGCTTAGGTAAAAAAATGTTGTGAACACACGTTCCTTTCCGATTTTTAACGCGATTTTCCACTTATTTTTTAAAATTTCTCTTTTTGGAAAATAATGAACGGAAATGTCAGCACTTGTATAATTATTGCACTGCGGTACAGAACAATATTTCTTCGATTTGCTGGTCATTTTTGGTTGCTATTTACTTATAACCCTATATGAGAGCACAACGTTTTCCCTACAACTTATAAGTTTTATTTTGCCACCAGATGTCAGACACTTTGTTGGCTCTTGCCAATAGATCTATAAAACAGCTGCGGATCCAATGGGAGCGTTCACGCCAAACTTTTGTAGGTGACAGCACATCGGTTGACACAATTTTGTAAAAATTGACAGTGTATACACTGTTATGACAAAGAAATGTTTCCTTTAAGGTCTATTCACTAACCGGAATTAGTTTCAGTTTTATGAAGTATGTTTTTATTTTAAGAACATTGACACCATGGTATCTTATGAAACTATTCACAAATCGTGTAGTGAATACCCTCATAATTTACTGTTAAATTGTGTTAAATATAAATATCATAAAACTAAATTTAATTTCGATTTGTGAATGAACCTTTAATTCGCATGTTCGCGTTTGCGCATTACAAAGCATACCACGTGTGAAGTGAAATGTAAACAAAAGGTTTCGATTTTTGGAAATGAATGCTCTATTTTATTTTTGCATTCCTTTACACAGATATAAGGCATTTTGTTTGGTTATATAATATACCTTAGAGTATAGAATAGGACTAGAGAGAGCGTAAAGTACAGATGTGGACAGAGTTTTTGTCGCCATGAGACGGAAGGGGAATCTCGTGGCCGCCATCTTGGGACGATCAACGTTATAATGTATTTAAGCGCGCTTTCTTCAGTTTTGTTACAAAAATACAATAACGTAACAGAAATTGAAGCTATTTGTAATTAGCAAGCTTTAATTCAGTAAGAAATGTATTAAAATTAATTAAATTTAAATTTGAAAAAACCAAAAAATTGTAAAAATCTTCAATTTGAAGTGTATTGCGATTAAACTTTAATAAAATATTTTTTATAGAAATTAAACTGTTCGAATTTTATGACAATTGTAATGATTGAGATAGAAACTTACAAAAACTAGGTACCGAATAGGCAAATAATTTGAAGCTAGAAATTTCATATAAAAATATATATTTATGATGTTTACAATACAAATAAATACGAAGTACAAACATATTTATTACAAAAAATAAGTTAATATTTTTACATGAAATATGTAAAAAAATACAATAAATTATATGAACTAAACATTAATAATATGTATAAGTAAAATAATACTTACTTGTGAATTGTCATCGCTTTTTCCTTTTCTTTTTCTTGTTTTAAAGTTTTTACGGACATTCGGTTATTACAACCGAAGGCACAAGTCGTTGACATGTAATTACAAACGTTTCACATTCAAATAACACAAATTAAAATCGATTATTAACGTAAAATAATCAAATAACCAGAGAACGCTTATATACACTTGATCTTCCCAAGATGGCCGCCGTACAAACACAAGCTTACCCCGCATGACATCAGCTTTGAGTGTTTAGGCGTCCTCTATGTGTATATATATATTTTATAACTCTATGTAATATACAATGTCAGATTGACAAAATCTGGAGGGGATAAAGTGTAAGGAACTACAGCGCCATTAGTTCCTTACTAAACGGACGCATTCCATATTTCTTATGCTCTCACTCTCATAAATATCATAGCATAAAATTTTTCATTACAATGCATTCATATACAAACCCAAACCACAGGCTGGCATAAGTTTACACAGTCTTTTCCTCGTTTACTCGTTGTTTTTCAATCAAATGTAATCAAAAATGTATCAGCAGCATCAGCGACATTCCAAACGAGAGCGGGACGAAAGGGGTTACCTCAAATGGCAAATGAAACCTACACCAGGAACGACGAGAGATAGAAATCAGTGATATTATATTTTTACAGCACATATGTTCTCATGTAGGTTAAATGTATGAACATATAAAGATAACCGTTTTTCTGTAAAGATTTTTTATTCTAACGCTAGAATTATAGAGGAAAAGAAAGTCACTATCAGCCCGATTCACAAAAAAGTGTAAGTTAATCCTCATATTTGGATTAGTAGAATTCCATTCTATTCCAGTATTTAAAATTCTGAACAAATTTGTAAGTCTTGATAGAGATATGCGATTTTTAGCATCCTCAGCTATTCACTGTACAAAGACAACAAGAGGGGGTTTGTTTGTATCGACAAAGAATAAACATCTATACAGAAGCGACAGTCAGAGAGAGAAACGAAAATTAGAGAGAGAAAGAGTATGCCAAAAAATTTAAAGGGCTAATCGGACAAAATCGGATTGTTTCGGCATATCTTCGTATCTTACGATTCTTTGTTCTTTTCATTATCTCGACGTGAACATTTTCCGTTAGGGGTCAATAATAAAAGTATATTGAGAAACACAAATTGATTTCTAATAATATCAGATAAGAGCTGTTGTCTCAGCTTGTCACGCCCATGTATTTTAGGGTTATGGCTAATTCAAGCAAACCAAATACGTCTTCTCACTTTTGACACATGTCATTTTGTGAACTGTTTGTGAAGTTTAGAAGTGGTGTTAGTTTCTAATGAAATGAATAAAGAAAGTAGAATCGGGAGGACTAGTTTGTTCATATAAAGACTGTATAAATAGATTTAAAAAATGGAGAAAGGGAAATGTAAGTTTTTTTTCGTTTCCGAAAGACCCAGAAATGTAAGTTATGCAAAACTACACTATGTAAAATGTATATTCATTTAATAAATATATAGGTGTAAAATGTGGCCCAAGGCCTGTGGAAGAGAAGATTTGATGGAGAAGGATATATGGGACATATTCATCGAGTCTGACGTTTGTTTCCCACATCAAAGCTATAGAAAATTCTGCATTGTAATGAATTTGTAAAATTCAAGTATTTGTTTAATAAAAATATAATTATGTGATTATTTCATCTGATTTCTTTTTAATTCGTTAATAAAATTAAAATTTTAGTACTTTTATGTTATAATTTTTCTTTTGCCATTTAAAACAATTTAAATTTCGCGCGTAAATTTGCCAACAAATTTAAAGTTCAAGGTCATAAACATAAAATCGCAACAACAATGGTGCCGACAAGGAGTGTCGCTTCTGTATAAATGTATTCTGTGGTATCGAGATGTTCTATCTCTCTCTTGCATGTGACGTCAATATTTCTATTACGAAATGATCGTGTTTTAGTAATCTAGAAAAACAAAAAATTGTGTTACATACTTAGTTTAATAAACTCTGGTTTTGCTACAAAATCCTCGTGATACTGCTGATTCGACAAATTTACTCCCATAATCCTTTGTATCTCGCTGATTACCGTAATAAAGGTATATATTTATTACTAATCGATACGTAGCGTTATTCCTGGAAAATACTATCTAGTTAACTAGTATTTTAGACTTAATCACAGTTCGTAGAGCTTTATTGAAATTGGGTTATTCTATTACCCATTCTATGCAATATTAACCAAATTATCAAATTGACAACCAGAAATTCTGCTTTCATCTCATTTGCACATCGGTTGTTGTGGAAGTAATACATGCAGAAATTATGTGAAAAATTTATATGCGAGACAAACAAAATGCTAATTGGAATAATGTTGCGTGTAAATAGAAACTACAACGAACAGAAAACAGACATATTTGTTTGTGTAATAATAGAAATGTTAACATGTATAATATGATATAAAAATAAAGCACAGTGAGGGTGTTCGTGAATATTTCTTCAGTACTAAAAATAATTAGGAGTACAATAACACTATTGTAAAATCAACCACGGCTCCGGTGGCTCAAAGGCTAGCGCAATGCCTCTTGTCATGAGTGTGCTCGGGGTTCTGGGTTCAAATCCCACTAAGGCATGGATGTTTGAGTATGTGAACCTACTTAGTAATTCGCTAGTGAAATAGAGCAATATGACGTCTAGCGGCGAAAATATGAACTAGTGCATGGTAGTAAGTCCTAGCCGAGGTAGTTGCGAACGCATCGTTTCTGTCACTTATTTAACAAATAAATCACGAGTGGAGTGAAATTTGTAGGCTATACTTCATTTTACGTAAGAAAATAGTAGATTACTCTTAAGAGCCGACCGTTTTTACTTGCATTGAATAAATAATTTAAATTTGTGAAACCAAGCTTTGTTAATAATAAATATATTTTTAGTTTTTAATGAGTAAGGCACGTTTTAAGATCCCTAGAGTACGATATTACTAATTTTACATTGATGTCTGTATGTGTGTGTGTGTGTGTGTGTGTGTGTCCGTGTGTGTGTCTGTGTGTGTGTTCGTGTGTCCGTGCGTGTGTGTGTGACAAATTTTTCTCCGACGATAACTCGCAAACTAAAATTCTAAAAATTATGATTTTTTCGTATTCCTCTTCTTTACAACCATATGAAGAGCTGATTACATTTTGGTTATAATTGGTCAACCGGAAGTACCGTTATTTGAAGTTTTTAACAGTATTTCTGGGAAAAACGCAGTTAAATATCATTTTTTGACATTTTGTGATCGTTAATATGAAAGAAAATCTTATTCTCTATACAATTTGATTATACATTTTCCTTCATATTCAACAGATATAGAGTTATAGAGAGATTAAGAGAGGTTAACTTTCAAAAATCAGTAAGCTTTGCTAAAATTATGGAAACAGCACATGTATTTAAAAAAATTCTAATTGACAGATGTCAATGTCAAGTGCAAAACCAAAGTGGAAAGTATAGGATCAGAAAGTAACATAAGTGATAGAGTGTCCCTCGCATAAGTGACTTGCAGTTTCAATGCCGGGAGTACGAGGAAGGCCAAAGAGAAAATGGAAGGAGTGTGTAGCAGAATATTTGAGAGAGGAAGAACTATGCGTTGGATAGGAATGAGAAAGTGTGAAGTGCAATTTACAGAATGTTCATTCGTGTTATAATAATATTGGTTTTATAGAATCTTCCCAAAGGAACTTGCAATATGGAATTTGTAAAAAATAGTGTGTTCGTGTTACAATTTTACAGGATATATAGAATCTTTTCCAAGGTACTTTTGGTATCGGATTTGTACGAAATACATTGAATTGACGGAAGGTTTTGTACTGGCCACAACAGATTTTTTATCTTAAAATATGGTCTAATCTATTCCTAGTATCTGCCTTTTTGATAATATTCTGAAGATTAAATTTTAAATACCAGAATAGAAAAGAATTCACTGAAATTAGTTTTCAAACTAAAAATGTTTTGAAACCGAGTTGAACACTTCAAATGTACTTAATAAATAAAGCATGAAGTCTTCATTAAATAAAATCAGGTTCATTCATCTTCATATTTCATAATTACAACAATGAATCATCCACTTATTCTATTCTTAAACATTCCTTCAACTTTTTATTCCATCCTTCACCTCAGATTTACCACTCAAGTCGCGAATCAAGTGGACGCCAAGCAATTTGTAAATTTAATATCTCGTTGTTTAATGGCACTTATGTCCCTCTTTCCTCTCCCTCTTCCCTTTCCTTGTGTTCTCCTGGACGTCTGGTATAGTCTCCAGTCTCTAGAGATCAGGAAAGTTTCCCTTTCCGGGACAAAGACGAGATCAAACTAGGTATTGACCGCTAATAACACCCGAAAGAACTTCAACACCCTAGAGGTGGGATAAGATGATAGAGTTTATATTTGTTTTGAGACGGGTATAAGTTTATAAAGTGACAATCTGATAAATGAAAAGTTTGAGCGATGTGAGATTGAAGATTGTATTTGAGAATTGAACTTTTGATATAATTTTTTTTAGATTTTTTTATCGACAAATAAATATAACATAAGTTTTAATTTCTATTTCTGGGTGTATAGAGTAAAATATTGTCGGCTTCTTCTTTTTCTTACAAAAGCATTTGATCGAACAGGGCTATTGCAAGAAATTTTATGTGTCTTCTAAGTATTAAATTTTAAGATATTGATTTTAAAGAGTCTCAAATTTGAATTTTATAGTAAGAAAAATACAGGGTGTAACAGAAATAAGTACATAAAATTTAACAAGTGATAAAACTCGACAACAGCAGCACTATTTCTTAGTAACTTTTTTTCGAAATCGCAATTTATTTTTGGAAAAAAAAATTCAATTTCGGGACATATTCTGGTGAAACAGAAAAAGTCACATTGACAGAACTCGTCGAGAACAGCAATATTTCTTAGTAACATTTTTTGAATTCTCAATTTTTTTAGTATATTTAGACTGAGAGGTCTAGAAGCTTTACAAAAAAAAAAGTTACTAACGCTGTGTCCGATATCGCATTGTAGTATTTAGAATTTAGGATTTAGGCCTTCTTCACAGTAATAGTTATGTTTGTTTAGACTATATTTTTTTTTATTAATGTTTATTGACTAAATTTATTTGTATTTCATTATTGTCCTATTATTGGTGTAATACTATTGGGCTAAATAAATAAATACAACTCCGAATGACACACTAATAACATCTATAGTGACTGTATATACATAGTGTGGCCAAACGCCGCCATATTTTGCCAAAATGCGCGGAAAATTTGAATTCATATGATGTGATAACTAAACAAAATTCGATAAACAATTAATGAAAGAGCATATTAAATGGAAACAAAATATTTATTTCCTTTCGAAGAACTGTTTTCACAACCAACCGACACGCAACCAGGCATCTAAAATATATATCTTAAATATTAGACATTTTTAGTAACTTTGACAGTTAACCTAAAAAATATGTGATGTTAAAAAATATGTATACCTATATATATATAAATATACAAATACACATGTAATTAATTATTTTCACTATCTAAAATATAAATATAATATAATTACCTTCAATTCACGTATAATTCACGTAACAAATCTGAAAATATCACTTTGTCGGCATAATATCCGCCATATTTAGCCAAATACGCGCCGACCAATCAAAATCGATCCCCCTATTGGCCACAACATCCACTGGTTTGCATGACGACACTTTAGAACAACAAAAATGAATTATACAATTCAATTTAATTTGGCGCTTCAGATTAAATGTCAATATTATATTTCATAAAATAGAATCTAAGAAGTTATTCTTTGACAATAAATTTGAGGTTTTACACAAATTATAGCAACGAACATGAATTGTTTAATTAGTGCGCGACAACTTCAAGGCATAGTGTTCTCGTGCAAAAGTCTAAAATCTAATTTAGATATTAGGGTGATAAAAATGCAAGATCGAACACAGTCTAAGATATATTGTTATTACACTCTGTTGCACATTGCATATTTTGTGTTATGAAGTTATGTATTTCTCTGGACTTAATTTCAAAACATGCGGTTAAAACAATCCCCAGAACCCGTTTAGGGTAGCTTTGCGGATGAAGCTTACATCATAAGCTACTCAGCCAAGCCCTGAAAATCGTGTTAATGTAATTAACCACTCTGTATAATATTAATAGCAAGCCGGATATCTACTCTCGACTGGAATAGAGCGACTGTGTAAGAAACAATAAAAAATATTCTCCCATATTTTAAACATTGAATATATTTTCATATAATTTTAAGGTGACATATTTATAAAACCTTAATGACGTTAAATGAGTAATTCAAAAGTATCGTACTATATTTGAAAACGGATGTGAGGTAGGTACAGAAAAAAATAGGATATTATTTTTTTCTAGTGTAAACTGATCCTTGACAAATTTCAGAAGTGTTGCAATTTGAATACAAGTAAATAATTGAGCAACATTAAACAGAATACTTCAATTTAGGAAACGATTTAATAAAATTATTTAAAAACTACAACTTTTCTAATAATTGGTCATTGCACCATTTCGTTTGATAACTTCGGTCAGTATGCATCGTGGTATGCATTATTAACTATTTCTAGTCGTTCTTAGTATCTCAATTAATCTTCTATCTTCTTCTTCTTCTTCTTCAGTTGATACTCTGTGCCGCTCTGATCCTGGATTCCTTCCTATTCTTCCTTCCTATTTCCATTTATTTAAAATATGAATGACAGAATTTTTATTAAAATTTTAGTGCTGGGCAATTTGTCTGATCGGCATTTCTTCTTCCGCTCTAACAATTACCGAACACTTCTCAATATTAAGGCATATTTTTTTTTACTTCTATTCGACAATTCAATTTTTGACATTCAAGCAACTAAATCTTACAGAAAAAAGTTTTCTTGATTTTTCGACTTGTCCTATTTTTTTCAGTCCACCATTGTACATAAATAAGTACTTGTGAAATTTAGTACGATACTTTTGAATTACGAATTTCACGTCCATAAAGTTTTACGAATATGTCAATTTTAAATTATATAAGAAGTTTGAAAATATATTGAGTATTTAAAATATGGAAGAGTATTTTTGTTTGGTTTCTGCAGAGGCTCTGTATTTATGTTCTACCTATATATTGTAATTCGAATGTCGCAAATGATTTTTTAACAATTGAATTCATATTTTCTTTAGATAGAACATAACGAGTGTCACTAATCAATACTTTTTGACAATATGTATGTATTGAAAATAAAAATAAATTTAAAATATATAACAAAATACCCCCAAAACAATACCCATTCAAAATTAAAACATCTTTATAGAAACGTATTCCATAATTTGAAATAGAAGGAGTATTTTATGAAATCCTTACACAATATTGTATTGTTACGATATATTTTAGAAACATCACAATACCAGGTTTATTTTAAATCAAATAATAACCACATCATGTGAAACTGGAGATAACCACAAATCTCTTCCTGGCAAGTTTCACCCGAGCAGTGAGGTTTTATTATTTGTAATTCAATCTTTTCGCCCGACGCCTTTATTTAGAAATTGAGAAAATTCTTTCCCTTTGACTCTTTTGATCATCGTATTTCAGCTTTAAATATACTCGTATACGAATTACAATAAAAGTAAAATATATTATTAACGTTCCATTTTCCAAACATTTGCATTTTCATTTCACTTTATGTTAAATTTATTCATTCCAATTTTCCATCTTTAACAGTGCGATTCTGTAATTTTCTATAACACTACAGAACTGTAACTCCCAACAAAAGAGCATCATTTTTTAATGTCAAACGATAATAAATGTATTAGTAAACAAAAATTGTTGCGATTTTGTTCACATTTACATGTCTATAGTGTTACAGAAAATTACAGAATCGCACTATAAATGTAAATCCGTTTCAAACTATTCTAGTTAATAAGGAGGAGAAGGGTTTTTAAAATAAAAACCATAAATAGTTATATAAAATATTTAAGAAAACACTTGCCATGTTTCACAATATATATAAATAGTTATTTTTAGTACAAGTGAGCAAAGTATGTCTTTTTCTTACGTGTCCTGAAATTGACCGCACGAGCGGGAGCGTGAGCACCAACTGGACAAGTAAAAAAACGACATGCTAAACATGATTTTTTCCACAATCTTGAAATATATTTTTTCTAAAAAACGAAAAAAAATTACCTCTCGCTAAGAGAGGTATTGGATTCATGCTAAAATTCGCATATCCAGATTTTATTGAATAAGCACGATTTAAGGTCCCTACAATCCGATTATAACATTTTTAAAATGATATCTGTGTGTGTGTGTGGATGTGTGTGTGTGTGTGTGTATGTATGGATGTTGGAGGGACGATTCCTCAAAAACTATAAGACTTAAAAAATATTTAACTGCAGTTTCCTCAATCTGACATTCCTGGGAAGAGCTGAAAAGGTTTTAGTAACAATTGAACAACCGGAAGTAGTAGTTTCTTAGAAAAATTCTTCTAAATATAATTTTTTGGGAGTTGTTTTATTAAATATTGAAGAACATAAAATTCTCCATGTAATACACTTAAAATTTTTATTATATCTTGTATAGATTTAGAGATAAAGACACTATAATTTATAGAGTAAACTAATCGCAGAGGCTAAGGCACTAAGGAAACCAGTTGGCAAATTCCAATGTTTACAACATAATTTGTAAATGACACATGTCAGTGTCAAAAATCAACAGTTTTAGTGACATTCTGATAGCTTTTTCTGGGAATTGTTTTATTAATTAAATAATTGAAATTATAGGTAAAATTGTGGTAAAATGCATATATCCATCAGAAATACCGCCAATCTGGTTAATTAATTGGAAGAATCTCTGACATTTAAAAACTTCCTCATACGATGAAAAATAGATATAATTAGAATTATATGTGTGCAGAAGGCATGTTAAATACAATAAAAAACAATATTTGGGTAAAGTTCTGTAATATTTTTTTATAAAACGACGGTTCGAAAGCGAAGTGCAATACAATACTTATATAGCCTAATATGGGAATGGCGAGAGGTCTTGTGCTGGCCACAACAATTTTTTTATTAATGAAAAACTCAACAGTACGTATGTTTATAACTGAATTTAATCTAAAGTTAACTATAAAAAATTATTGTTCCTTCATGTAGAATGGTAGATATTTATTGTACAATTTGTAACTACATCAAAATTGATGACTCCTAATGTAGATTATTATAGGTTTATGTCTTAGTATTTTGCTTTTTGCGAAGAAAGTTATTTACTTTGCTCACTTGTGATTCAACATGTTACTTTGCTTACTATTTTAAGTTGAATAATAACGAATTTTACTAACGATTATGGAAAAAACTCTTGATCACACTTCTATATTATAAAATGTGACCGGTTTCAGCTACTTAGTAGCCATCATCAGACCAAGCGGAGACTACAATGAGAGAGAATACAATGTAAAATACAAAAAGTTAATAAAGAAGACAATATTACTAAATGTACTCGTAGTCACCGTTCACATTTTATAATATAAAACAGTGTAATTAAGAGTTTTATGGTTTTTATTAAAAAAAAAAACTTTCTCCTCCTTATTATTCACGTCACACACAGAAAGAAAAGAATTGAAATTTTGTCTAATTATAACTAGATATTATTTTATTAGGCAATATGTCTAATAATTTAGTATAGTTTACAAATCTTAATTTAGCATTTTAACTAACCCGAAATAGATAATAAATATTTTGTAAAAAAACGTTAATTTAAAAATGTAAATAGTTATTTTAATTACTTATTTTATTTAATTTGTCGGCAGTACGGCAATGTGGTTAGTGTGTCAGCTTTGTGATCGGCAAATCCGAGCAGGCTACACAGCAGCGATGTGTTGGATGGGTGAACGCTCAGCAACAAAAATTTATCACACTGCGGCTGTATATATTTAGTTTATTTCTTTATTTATGTTTAGTTCAATACTAAATGTAGTCATTTAATCTAATTTTGTATTTAATTTCACTATACAAATTTAAAAAATTTAACTAAATCAACTTAGCTAATTTAATGAAAATATATTAGTGGGCTGAAAATTACACAATTGTTTAGTTAATTTAACTACATTTTAGATGTTTTTTTTTTTTCTGTGCACTTGGGTCTCCTATCATCGTTATTCTAGTTCACTTGGCGCACATAATGTATCAGTTTGTGGTTTCCTCTAATTTCCGATGCAATCCTAAAATAAATGTTTCCAAATTCAGTTACCCTTAATAAAGTTAATAATTAATGATGTTATTTGCGTCAGGAATAATAAATCAAATCTGCTTGAAATCCTACGCCAACTACGATGGCTGCAAAGTCAATTTACATTTCAATAACTCGTTAAACTGTTAAAAAGTTTGCGGAACTTCCCAAGAATTATCATTTTTATCCAGGACTAATTTACATAAACCTACTTAATCGAAGCTAAAATGTGAATCGCATTAGTGAATGCAAAATAAATATGTTTCATTGAATGAGGAAATGAATTTCATATTTTGTGGAATATTATGAATTCTTTTCTATGTAAAATTTGTTTTTCAAATCTTTACACCAAATTAAATTAGGTTTATTTAAAACATAAAGGTATGGTACGATTAGGGAATGAAAGTTGACGTTTAAATTATTTTTTCTACAGACTATACAGGGTGTTTCGCGGATATGGGACGCCCCAATTATTTTCTAAATTATTAGGAATAGAAGAAAATCATTCAAATAAAAGTTGCAGTAGATCAAGGGGGATATTCACTTATTAAAGAAAAAAAATCTGTTGTGGCCAGCACAAGACCTCTCGCCATTTCCATATTAGACTATATATGTATTGTATTGCACTTCGCTTTCGAACCGTCGTTTTATAACAAAATATTACAGAACTTTACCCAAATATTGTTTTTTATTGTATTTAACATGACTTCTGCACACTAATTATATCTATTTTATATCATTTTCATGTCAGAGATTGTTCCAATTCATTAACCAGATTGGCGATATTTCTGAAGGATATATGCATTTTACCACAATTTTACCTATAATTTCAAATATTTAATTAATAAAACAATAAGAAAAATTAAATATACTTCCCAGAAAAAGCTATCAGAATGTTACTAAAAATGTTGATATTTGACAATGACATGTGCCATGTTATAAACAATAGAATTTGTCAACTGGTTTCCTTAGTGCCTTGGCCTCTGCGATTAGTTTACTCTATAAATTATAGTGTCTTTATCTCTAAATCTATACAAGATATAATAAAAATTTTAAGTGTATTAGCTGGAGAATTTTATGTTCTTCAATATTTAATAAAAAAACTCCCAAAAAATTATATTTAGAAGAATTTTTCTAAGAAACTACTACTTTCGGTTGTTCAATTGTTACCAAAACCTTTTCAGCTCTGCCCAGGAATGTCAGATTGAGGAATCTGCTGTTAAATATTTTTTAAGTCTTATAGTTTTTGAGGAATCGTGTCTACAACATCCAGACATACACACACACACACACAAATTCACACACACACATTCACACACACACATTCACACACACACACACATACCATTTTAAAAATGTTATAATCGGATTCTAGGGACCTTAAATCGTGCTTATTCAATAAAATCTGGATATGCGAATTTCAGCATGAATCCAATACCTCTCTTAGCGAGAGGTAAAAATTTAAACTAGTGGTTCTCAAGTGACAAACCAAAGTTATATTTTTATAAATGGGATATTATACATTTTTTAGGCTCAGTTTTAAACCAGTGGTTCTCAAAAGTGACAAACCAAAGTTATATTTTTTTTAAATGGGATATTATACATTTTTAGGTTCATTCGACAGAGTATTTTTTTCTGAATTCAACCATATAAATATTTTATGTGCTTACATAACAAAAATACTGAGAAAAATTCATTTGAAAATTAAATAAATTTTATTTAACATAACACAAAACAGTAGGCCATGATCAATAACAAAACAATTAACTTGAATTTAACTTCACAAATAATTTTCAAAATTGTTTCCATTATTTTCTAAACATAAATTAATTCTCCTAACTACAGTTTCTGATGTAACGTTTCTAAGAATGCCCGGTGGCAGTGAAACACATGAATCCGTAATACGCTATAATAGCTATTATAGATGTTTCTTTTCATAACTTTGCCCTATGATTTGAGAATTTTTGTAAGTACCTATTTAAAAACTGGACTATGAAATTCCAAAAATACATTACTATGTGTTGCTGAAAATCGATAGAAGACTACAGTACCTGCATAATAGCAGAATAACGAAACAGGGAGGGATGCATTAATTGATATTTACTCACCAAGTGAGCTAAGGTACTGTTTATTCATGAGAAGAAAGTTTAGCTCACGGCTGATAATGTCTGATAAATATTCTAGTAAGTGTTATTTTCGTACCTGATGTTATTTTAAATGCATTATTTGTTGCAGAGTGATTTAAAAATTTTTAATTCGCTTGTGAGTAAAGTGTTACTTATAGTTGTTGCTATGAAGCTAATAATGACAGTCAAAATTAAATAAAAATATTTTTTGCCCTCCTGAAGTGTAATGGGAACTTTACAATTGCATACACAGCAAGTGTAACCTACATTTTACGCTTACTGTGTTGTAACTTGTCTAACTATGCGGTAAAATAATCAAAATACACTGGACGTTTATGGGCATTTAGAAAAGAAATCATCTTTACTATAATAAAGTTCATGTAAAAAAGTGCTACCTACATAAGTTATTTTTTTACTTTAACATTTCCTATATTTAAAATTAATTTATATAAACCAAAATCGCGGCAGCGATATCTGTCATTATTGGAAAAATCCGCTGTTACCGACATAGTCACCGATCGGTATAACTGTCAAATACGCTAGGCGAACATTGCTGAAATGTCAAATATCGACACCTACCTATTATTTATTACGAAGCAAACATAAACAAATAAATATATTATCAGTCATAAACAACGTCTATTATTACAAATAAATTTTCGCTAGAAGAAGTACTCTAATGAAGGTAAGTAAAATCAAATTTGGAAATTGATAACCCCAGTATTTTAAACTAACCCCAACTAACCCTTTTCAGAAGTACAACCTATCTCATTAAAAAAAGTGATTTTCATTATCGTCGGTCAAAAAATTTGATACAATTCTCGTGCGTGAAGTATTTTACAGCGCTCCAGCTAATAAGGCACTCGCCTTAAAGGCTCGTGCCTTAAACAAAGCTGTCGCGCTGTAAAATAAAACTTACACGCACTCGAATATAAATAACTATTAAACATTTTTGTTAATTTTGAATATAACAAAATATTTCGACTTTTAAACTATTAGTTCAGATGTTAAAGTTCCCCCTGCATTTTGTGACGCAAGCAAGCCTTTTGATTCATGTGTTTGTTTGATACCTGGATCTTTCAGAATGTAAATGCGACATATCAAAAGTGTCAACTTATATACACAGCTCATTATAATGCAAAGAAGAATCAGACCCCTTCTTATGATCAAAATATCATATGTCACTTACGCTGTCATTACTAACAATATCAGATAGCTCGATTTTCATGGAAAGAAAAGTGGGAATCTATTCTACTGTTCTCAAACGGGATATGTGGTTACTAATCAAACATGAACCACTTTGCAACAAGAGACAGCCAGAAAAATGCTTTGTTAAATAGAAATTCAACCCAGAGTAAAGTTTAACATGAGGGTTCTAAGTAAACTTTGGACAAGTTCTACAAAAAGTGTTGTTGATGTAATTATACAGAGAATAAGTTGGTATTACATTTCAGTCTTAATTGAGAGCAAACTTCGTTGTAATTTTCAATAAAATTATGGAAAAAAAAACTGTAGTTTACAGGGTATAAGATTACCATCACGGTTTAATTAATAATGAAATTTAATAATTATTAAAAAATCTTTCAAAATACATAATACACTAGGAATAACTAACTACACATTAACGAAATGGATCATGTACAGCAATAGATATATGCAAAGGAACTTAATATAGTTTGGAGGATTAGTAAATATGTAGGTATGTATTTAAATTAATAAAAATCTGTTGTGGCCAGCACAAGACCTCTCGCCATTTCCATATTAGGCTATATAAGTATTGGTATTGTACTGCACTTCGCTTTCGAACCGTAGTTTTATAACAAAATATTACAGAACTTTACCCAAATATTGTTTTTTATTGTATTTAACATGTCTTCTACACACATATAATTCTAATTATATATATATTTTTATTGTATGAGGAAGTTTCTAAGTGTCAGAGATTGTTCCAATTCATTAACCAAATTGGCGGTATTTCTGATGGATATATGCATTTTACCATAATTTTACCTATAATTTCAAATATTTAATTAATAAAACAATAAGAAAAATTAAATATACTTTCCAGAAAAAGCTATCAGAATGTCACTAAAACTGTTGATATTTGACAATGACATGTGTCATGTTATAAACATTGGAATTTGTCTACTGGTTTCCTTAGTGTCTTAGCCTCTGCGATTAGTGTACTCTATAAATTATTGTGTCTTTATCTCTAAATCTATGCAAGATATTATAAAAATTTTAAGTGTATTAGATGGAGAGTTTTATGTTCTTCAATATTTAATAAACAAAACTCCCTACTACTTCCGGTTGTTCAATTGTTACCAAAACCTTTTCAGCTCTTCCCAGGAATGTCAGATTGAGGAAACTGCAGTTAAATATTTTTTAAGTCTTATAGTTTTTGAGGAACCGTGTCTACAACATCCAGACATACATACACACATACACACATCCACACACACACACACAGACATCATTTTAAAAATGTTATAATCGGATTCTAGGGACCTTAAATCGTGCTTATTCAATAAAATCTGGATATGCGAATTTTAGCATGAATCCAATACCTCTCTTAGCGAGAGGTAAAAATTAAATAGCGGGACTTATTGTATTGACCACATCAGATTTTTTTTACTTCCAGTGTACAAGTTCCATCCATAAAAAAATCCATGATATAGAAAAAGATGTGGACTTATATTTTATGTTTACGAGTATTTTATTTATAAACATCTTTTATTTATGTCGATCTTTATCTTTCAGCAATTCTGATCTCCGGTTTCTTTTAATAATTCAAAAAGATATTTTCTACGTCTGCTACCTCAGTTTAACCTTTCAGTGGTGCCATCTGTTAAAGTAAATCTAAATTTCCCTTTTTGGTTACAAAAACCAAGCGTAATTAACTTTTTTTTTCATCAGTTAGTTACAGCGCTTCATAAATATTTAAAGGGCGACCGTAAATTGTTTTTAAAAACAGTTGAAATCTACGGAGGTGTTTGTCTTTGTTTGTCGAACTGGTTGCTAGGCAACGACTCAGGCAAGGAGAGAAGAAATATAAAGCAAAGAGGATATTTTGGGATATTTTTAGACAGGGTATACATTCAACTGTTTTGATAATCGAAGCGATACTAATGCTAAGGTTTCGTATATGCGGGAACTGAAACCTGCTGAAATAACATTTGTTCAATCTTGCTATTAAAACTTGTTTCTTATTTGGATACGAAACTAGAAACCTTATGTTTTGTCCACTCAACTTATTCCTATGGCAACGGATGAGCGAATGTACATTTTTGCCCACTCACGTGACTTTATCGAAATAACTATGAAAATTTATTCATTATTTTTCAAAGAAAACTTAATTTAATAAAGAGGTTAGTTTAATAATATGTGCATAAAACTAACATTTATATTTAATATGAAATTTTTGAAAAACCCGCGTAATTTTAGTGTTAGAAGGGCTTATAGAAGATAAAGTGCGAGGCTGTGAAACTCCCACCGAGGTTATGTATACTAAAGAAAAAACCCCTTAACCTTAACAATAAATTTAAAAACTATATACGTATTTCGAGAACTAAGTTCTCATCATCAGTAAAACTACAAAGTGAAAACAGAGAAGTTAAGATTACTCAGCATGTAAACCATGCCAGAGGTCAAAACAGCTCTGAGGCATAAGGGAGAACCTACGAATACTAATCGATTTATAACAGCAGACTCGAATCATTTTTGGCAACATAAATTAGCAGCGTTTAACTTTTTAATTAATAGGATGACCAAATTTCCGTTAAACAAAACACGTTTTGAAAATGAATTGAAATATATTAAAGAAATAGCTAAATATAATGGATTCCCGGTTAAAATTATAGATAAACTAGTCCATAAATTTAAAAATCGTCAATCCGTATTAGATTTCACAACTTTAACGCCAACTAATAATAAAAATAATAAATATATAACATTACCATTAGATAATGCCACCAAAGGTTTAAACAAAATTTTTAAAAATCAAAATTTAATGGTAACTTATAAATCAAATAACACCATTAAATTATTATTAGGTAACCCTAAAGATAAAATAGATAATAATAAAAAATCCGGTGTTTATAAAATTGACTGTAAAGATTGTAATAAAGTTTATATCGGGCAAACTAAAAGACAAATTGATACTCGGTTTAAAGAACATTTCTATCATTTAAAAAGCGGTAATCCTGATAAATCTAGTGTAGCACAACATATGTTTATTAATAATCATAAAATTGACAATTCTAATATAAAATTATTGAAACAAGTTGATAATAATAGATATTTAGACGCACATGAGAGTTTGATAATACATAAATTTAAAGATAAATTGATGAACGCGGACCTAGGTCCCATCCCAAATTCTAAATTATATGATTTAATATAAGACAATTACTCTGTTTAATCTTAGTTACCCAATTAGGTATCCATTCACCTATCACTCCTGTCCCTATATAACCCGTGTTCTCTCCCTTATTCCTCAGAGCTGTTTTGACCTCTGGCATGGTTTACATGCTGAGTAATCATAACTTCTCTGTTTTCACTTTGTAGTTTTACTGATGATGAGAACTTAGTTCTCGAAATACGTATATAGTTTTTATATTTTTAAATTTATTGTTAAGGTTAAGGGGTTTTTTCTTTAGTTATAACTTTACCTTAAGACTCCATTTTAGTTTTATAGTTATGTATACTATTTTATTCACAATCATCCTCATTTTAAATCATTAATTTTCAAAATAAATCAATGAGTTATAACCTTTAATTTTATTAATATTTGTTTCAGCATACTTTATTATAAGAATCTATGACAATGTTGTTAGGCAACCTCTACATAAACATTTCCAACCCAAAGAAATGGAAGTGAAATCTGTTATTTCCAACCCAAGAGATTGTCATTAAAGTTAGGAATGACGCATTTTCCAACCTCCAAAAGGTTAGGAATCGGTATATTACCATAATGATTGTGACTAAAATTAATTTTTTCTACAGTCACTATAGAAAGTAGCCATTTGCGCTCTCTTTTGTCAACGCAAAATGTCACTTTGCCGCTCATGCGCGACAAAGTAGTAAAAACGCTCGCTGTCCAAATTTCTAAGTATACAATGTTGAGAAATGTCACTTGTCTACATTCTTAATGAACATGTTTAGTTAGGAACTAATGGCACTGTAATTACACATTTATCACATTCACAAGTCAATTTGACATATGTTCTGTCGGTATTTAACATAACCTAACAAAATGCCACACTGCTGTGAAAATGATATAGGGCATTCATTTACAAAAACAAAAGTATAAAATGCTGAGATTAGATTGAATAAAAACTCAAGAATGGAAAATAACGATAAAATAAAATTAAATATAAAATAAATTGTGTGAACAGTTATGTTTAGTAATAGGAATGATTGTACACAGATGGCGGTAGGATAGTTGCGAGTCGTACTGACATCTGATCTCTAATTAACTATTTATTTTGATTACAATAAAGTTATTAGTTATTTCGTTACTTAAATAATTGCGAGAAGTCAGTCAATGCACATACATGTCTATATAATCACAAATTCCTTGAAATATTTGTTAATTTTTTCAGTGTGACAGGCGTGACAACTAACCACACATTTTGCTACAAAAACTCATTAAATCATCACAAATCCTTCCTTCCACGCTCTAATTTTTTTTTTTTTATGGAATAGATGTCTAATGTAACGATATAATCATTTAAATGCCTTTTTAAGTTTAAACCGTATCTTTCGTATTAGCCAATCGTTATTTATTGAGCAGTACTGTAAGTATAAAGTGTACATTTTATTATTTTTTGTTATGGTGGAGGACCCCATTGTGGCGACTGTAGAAAAAATCTTTGTGTGTTTCGAGCGCAAATGGACATTGTCGATTTCGAGAGAATGCCGCGCTCTTTCGTCGCGCGGCAACAACCTCTCAATCGACAATGTCGCATTTTGCGCTCTTAATACACAAATAGCTATTATGTATTGATTCTAATGCAGAATTTTAAGCTTACAACTTTTATTTAAAACTTTGTTAACTAAAATAATAAATAATGTTCGTGTCACCAGCCTGTATATGTATAATGTCAACTCAACTTTTAAAGAGGAAAGTCTTCTTTTAAATATCAAAATGTCATTTGCGCTTTTATCTCCGTAATGAGATCTGAGTTTATTACACTAGACAGTCGGGAATACCAAATCTAATTATCCCGCATTGGGCTCAAGAGGATGTAATCCTGCCCTAAAAGAGAAAGCTTTTTTCAATCAAATCACTCTCGTGGGTTAACCCTTGCCTTCCACTGTGGTTTATAATAGACTGTAAAATTTAATTGTTCAGGGTAAATACATTAAACGCAAACATCATTAGGGTCGGATCTTGAGCTAATTAGCAAATAATGCGTTCAAAATTGAGTGCGTACAAAGAATGTTTGTACGATACTGTACTAGAAAATTCTGTTGTGGCCAGCACAATACCTCTCGCCAATTTCATATTAGGCTACAAATATTGTAATTAACATTTCTATGAACAAGTTTCCTCCTATTATTCTAAATGTTCGAGATTCTTCCAATTCATTGACGAGATTGGCGGGTTTTCTGAAAGGTATATGATCAAATATACAGGATGTCTCAATAAGCTTGCTCACTATTGGTAACTTTTTTATTTGAAGAGATACGAGGTTGGTTAAATGAGCAAAATTGTGCCATTTTATATTAGAAAAATGGTTATGTAAACAAAATAAAAATTGTGTCAGCGGTTCCCAAAATTTGGGACAAAATATATATTTTTTAAATGGAACTATATATTTTTTATTATCTTATTGGAAAGAGTATTTTTTTGTCTTTCCAATAAGGTAATGTTGTTTATGTACAATTTTTTCAAATAAACGAGTTATTTACGGTTAAAGATAACAATTATCTTTTATTAGTTTATTTAGTCAAGTAAACTATGGAAACAATTGTATTTTATAATTTTTTTTATTTTATTAATTTATTTTACAGTAATAACAACATTACAGAAAATATTCAAATTGAAAGCCATTTCGCACATTTCAGCTCTTTTGGAAAGAGAGCCGACCGTTTCACGTAACTGGTGTCTAGATATAACTTTCCATATAGCAAGATCATATCTAATTTTTCTTCATTTATAAAGTTATTAAACATTATTAAACACAGAGAACTTTACGGGAGGTGAAACAAACAAAGAATCAATTGTTTCCATGGCTTACTTGGCTAAATAACTAATAAAACAGTTTACAAAATTTTAATTTTTAACCGTAAATAACTCGTTTATTTGAAAAAATTGTACATAAACAACATTACCTTATTGGAAAGAGAAAAATATACTCTTTCCAATAAGAGAATAAAAAATATATGGTTCCATTTAAAAAATATATATTTTGTCCCAAATTTTGAGAACCGCTGACACAATTTTTATTTTGTCTACCTGACCAATTTTCTAATATAAAATGGCACAATTTTGCTCATTTAACCAACCTGGTATCTCTTCAAATAAAAAAGTTACCAATAGTGAGCAAGCTTATTGAGACACCCTGTATGTATAGCAAACGCGTGTTTAGTTGACTTGTTACTGTACATAGTTTGGCTTACAAATGAATCCCGTTTCTGTTTATACCAACTTTAGATGTTGATGGATTCTTTTCCTTGTTATAAAAATAGCAGATTATAATTACTATTACATCTCGACTTGTCCAAGTACAAATTTTAGGTTTTCTGCATTCAAGAACAGTGTCAATTTAACGTGCGGCAGCTATATCTATAATTTTAAATATGTAATTAATGATAAAATAAGAAATATTAAATGTACTGGGACATTTAAGTCATTTACAAATATTTTTTCAACTGGTTTCCATGGGCTATTTGATGGATACAATGGATTTTTTATATATTTATAACCCTCTATCTCTAAGTCTATAGAAGATATAATAAAAACTAGATAGAGAATTTTATATTCTTTGTAATAACAAATTTCCAAAAAAATAATATTTGGAAGATTTTTTTTAGAAACTTCTACTACCAAAACCTTTTCAGTTCTTCCCATGAATGTCAGATTGAGGAATTCATAGTTAAACTGGTCTTATGTCTTATAGTTTTTGAATAATCGTCCCTCCAACATCCACACATACACACATATATACACTCATCCACGCACACACACAGACATCATCGTTAAAATGTTAAAATCGTTTTATAGGGACCTTAAATCGTGATTATTTACTAAAATCTGGATATGTGATTTTTAGCATGAATCCAATACCTCTCTTAGCGACAGGAAATAATATATGAATAATTTTCTCACTAGTATCATCTTTGACCTTTGAGTAGAAATTTCAACTAAGTATTTATCATTACTATCGTTTTCCTCCATGGCATAACTCTGCAAATATCTTTTAATATTAGAACTAAACGGTGTCATATCATTTAGAATGTCCTCTTACAAAATAAATTAAAGACGCTAGAATTTATAACGAAAGGTAACCCCTAGAAAGTAATTTCTCTGCGCTGCACGCTGTGGAAAGTAGAAAGATCCTAATTTATGAATTCATTTTCCTTTAGCGACTTTAGTATGAAGGAACAGGGAAATTTAATTTCCAGTAAAAATTTTAATATCCCTCCGAGTTTCCTTTCCTTTCCAACTCGAGTTAAATGGAAGATTTATTTTTTGCTACGAAAAGAAAAAAAATGTGTGTATTCCAATGTTTTTGTCCTCGCAAAGTTAAAAGGTAAAGAGATTAAAACGTTGAAAAACCTTGCAAGATAAATATAGCGGAGTATATATTTTGCTTTCTTATTAAAAGGACAAATATTTTCCAACTGTTGCTTTGCGAGTCACGCGAAACAAAATTTAAAACGTAAATTTTATGACAAATAAGAGAATGAGCCGGTTTCACATTTTTTTAAATAGTATTTTATTCACAACTGTCAAATGATATACCCATAGTTCAATCGATTTTTATCATTTAATGTTAATGACATCCGTTATTATTGCTAATTGAATAATATGGACAGTTCTATGAGCTAATATTATTCACTCGTTATGTCAAATTTAAATCTTTATCTTTCAGAGAATACAAACAAAAAATCCATACACATACACACACACACACACACACACACACACACGCACACACATATATACAGGGTGGTTGATTTTTCATTGCCCAGCTCATATCTTCTGAAATATTAAAGATACAAGAAAAAGTTATGTAGAAAAGTTATTTGATACAACCTGATCTATAATTTAGCATTAACATTTTTTTTCCAAGGCCTACCATTTTTTTGGAAAAATATTTGACTTTTATTTTTTAATCGAATACCCTGTATATTTTACGGAATAAAATTCTAAATAAATTTCTCTTTACAATGATGTATAACAAGTAAGGATTTACCTTTAAATTATGTCTAATAAAGCAAATAGAAATACGATAAAAGTAGGCTGTGATTTTATTGTTTATACCAGTAACATCTGTCACAGATTTAATAATACTGATTATAATAGTGAGGAAGATGTTAAGATTCTTATTTAACTAAGTAAAATGTACGTCTGTTATAATAATAGCGAAAAAGTTTTTATGCTTTGCTGTTTCCACAAATCAAATAATAATATGTTGTATTAAATTTTGCTAATTGATTTTTAAATAAAAGTATTAATAATTTTGTAAATCACCAATGCTAGTAATTCTATTACTTGTTTTATTAGACATAATTTTACTCAAAGGAAAACCCCTACGTAGCCAATGTTCATGTGTGACAGAAGTTACAGGTATAAACAATATTTCAGAAGATATAAGCTGAACAATGAAAAATCAACCACCCTGTATATATATATATATATACACTTATATACACACACGGATACACACACACGCACACACATACAGACATAATCGTAAAAATATTAAAATTGGATTCTAGGGACCTTAAACCGTGGTCATTTACTAAAATCTCGATATATGATTTTTAGCACAATTCCTATACCTCCCTTTCCAAGGGCAGCGGGAGGTAAAAAGAAAAAAAAAACTGTGAGTAGTACTTATTGAGAGTAGATCATGAATTCGATTACTGATGTGCAATATACACATCCAAATTCAACATTTGCAAATTGGAAACATCGTGCTGTGTCAGAATTCCCAAATCACTATTCACTATATCCCCACCGTATCGGATGCCTATCTCTGTATTGATGGAGTCAGGTAATACACGCTTCGGTTCAGGATGTAGGATACAGATTGCATCACCAAAATTCGAAACTGGTTTTTTATGAAGGCTTTAGAAAAGTTGTAGCCAAAGTTTTATGAAATAAGTTTGGAGGAACATATAAAATAAGCTTTAAGTAAAGTGCCTGTTGCAAACGGTTATTCTATAACTTTTTTACGTGACTTAGAAAGTGATAAACTTTCTTAATACAGTACGAAAATTATTTAGAAAATAAATACAACGTACATAACAAAAGTTTTGAGAAAAAGTAGACCTCTTCATCAAATAGAAAGATTTCTTTGAAGAAACGGTAATATAAGGGGTTGATCTATAAACTAAGGAGATAACAAATCTAATTTTGCAACACTGATCGTCAATGTTATAATTTTATTGGATATATAGAATCTTTTCCAAGGAACTCTTTTATAGCATTTATCCCTTTTGTTTCAATACTTTTATTTCTAAAAATTCACACGGTTGTTCAAATACTCTAAAAATTCGTACACTTATGTAACATTCTCTTTACAATCAAATAATATTACTACCAAGTTTATATCTCTACCAATTTTTGAATTATTGCCCCAAAAGTCAATATACCCCACATTTAGATAAAAACTTCAAAATTTTCAAAAATCTAATCTTTATGTATCTATATACTTCTCAAAGCGCTAATTCCAAATTTTGAAACCGCAGGTCGATATCTCGTTTCGTTCTCGAGATACTTAGATTTAAAGTTTTGCTCAAAACTGCCCATTTTTGGGTATTAACCAAAAAATGGGCCGAGATATGAATTTGCCGACATCACCATTCGATTCTACGGACAAAAATACATAAGTATAGCAATTTTCATAATTTTTGTCCAACCGGTTCATTTTTTATGAATAAAAGCTTGAAAACCCCTAAAAATGGCCAAAATTTGAAAAAATCGTAAGGGGTACACCTTAGATTTTTGCGATTTTTGCCCATTTTCAGTTATTTTGCTTTAGAGATTGTATGCGGTGTTTAAAAATTCTGAAAATTGGTCTACTTATGTAATTTTACCCGTAGAATCGAGCGGTGTTGTCGGGAAATTCATATCTCGACCCATTTTTGGGCTATTACCCAAAAATGGGCAGTTTTGAGCAAAACTTTGAATATAAATATCTCGAGAACGAAAAGAGATATTGACCTGCGGTTTCAAAATTTGGAATCAGAGCATTGAGAAGTATCTAGATACATAATAATTAGATTATTGAAAATTTTGAAGTTTTTATCTAAATGTGGGGTATATTGACTTTTGGGGCAATAATTCAAAAATGGGTAGAGATATAAACTTGGTAGTAATATTATTTGATTGTAAAGAGAATGTTACGTAAGTGTACGCATTTTTAGAGTATTTATATATGAATATACATAATGTATATTCATGTGATAATTTTATTGTTTTTATAGAATATTTTCCAATGAATTTTCTGTATGGAATTTGTAAAAAATTGTATTATGTTCGTAGTACAATTTTACTGGATATATAGAATCTTTTCCAATGAAGTTTTAGTATGGGATTTGTACAAAATACATCAAATTAACGGAAGGTCAGATTTTTTTTATTATATTTTTTTATAAAACGACGTTTCGACAGCGAAGAGCAATATAATACCAGGGATAATACTTATATGTATAACATAAAATGGAAATGGCGAAAGGTATTGTGCTGGCCACAACCTATTTTTATTTTAAATTTTACTAATAGAAATATAGGGTGCGAATAATTTTGTAAACCACTGTAATTGTCTTTTTTTTGCTTCGATAGAAATACAGCTAATCTTGTAGTAATTAAAATTTTTAATTAAAATTTTTAAAATATTTGAAACAATTTAAAACTACATTTCTAAATGAACGTTGGATGTAAAGGGATTTTAAGTAGAAAACTTAGAACTTTTTCAAAGCTTGATTTAGTTAGAAAGTTTGCTATTAACATCAAAAGATTTACTAAGAAAAAGTAACAAAGTTAGTTACAGAAGTCTGTAGTTTATTTCTCACTTTTTATAAACTAGTAAGTACATTACATTTTATTCAAAAACATTACTCAACAGTTATTTTTAAGGAGAATTATTTATTTATATACATGTAGTTTATTGTTATAATAAAATGTCTCGTCGTCACGCCATTTGCACAAAATCATTAAGTCAGATGATACGAGTTCATAAATCTGACTCCTTTACAACTGTAAATTTCACTGTTACAACTTCGTTCATGACATCAAGAAATTACAGTTTAAACTCCAACTTTACGTCCTAATTCAAAAACTTTACACATTCGCTGCAGACTCAACACTTGTTACAGAAACAAATCCCAGTTATTAAGCATCCTAAGTTACGTTCACGTTCGTTCGATTCTCGAAATCCCGCCATTACAACTTACGCTGTTACGAAGTTAGCTATTATTCAGTTCATTTCTATCTCTGTCTATCTCACAACATATAGCATACGTCTTTCTTTCTCTTTTGCATCTGAAGTTGGAGCTAGTGAATGGGGAATGAGTTGCGATGTTCGGTTCTTGAGATGAGACAAAGTTAGGTTATGAAAAGACAAATTATATTCTCGAAAGATGTCTAATTTGAAGGTGAACTCTATAAACGAGCTCTTCGTTTTTTCAAATAATATGAGTACAAAAAATGTTCTCTAATTTTGAGGTAAATAATATTTGGTTATTTGTGTTTGTGTGTAGCTTAGTAACGTGTACAGTCCATATGTCCGTGAAGAGCGTACATATTTGTAAAACTGTCGTGTTCCGTGCTGAAAAAATTGTAATTTTATGTAAATTTCTCAATTGTGGACAATTGTGATTCAGTGGTAACCAAATATGTTCAACACGCATATAGCATTTCAATTTATGGAAATGAAGGTAGTACAAATTTAGTTCAAATGGAGCTTTAATTTAATTACACCAATAAAAAGACAATGATTGAGCACATTAGTAAATCATTCTAGAATGTACAATGTGAACACCTGAAATTGGAATAGATAATTTACAACCTTTATTTTTTGTATCAAACTTCTACCACAGATACGATACAAGTACGTTTGAAGTTAGTGTCTCCAGAAAATCTTATTGGCGCCCATGTTTTTAATTAAATAATTTGCTACCTCAAAATCCTACAAATATGAGAGTAACACAGTTTGGCTTGTTGCCGAGTTGGTTGGAACTTAGGGATCGTATCGAAACAAGGAAGAAACTATTACTTCCGGTTGTCCAATTGTTACCAAAATCTGATCAACTCTTCCCAAGAATGTCAGATTGAGGAAATTACAGTTAAATATTTTTCAGTCTTAAAGTATTTGAGAAACCGTGGTTCCAACATCCACACACACACACGGACATCATCGTAATAATTTATTTATTTATTTTCCAATACTTCTCTTAGCAAGAGGTAAAAAGTTGAATTATTTCAAATGCTTTATCATTTCGTGGTGAGAAAGTTTCTCCGTGGGTGTTACTTTCATCCGATTTGTCTTGAAGCTTTTTGTTTAGCAATAGTAGCGATAATTTCTTCGCCTTTATCTTTTAACGTGCATAATATAATGCCAAAATAGTTATTTATTTATTAAGAGCGTAAGGAGGCTTTTATGGCCTGCGGCGGAATTTTGAGCCCGAGGCTAAAGCCGAGGGATAAAAACACGTCAAAGGCCATAGAAGCAAGTTACGCTCGTGGTACATACAAAACTTTATGCACGGACGAAAATTTTCAAATTATGAGTGTTAGAAAAATTATATCGAAAAGAATTTGTCCTCGTACATCCAGTATCTAGTGTTGCTATGAAAGCGGAGAACAACAGTTTATTGTTTGTTTATTAGTTCTGTCATTTGAGTTTTATTTTGTGTATCTCCGTGCTTTCCATATAAATATCACAAAATTAGTTTTCATTTTTCATTAAAGAATGTTAAAAATTTCGATTTGTAATGAAAACTTTTCATGTTGCCTGTTTAAATTGTTTATATTGTAAGTTATAATTTGGTTTGACGTTTCATTATAGCCCGGCGGGCTATTATGAGGCCCGCGGGCTATAAAATGACGTTTATGTCAAAAAAATTCGTGTATAATTGTCAAATTATGATACGTCCGTGCATAAAATTTATTTTGTGCCTGAAAATTCGAGTTATAGAGACTACAATGTTACTAGGGCACGTGAGTAGTAAACTTCGACTTACAAACAGTTTCGAGTTATAATGGGTCGACTATATTTATACTATTTTTTTACTTAACCCCTAATACGTTATAATATACTGGCTGTTAAAAAATAGTTGTCAAAAATTATTAGGGCGTATAGAACTGACCAAAATGTGTAAAAAAAGTTTAATCAACATGGGTCCGATCTTTAAATGTTTTTAGGAAAGAGGCCATTTTGTATTAGAATCGAAGAAAAACTGACTAAGATAGTAGGTGAACAAAATTTTGTTATAATATACAGGCTGTTAAAAAATAAGTGTCACAAATTATGAGGGCGTATAGAACTGACCAAAATGTGTAAAAAAAATTTAATCATCATTGGTCCGATCTTTAAATGTTTTTGAGAAAGAGGCCATTTTGTATTAGAATCGAAGAAAAACTGATTAAGATAGTGGTTGAACAAAATTTTGTCTGTGCCAGTAAATAGACTATAAAAAAAACAATAAGATTTTATATGAAACATTTTTTTCACTTTTTAATAGTTACAAAGTAATTTGAAAACTAAATATTGGCCAGGGGCGCTACAACTTTTGTCTGTGCAATTATTTGATTTTTTCTGAAAAACAAAAACACATATAAGATGACCTCTGAAAGGTAAACAAAATGTCTCATTTAATCAAAGTCGTAACTTACAGTTTTCGAAATAGCAGAGGTAAACACCGAAAAAACTCATTTTTCATTGCCTTATATTTCGGAAACTATTGAAGATCGGACCCATGTTGATTAAGCTTTTTCATTCATTTTGGTACTATATGCACTCATAATTTGTGACACTTATTTTTTAAAACCTGTATACTTTAGCTTTGTTCGATGACATGTACTAGGCCGCCCTAGTGTTAACTTTCTTACACTAACATATTTTATGAGAAACGGGCAGCTTCTAGCAGGCTGTTCGATGACAAAATTTTTAAGAACTATTGCTCACGTTTCTGACCTGACTCGCGAGGTGGTGTAGAAAGTGCAGAGTAGGAGTGGGGGTAACTAAATGTTGTTCGGTAGACATTTTAATTCTATCCTATCTACACATCTGTTTATTAACCTAAAATTTTACACACTGAGAAAATAAAATAATGGATTCAGATATAGTATATTCTCTTTGTTTTGTTATATAAAGAATTAATGAATATATCTGTCTCTGAATCTGATGAAGAATCAAGTGATGATTGATCTTCGTCAGAATCGTTTATTAGTTCAAACATTATGCTCTTTAAAAAAGGCATTTCTGCTGTCACTTCTTTGCAGTTTTATGATATGACTGTGTTTATAAACAATCTAACCTTTTACACCTTTGGCTACGCTTGGCTTGATTACTCACAACTGAGCAAACTTGCCCAAATATACACTAGTGTGTTTTATGAAACCACAAGAATTAGACTGAACTAGTGTACACTACACTGCACTGCACTATTCTGCTCTGCACTTCAAGCACTTCTCATCGAACAGAGCTTTTGTAAGACGGCATTTTGTATGTAAGACGGCATTCTGTATTTAAAACACGAACACGTATCCGCGTACGCCATGAAAATGTCGAGAAATCTTCGCTACCCTTTTGTTCGACAGTGTCTAATCAGCATAGCATTTAAGTGATCCTTGCTCATGTATAAGGAGCACAGTAACACAGATAACAATGTCTGCCTTCAAGGACCTTGTACGTGCTTATCCCTTAATATCTGTAACGATTCTATATTACAAGACAGCGAGAGCATACATAGAACTTCAACTAATTTCACTAGAACACGTGTGCACCCATAGAAAGCAAAGAAGAGAAGATACCATATAATTTTATATTACGGAGAACGAAAATTAATTTTAATATAAAGGAAGCTCTACCTATAGAAAAAAATCTGATGTGGCCAACACAAAACCTCCCGCTATTTAATTTTTACATACATACATACATACGTACATAAAATCACGCGATTCTCACTTAGGGGGCTAGCATATACTCGGAAACAATAGTAACAATAAGAAAAGGGATAAGAGTAAGAGCTCAGCTGACTCACTTCATTCTTTAACAACATTCTTCTTTCGCCTTGTCCACAATCATCATAGCATTCATACATAAGAACATATTAAAGTGACCGATTTTCGGTAGCGAATAACCCCATCCGGACCACAATAATAGTTACGCAACAATATCCTTCGACACACTTTCCTATCCATTTTTATTAATTTAAATACATACTTACGTATTTACTAACGCTGCAAACTGTACCATTGCATAAAACTATTGATTTATTTACTATTTTCTTTTTAAAATGTCACTATTATTAATTTGAAGTGATTAGTCTTTTGACAGTGACATTTACTGTCAGTACATTCATTTGAAATATGAACTGTGGAACAAAGGAATTTTGTTTATCTTAGGCTTCGGGACTAATAAAAAAAATTATTTTTAAATTTATCTGCAAAATATATAGAAAAAGTATTAATATATTCCTGTAGAAAATTCAATAATCTTTAAGGTTCATAAGACATAAAATGCGAAAAAATGGCATTTAATGATATTTTTTGAAGAAAAACCATTATGAGCTTCAGGTAAAGTGCCCTTTCCGGTTATCCGATTTACACCAAAATCTAATGGCTTCTTTTCATATTAGAATAGGAAAGAAATACAAGGTTTCAGAATTTTCTGAATGATAGTATTTGAGTTAGAGCGAAGACAAAATCCCTACACATACACACACACACATACAAACATACACACACACATACATACCTACACACACACACATACATACACACACACATACACACATACAGACATCATCGTAAAAATGTTAAAATTGGATTCTAGGGACCTTAAAACGTGGTCATTTACTAAAATCTCGATACGTGATTTTTAGCACGATCCCTATACCTCCCTTACCAAGGGTAGCGGGAGGTAAAAAATGTAATTTTATATATAATTTCATATTTTCTGTTTTATTTTTTCCGAAAATTATGAAATGAGTTCTTTATACTATTTTTTCTATTTTGCGCGTTCTATAAATAAATAAATAAAAAAGATATCATCACGGCATATTACCCATTTCTGAGTGTGCCACAATCTGCTTTATTGCAGATATCGGTAATGATGATGACATATTTGTACCGTGCGGGCGCTTACCAGGCGTCACCTCAAGGGCAGTCATTGCTGGTGTGGAGAGTGCACCACAGGGGTCACTTTTGAGCCAATTAAAATTGGAAATATTTGGCGTCGATCGGGATCGAACCCGGTTCCCCAGGTTCGCGACCAGACAACACAAAACCTTCCGCTATTTAATTTTTATTAATTTAAATACATACCTAATGTAATGCTGCAAACTATATTATGTTCCATTGCAGATAACTATTGCTTTATTCACGATTTTCTTTATTATTTAATATATCACTATTATTAATTTGAAGTGATTAGTTTTTTTGGCAATGACGTTTACCTGTCAGTTACATTCATTTGAAAAATGAACTGTGTAACATGGGAATTGTGTTTATCTTAGGCTTCGGGACTTATAAAAAAAAAATTAAATTTATCTGTAAAATGTACTGTAAATAAAATAAATAAATAAAGTAATAATGTATTCCTGTAGAAAATTCAATAGTCTTTAATTTTCATAATGACAAAATGCGAAAAAATGGCATTTAATGGTATTTTTTGAAGAAAAACCATTATGAGCTTCAGGTAAAGTGCCATATCCGGTTTTCCGATTTACACCAAAATGATAGTATTTGAGTTAGAGCGAAGACAAAATCCATACATATACACACACACATACACACATTATCGTGAAAATGTTAAAATTGGATTCTAGGGACTTTAAAACGTGGTCATTTACTAAAATCTCGATATGTGATTTTTAGCATGATCCCTATACCTCCCTTACCAAAGGTAGCGGGAGGTAAAAAATGCATTTTGGTAAACCATTGAAAAATAAAATTAATACCTTTTCAATATTTTTATTAAATCCTCAGGAAGTAAGTAAATTTTTCCAATTACTTTCAATATAATCAATAGAATGACTGTTTATTATAATTAAATTGTAAATGATATACTTTGATCAAAGAAGTGTGAACTAAGAAATTTTCTTGTAAATTTTTAATGACACAAGTGATTACATTTACTTTTCGTTACACAAATTTCATTCGAAACTCTTATAATATACATTTAATCATAAACTCCATTAAATTCACTGAAGCATTTGCATTATTATTAAATGTGATTAACTTCTTGATTTTAATTATTGGAGAACTTTTAATTGCATTTAGTAACGGATATAAGTCCAAACATGTATTCAGCAAAACACAACTTTCAGATGCCACTGAAATCGAAAGAGCGAATACGCCAACAACACAAGGTAAAGTGATAAACGTAGTTTTGTATTATGTGCAACCAATTGAAAATTAAACAGCGGAGAATCGGATTTAGTTTATTTTGTTCCACTATATTCAGAATCAAATTATTCACAACTGATTTGAGATAGAATTAAGTTGGAAAATATATGGTTCAGTTACCTAACTTCATTATTGAATATTGCACTTTTGTCACCCTAATATCTATACCCTAAATTTATATGCCCTAAATAAAGTTATTATTTAGAATTTTAAGAATTAGATTCTAGGGTTTTGCAGGAGCACAATATGACTTGAAATTGACGCGCACTAATTAAACAAATCATGTTCGTTGCTATAATTTGTATAAACCGTCAAATTTACTGTCAAAAAATAGTTTCTCAGCTTCTATTTTATGAAATATAATATTAATATTTAATCTGAAGCATCAAATTAAATCGAATTGTATAATTAATTTTTGTTTTGCTAAAGTGTTACCATACAAACCAATGGATGTCATTAGTGTGCCATTCGGAGTTGTATTTATGTGAAGAAGATCTAAATCCTAAAATACTAAATGCCAGAATGTGACATGGGACAACAACAAATCATCTGCGTTGCTATAATTAGTATAAAACTTCAAATTTACTATCAAAAAATAGTTTCTTAGCTTCTATTTTATGAAATATAATATTAATTAAACGTTTCTATTAAATGTAGATAAGTGTCATTTCTCAACATTGTATTGTCAGAAATTTGGACAGCGAGCGTTTTTTCTACTTTATCGCGCATGAGCGGCAAAGTGACATTTTGCGTTGACAAAAGCGAGCGCAAATGGCTACTTTCTATAGTGACTGTAGAAAATAGCTATTTGTGTATTAAGAGCGCAAAATGCGACATTGTCGATTGAGAGGTCAATGTCCATTTGCGCTCGAAACACACACAAGATTTTTTCTACAGTCAGCACAATGGGGTCCTCCACCATAACAAAAAATAATAAAATGTACACTTTATATTTACAGTACTGCTCAATAAATAACGATTGGCTAATATAAAAGATATGGTTTAAACTTAAAAAGGCTTTTAAATGATTATATCGTTACATTGGCCATCTATTCCATAAAAAAAAAACAAAATTAGAGCGTGGAAGCAAGGATTTGTGATGATTTGATGAGTTTTTGTAGCAAAATGTGTGGTTAGTTGTCACGCCTGTCACACTGAAAAAATTAACAAATATTTCAAGGAATTTGTGATTATATAGACATGTATGTGCATTGACTGACTTCTCGCAATTATTTAAGTAACGAAATAACTAATAACTTTATTGTAATCAAAATAAATAGTTAACTAGAGATCAGATGTCAGTACGACTCGCAACTATGCTACCGCCATCTGTGTACAATCATTCCTATTACTAAACATAACTGTTCACACAATTTATTTTATATTTAATTTTATTTTATCGTTATTTTCCATTCTTCTTGAGTTTTTATTCAATCTAATCTAAGCATTTTATACTGTCGTTTTTGTAAATGAATGCCCTATTTCATTTTCACAGCAGTGTGGCATTTTGTTAGGTTATGTTAAATACCGACAGAAAATTATGTCAAATTGACTTATGAACGTGATGAATGTGTAATTACAGAGCCATTAGTTCCTAACTAAACATTTTCATTAAGAATGTAGACAAGTTATATTTCTCAACATTGTATACTTAGAAATTTGGACAGCGAGCGTTTTTATTACTTTGTCGCGCATGAGCGGCAAAGTGACAGTTTGCGTAGACAAAAGAGAGCGCAAATGGCTACTTTCTATAGTGACTGTAGAAAAAAATATTTTTGTTTTAGGAAGGGGTTAATTTTTTCTCAGAACTTTTGTCATGTACGTATCCTATTGATATGTAACGAGAAATTTTTCTATTTCCAGGGCTATTTCGGAACGGCCCCATTTCTGGCTGATAAGAGTGCAATGAGCTAAATCCGATTACATTTCCATTGGCCTGAAATCAACTGGAAGGAAATAAACAAATTTCGCTTCTATAGGTAAGTCAGGTATTATTTTATATCAATGAAGTGTTTATATACATATCTATACAACGCATATAATAACTATGAAAACCATTATCGGCAGAAATAATTAGGGATTAATAATGGCCATTTGCAACACTGCAATTCAAGTTTTAATCATTAATAAAGGTTAAAATGTAATGTCAAAACAAAGTTGATTTACTGCACAGTGACGGGTTATTCTCGGATTTCTCATGTGAAAACTTTGTTATTATCTATCTAATCTAATTTTAACAAAAACAGTATCACAAATATGTTTAAAATAACTTTCGCAGTCAATAATTGTAAATATGGTTGAATAAACAATTTAATAAAATAAATAAGAAAAAGCTACATACATATATAATAGTCCGAGATTTGATTGTCACTGGCTGCCTATGTCATTTATCATATTTTTCATTTTCATACAAACGCAAGTGCTTTCTATCTGACGTGGCATCATAAATTTAAACAAGTGATATTTGTACTTTCGTCGTTTCGTTATTTTCTGCATTCATTTACTAGAAAATGGATTTCAGATTTCAAAAAAGCAATAGTAGAAGGCTCGAAAGTAGTAGAAATTTGTAATAGAGTAGATATATGACGTAGATGTTAAGGTCATAAAAACTCCATTATTTTAAAAACTATACTTCATTTCACAAACGAAAATAGCACATGGCATTTGAGAAGTATTACTATTTATTTTCATTTGTAAAAAAATATCATACCCAAACATTAAAAATTGCAAAGTCGAAAAGTGCTTAATAGTTATTTATGTATTAAGAGCGTAAGGAGGCCATAAAAGCAAGTTACGCTCGTGGTACATACAAAACTTCATGCACGGACGAAAATTTTCAAATTATGAGTGTTAGAAAAATTGTATCGAAAAGAATTTCTCCTCGTATATCCAGTATCTAGTGTTGCTATGAAAGCGGAGAACAACAGTTTATTGTTTGTTTATTAATTATGTCATTTGAGTTTTATTTTGTGTATCTCCGTGCTTTCCATATAAATATCACAAAATTAATTTTCATTTTTCATTAAAGAATATAAAAATTTTCGATTTGTAATAAAAACTTTTCATGTTACCTGTTTAAATTGTTTATATTGTAGGTTATAATTTGGTTTGACGTTTCATTATAGCCCGCCGGGCTATAATGAGGCCCGCGGGCTATAAAATGACGTTTATGTCAAAGAAATTCGTATATAATTGTCAAATTATGATACGTCCGTGCATAAATATCATTATGGCCGGTTGCACCTCCTGAATTTAAATTTTAAGCGTTTCCTTAAGTTGACAATATTACATGGAATTGAAGTGTCAAATGAATTATTATACATTGCTGTCAAGATTTCGATTTGTATTTTCTTTTGTTTTTGGGACGCTTAAAATTTAAACGTGAATTAAGCCCTGGTAGTACAATTCCGCCGATTTTATTTGATAATTGACTGTTGATAATACATATTTTTTCGATTTTATTAACTGGGTCTGCATTCTGTTCTGATCCATCAGAGAGCAGAATTTATTTCCATATTTAAACCAACGCTATTTTCTTACTTGAAATGAAAAATGAAGTATAATTACTTTTTAAAATTTTGATAGTCCCTGTCATACCGTTTTAGGCCTAGTTTTAACATAAATACGTTCTTAGTTACTATGGAGTATAACCTAATTTCTGTTATCAGTAGTTTAACTTCTAGCTTCAAGATGGAGCACAACTTAATTTAATTCTCCTTTCTCTCTGTCTAACCTAAACAATACGATCTTCAATTGTCGTTTGTCGCGCGTATTTAATTAAACAAAACCTAATTAGGTGTAGTCTGATTTTCGTTCGAAACAATAAAAACAACTAACAAATCGAATTGTATACATTAAACAGAGAAAATAATCGCCTGAAGTGAGAAACTTAATTATTTTCATTGAAAGTCACTTGTCATGGAATAACTTCATTCTTGTGAAGTTACTCTGTTCTCCGCTGGGTGGTGGCAGTGTTTTCTGCGAGGTAAAGCTCAGTGCAAAGTAGCTTTGTACAAAGAGAAAGGAGAGAAAGCTTGGAAACAATTAAAGGTGAGCTTCAAGCTCTGTGACAGAACCGTACAAATCGACCATTAAAACACGGTAAATTTTTGAGTTACCTAGGTAACGAAAAATGACAACAACTAAAACAATGAAAAAAAATATATTGACTTGTTGACTTAACGTAAACAATACCAATAATTGCTAACTGTCTCCTTGGAAACGCTCAGACTCACTAGATCAAAAATCAAAACCGTAAGATTTGCAATAATTTTCAGTTTTAAATGTTTTATTTATCATAAAAAATAGCCTATGATACACGTGTATAAGCTAGCATTTAAAGCACTACGCGTCGTGGCTTTAAACTTGTGCGTGCTTTGAAGGCAAGCTTATACACTTGTATCATAATATACTATTATAAGTAATGAAATAGATAAATTTATGTGATTCCAGTTATTAGTAAACTTCACTGTTTGAAAACAGAATGAGCTTAAAATCGATGTCAGAACAATTAAGATTTTCTAGAACTGCAGATTTCTTTGAATTTAAATGAAGTTCTATATTTTTTTTGTCATTAAATAATTCATGTCACTCTATAAAATTTTACGGAACAAATTACGGGCCTATTCTGTAACTCAGTGGTTATTTTTAACATCTTAAAAAAATTAACCAGTCAAGTATGTAGATATTTGACGAAAAATTGCATAGTTAGGTGTCAAATCAATATCTATTGGATACAAATTTTAACCAGTTATTTAAATCGTAAGATTGGAAAGTTTTATTAAATACAGTAGTAATTTACAATAAAAAATCTGTTGTTGCCAGCACAAGACCTCTCGCCATTTCCATATTAAGCTATAAGTATTGAATTGCACTTCCCTTTCAAACCGTCGTTTTATAACAAAAAAAATACAGAACTTTACCCAAATACTGTTTTTTTATTGTATTTAACATGTCTTCTGCACACATATAATTCTAATTATATCTATTTTTCATTTTATGAGGAAGTTTCTAAATGTCAGAGATTCTTCCAATTCATTAACCAGATTGGCGATATATCTGATGGATATATGCATTTTACCTATAATTTCAAATATTTAATTAATAAAACAATAAGAAAGATTAAATATATTTCCCAGAAATATCTGCCAGAATGTCACTAAAACTCTTGATTTTTGACACTGACATGTGTCATTTAAAAACTATGTTATAAACATTGGAATTTGTCAACTGGTTTCCTTAGTGCCTTGGCCTCTGAGATTAAATTACTCTATATATTTTAGTGTCTTTATCTCTAAATCTATACAAGATATAATAAAATTTTTAAGTGTATTAGATGGAGTATTTTATGTTCTTCAATAATTAATAACAAAAATTTCCAAAAAAATATATTTAGAAAAATTTTCCTCATAAACTACTACTTCCGGTTGTTCAATTGTTACCAAAACCATTTCAGCTCTTCCCAGGAATGTCAGATTGAGGAATCCATAGTTAAACAATTCTTAAGTCTTATGGTTTTTTAGGAATCGGACATACACACATACACACACAGCCACAGACATCATTTTAAAAATGTTATAATCGGATTCTAGGGACCTTAAATCACGCTTATTCACTGAAATCTGGATATGCGAATTTTAGCATGAATCCAATACCTCTCTTAGCGAGAGGTAAAAACGATGTTATGCAATAATGATAAATAATATGAAATTAATATATCGATATTTATTGCGGTTTTACCGTTAAATTATTAATCTTTAGTTAAAAATTAATTTAAAATTATGTTATAATGTTAAAAAATCTTCATTTTAAATAAAAAGTAAAGATTTAGTTAATTATTATTACAAATACTTACTATTAGTTCTGTCATGATAAAAGAATTTTATAAATTTTATAATTCCTTCTGTTTACAAATTCTCTAAATCCGACCCTGTTTCCTCCTTGTCTTCTCAGCCACGTGTGCGAAAAGGCTAATGGTGTTTTCCGTTTCCGGTTTCGTTGTATTGGTTCCTGCAGGGTTGAAAGCCGAAGACGGAATTAAGTAGTAGAAGTAAGGTTAGGTTTTCTGGAATGCTACTCTTTGGTTGAATATGAAATTAGGTTTACGCTTTTCTTTATCTAAAACTCACTTGGACATTTGTACTTAGCTAATTTCCTTTAATTTAATACAACAACCTGAACAATAATTTGATTAACTTTTAATGGAATTTTGTTGTTAGTGTTAAGATACTTACAAGATTTGTGTTTATAAGTTAAATGTGTTAGAATTTAGGGTAAGTAAAGTTATTAACTTTATCGAGTTTTATACAAAAAGTAATGACATATCTCAGTTGGACAATATACATATTTTGTAAACATGAGTAATTTTCTAGAATATACGATATTTTTTTTGCAATGTAGACGTTGTTTATATAGCAATCACAAACTTTTTCAACTGTTTGAATTTTGTTTTCTCAATTTTGCGTTTTATCCAAATATTGGTAAATAAACACACTAGTTAAAAAGCAAATAACAAATTTTTTGATAAAACAAAAATATCAAAACATTTATAACAATGGGAAATTTTGGTTGAGCCAACAAGTAATGTTTGTTTTAAAATTATACAGGGTGGTGGCGGTTAGGGGTGAACATAGGGAATTAACATGGGATTCTAGTTTTACACAATTTCCTGCTCACCTGTTCATTTTACGGGAAAAACTGTAGAGTGAATAATTTACGGAATTAAAAGTTGCATTCGGAACTGTTTTTACATATTTTAGTATGTATTTAGTTTCTTCACAATTTTAAAAGTTCCGTCAATGAATAGCAACGGCCATGACTTGACAATACTCACAAATACAAAAAAAAGTGATTTATTCATTCCTACATCTACACATGTTTCACATTTTCAGGCGGCAGCGCAGGTCAATTTAAAATTAAGCGGCAAGTTTAAATTATATACTTAGCACCTTTCTTGAGTTTAATGAGTTAAATAATTTTCGGATTTGGAGGCTTGAGTTTGATTGAAAAGTGACAGTTTGCATTATAAACCTAGGTTAATAATAAATTATTATTGACCGAGGTTACCATGGTTACAAGCAAGCGGTAGTGTAATAGTTATTTACATTCGAGTGCGTGTAAGTTGTATTTTACAGCGCGACAGCTTTGTTTAAGGCACGAGCCCTTAAGGCGAGTGCCTTATTAGCTGGAGCGCTGTAAAATACTTCACACACGAGAATTGTATCAAATTTTTTGACCGACGATAACGAAAATCACTTTTTTTAATGAGATAGGTTATACTTCTGAATAAGGTTAGTTTAAAATACTGGGGTTAAGTCAATTTCCAAATTTGATTTTACTTATCTTCATCAGAGTACTTCTTCTAAATTTATTTGTAATAATAGACGTTGTTTTTGACTGATAATATATTTATTTGTTCATGATTTCTTCGTAATAAATAATAGGTAGGTGTCGATATTTGACATTTCACCAACTTTTCGCCTCGCGTATTTGACAGGTATATCGATCGGTGACTATGTCGGTAACAGCGGATTTTTACAATAATGTCAGATGTCGCTGCCGTGATTTTTGTTTATATAAATTAATTTTAAATATAGGAAATGTTAAAGTAAAAAAATAACTTATGTAGGTAGTACTTTTTTACATGAACTTTATTATAGTAAAGATGATTTCTTTTCTAAATGCCCGTAAACGTCCAGTGTAATTTGATTATTTTACCGCATAGTTAGACAAGTTACAACACAGTAACCGTAAAATGTAGGTTACACTTGCTGTGTATACAATTGTAAAGTTCCCATTACACTTCAGGAGGGCAAAAAACAATTTCTCATGTCAAATAAATGTAAATAATAGTGGGTTCCTAGGCTAGTAGTGAAAAAACAAAATTATTTCATTCATGTCAGAAAAAAAAAAATAATAGTAAGAAGTAAATTAAATATCGATGATCATTCGAATGAGGAACGTTTCTTTATCATAAAGAAATATTATGGTGGAAATAGTTATAAAACAAGATATGGGGTACCATGGTCACGTGCCTGAGTGTCTGGTCGCGAACCTGGGGAACCGGGGGTTCAATTTCGCCCGACACCAAATATTTCGAATTTTAAATGGCACAAAAGTGACCCCCGTGGTGCATTATCCATGCCAGCAATGAGTGCCCGTGGGGTGACGCCTGTAAACGCCCGCACGGGACAAATATGTCCTCATCATTATACCGATATCTGTGACTAAGCTGATTGGCACACCTTGAAATGAGTAATATGCCGTAATGATATATTTTTTTTTGTATTTTTTTTTTTTTAAATGCGGCTTGTCGAAAATATGACTTGATTTTATTTTATTAGTTAATACTTATGTTAGTAGCGCTTCCCGCTAACTTCACAGATGAAAATTCATTGTTGATTGACAGCAATTTGAGGTTATATGTTATTTATCTGTCAGTTTTGAAAGCAGTCATACCACCTCCAGAAAACAAAAATGCCAAAAATAGTGCGTTTATAGTTCTTCTTAGCGACGTGTTTTCATTGCGTTTTTACGAAATAGAAGAAATATTTTAAAAAACTGCAATAATAAACCGAGTTGATTTAGGGAAATTTGTTTATATAAAGTCGCGCTTGGAATTCGATTGACGTTTATTCAATTGTTTGAAAGTTCATGTAAATGTATATAAGTAAATGTTGTCTAGTACCAACCATCTAAAATAAAAAAATACATATCGATACAGCCTTCATTTCGATACGCATTTGGGTTTCGTAATAACTTCATTATGAATGCAAAATATGAAAATAATAATAGCTTTCCTCAAATCTAATTTTAATGGGTGAGATTCAGTGGGTTGTATTAGCGTGTTTTAAGCTAAAACAGTCCTTTGTCAAAAATATTTTGGCAACTTTGTAATACCTGTCAGAAAAAAGTGAGAGATCAAAGGAGCAAATAAAGAAAAAAATATTATTAACAGAAGTAAGAAAAAAAGGACAAATGTCAAAACTGATCAAAACGGGGGTTGAGATATTTTAAAATTCAGTAACATTCAGGTATGAAATATTTGACATATTTCTAACCCAATTTTGCAATAATGAATTTCCTTTTACACCTTCCATTTACAATAATACTTCCTCATTTGACTAAAGGATATCTGTATTACTTTTCCCTGTGATAAAATTTCTAAATCACAATTGAATCTCATTGATACATGTGGAAAATATTACAATGTTGCCATATACTCAATACAAGACAGACCTTAATACAACCCACTGAATTCCACCCATTGTCTTTTAAATTAAAAGTTTTGATGTCAACTAAAAATGGAATACCATCAGAAAATATACTGAAATGTGTATGGTGTTTTTTGAAACCTTAAATCTGTGTCGTGTTTCTTTATTCACCGATGAGTAGTGCGCGTTAATGCGCATGAGTCGTAAATTCATCACATCGTTTCTTTCATATACCTATTAGACTAATATACTGCTGCTCCCCTATCTCGCCAATGTGTTGTGCTTCCGTTAAAGAATATGAGATAGAAGATATATCTCCATCGCTCACAAGCGATACAGTGATTTGTATGCGCATGCTCGTGAAACTAAAATATATTTCTTAGCGGCCAGGAAAATTTCCTTCCAAGTGACAATTTTGTAATTAGAATTAAATAAATAAATAAATAAATATACAAATTTCAACAAAGTAAAGAATTCTTATATATGATATTATGATTATAATTTAATGTTGTTTATGTATAATAACATTACTACAGCGCGAAATTTAAAATTCAATGAAATTATGATAACTAAACAAATATTTTAAATTATATTAAATTATGTTTTGTACAATTAAAATTTATTTTATTCAATTTTTACATTTTAGACTGTGTTTATTAATTTCATAGGAGTAAGCAACGATTTATTTGGTAGTGACTGAAAACAATAGCTTTCATTATCATCTAGATAATTAGTTTTTCTTTTGTCAGAATGAAATTCATAATGGTTTGTTATTTCCAAATAAAACCATTCGCCTAATGAATAAACATTATCTTAACTCATTGCTGTAAAAATATATATTAATATTTATGATACTTTTCAATTCTAATTTGTATTATTTGTCACCGTCTGAACTACAGTTTTTACAAAAGTAAATGAGCACAAATTCACTTGTTTTCACAGTAAATGCTGCAATCACAATGACAATTGACTTCGAATAACGCACGTGGTTACAGGAAACTTCAACTTTCAAATCCCACTCTTTCATTATTTCCGTTAGCGGCACAAGTAGCCAATAGAATTATAGAATGCGAGCATGCGCATCCAAAGCACTGTATCGCTTGTGAGCGATGGAAACATATCTTCTATTTCATATTCTTTAACGGATGAATCGCGGAGGATTAGCAGTATATTAGTTTAATAGGTATATGGTTTCTTTATTCACTGCTGAATTGCAGATGAAATTCAACATACCGTTTCTAATTACCGCGCACTATCCATTGTAAATTCATCGCATGCATCGGCTTTGACTACCAATATATTTTACGATTTCCGATGGATCGGTAGTGGGGGATCTAAGATCTAACGAAATGTTTTTAGGTTATATTTTTGACGTTTGCGTTTGTTTCATGGTTGCAGGTGTAAGATTATGGAAAGAAAAAATGCATGATTCAAATAAAGAAAAACATATCTCGTTCACAACAGAAAGTAGATGGTTATAGATGTAGATAATTTTTATTATAATTATGAATTCCATATTACTGCTGCTATTGCTGTCATCAGATTGTTATTCGATGAAGAATCTGATGATTGCAATACAGCGACGGTCCTTTTAACCACACTTTTAACTATAAAACTTTCCATCTGTTAACTGGTGTTGTGATTAACTGTCAGTTAATATTTAAGGTTAGGAGATTCGTCGCAATTTTCAGAAACCTGTTTCTTTATTCGGTCGCAGCGGCTATCCATCGAATCCATCAGCTATTCATCGTGACGTCATTTTCAATTGCTGATGGAATTCAGCGCATTAATTGTTGCTGAATAAAGAAACTCGCCCCTTTTCTCAAAGTCCGGTAACAAAATATTATTTACTGCCGCATATATTTCGCTATTTACGAGTCTCTGTTCAGACAGTGTTTCAAAATTAATTAAGTTATTGATCTTAATCTGAGATTGAGATTGCTTCAAATTCAGTTTAATTTCAAGGGCGGTCACTGTCTGAAACATCTCATTTATGAGTTGATTTTAATCAGTTCCCATTTTCTCATTCTAGTTCATAAAACACTTTTTAGACGACCGTTTCAGAAAAGAATAAATATCGCGACAGTAGCTTACTTTATAAAGTTGGTACACTGCGTTTATTTATTTATTTATTTATTTATTTATTTATTTATTTATTTATTTATTAATACGACTACCCAACAGGCTAAGCCCAAATTAAGGGTAGGAGAATAGTACATATTACACAAAGAAGATATTACTTATTACATTTTGCATATAATTTTGCAAAGTCAAAAGAAAAAATATCGACAGCACAAAATCTAGAATTATAAACGTTTCACATTCTGTGAATAGGTGGCAACATTAAACAGTTAGTTAGAGCTAAGGGCAAGTAAAATGTAAGATTACTTCTGGTACGGACAATGGGAGTATGAAAATGAAGGGAAGAGAGAGAGCGAGGATCATCAACACAATAATTCATTATTTTTGACAAGTGTAGTACAAGAGCATTTTCACGACGTTCAAAAAGACTCCTAAAATTAAACATAACCAACAACTGTTGATACGTTATTGAATATACTGGGTACCTGTTAAGAATTTTGTAATAAAGATATTTTAGGAATTTCTTTTGAACAGACTCGAGTAAATCTTGATGGACATCATATATAGGGTTCCAGATAATATAGCAGTATTCAAGTTTAGCCCGAACAAATGAATAATATAGGCTTTTAATAGCTGAAATATTTTGGAACGATTTACTGTTTCTAATTACAAATCCCAGCATTCTCATGGTTTTATTGTACGTGTCTTCTATATGGGGAACAAACGTAAATTTATTGTCAAACTTTATCCCAAGATCTTGTACAGTTGCTGAACGTGATATGATAACATTATTGATACTATAACTATAATTAAATGAAGTCAATTTTCGTGTAAAAGATATTGTTCTACATTTGTTTAAATTAAAATATAATTTATTAATTGAACACCATTGATAAAGACGTATCAAGTCTTCTTGGAGAAGATCGCAGTCATGCACAGAGTAAATGGGATAAAATATTTTTAGGTCACCGGCAAAGAGAAGTTTATCGCAACGTATAACATCCGTGACATCATTAATAAATATATAAGTAGAGGTCCTAAATTTGAACCCTGAGGTACACCCGACGTTGGAACAAAAGAGGTGGAGATACCACCTTTATAATAAACATACATTTATCGTTTTTGTAGGCGTTCACTACCATTTGATATGAATATCGTACAAGCAGGATATAGTTCGAGATGTACTGTGCGGGACACGAATCTTGACCTGAGGGATAAGGGAAAGAAATGCTCATATCGTAATATTCCATAAACGCCGGCAAATAATTCGAGTTATAGAGGTTCGACTCAACGAGCTATAAGTAAATATAGAGTGGCGCATCGCATGCTGAACGCGTACTTTACCCGTACACAGTTGAATGCTATTTATTAAAAATGCCCGCAAAGTGTGTTGTTCCTCAGTGTGGAAACAAACAAATTAGAAATAGTTGCAAGTCGTTTCACAGGTAAATTTTATATTCAAAAATTTTAACTCAAAGTTTTAATTAGCGACGGATTTACGATTTTACCGTCTGTAGTCTGATAATAGTTTCTCGCCTAAATCCAACAACGAATATAATCAATTTATTTTTATGTAATTACTGATATTTATTATTACAATCAAATTTACTTTATTGAAACAAAAATTTCTGTTGTAATTAAAATAAATACAAGAACAATTATTATAGGTAATCAATTTTTTGTGTAAATAGTAGGACTGTTTCTACAGATATTCAAGGAACTAACATTCGACAATTTTTGACCAAAACAATCATATTTAAAGGTCAATAAAAACATTATTTTCTATTTCATATATGTAGTGCTTATTTTCACAAATTTGTTTATTTTATTTAAAGAATATGTTTTTGTTATTGTATTTTATATGTTATATTTTTTATTTACGTTATTATTGTCATAATAAAATATATAATTTAATTTTCACTATTTTCGTTTTTATGTATCTATCTACCTACCTTGCTAATTTTTCAATATATTGTATTAATGCAGTTACATTTTTCATATTAATTGTTATTTATTATCGTAAAATATTATAACAAATTAAGGATTCACAGTAAAAATTCTTAAATTATATTAATTTATCAATAGTTTCACATCATCCATATTATATATCTGTGAAACTAAATATGAATTAATTTATTTATTTATTTCGAAATATGATAAATGTCAGAATAAAACTTTTCGCCACAAATTGCATTATTTATATTTATAATTCTAACATAAAAGGTAAATAATTTCGTTAAAAATAATTCAGAAATATTACTGGTAGGCTGCAACCTGCCTGGCAGGTTATGGTAGACATGGAGTCCAAGTGTGTTCGGCCAGTAGCGCTCATCCGACACTCTATATTTACTTATAGCTCGTTGGGTTCGACTGTATATCCTATATGCTTACAATGCATCCAGGCCTTCTCTCGTGTGGCCTCGATTACATATATAACGTAAAATATTTCTAATCGTAGTGCCGTTTTACAGAAATTTTAATAGCATTCAACATTCCTCAAACCGATTTTCTTTCGTGTCACTGACTTCACTAATTGAACCAGTTACCATTTTGTTCCTTAATATCTGTACCAGTTCATATTCCTTGAACTGTGAATAAGTAATCTGGATGTTTGAAGCCATTATGCAGATTTATATGGTGAGAATAATAGCAGGAGCAAATATAGGTCAATATTGTTCAATATTAATTAATCATCAATTCTCCAGTTCTCTTTGCCGGTTGCTGGCTATAAATAACTTACTCCTACCGCTATATCCGACTCTAATGGATGATATGACTGCACACAGAGAAAATCTATACTTTTGTGCAAACATATGATGGACGGACGTACATACATATGCAGGAAATGTTGAATGGACTAGAACCATTCATCATAATGTTCAATGACGGTTTATATTTCTAAGGGCCGGTTTTTCAATCGCTTGTTAAAGTGTTTGTTAACTACCTAGCAGATTAAATTTATCCATCAGATAAACTCCATGGTAATGAAAATGCGTTTTTCAATACGAATTTATCTGTCCGGTAAGTAACAGACACTTTTGGTTGTAAACTGTAAGGTTGGCAATAATTATAAGCTGATATTTGCTGTGTTCGTAACGATTCATGTGTCATTTTGAACATAATTTCCACACATTTTGTTTCGAATATGATTGACAGTTATAGTTGTTGACAGAACTGAATCTGTGACGTTCAAGCAAATTTAAAGTTTGCCTTAGTTTGTAGCAATATGTGGTAAGAATACATGAACTGAAGATTGGAAAAAACTATTTTTCTACTGAGTGTCATATAATTATGGATTTTATTTTATTACATGTATGCATCTTTCGGGCTTCAAGCATCAAGTAGTTGTAAATTTGTACTGAGATTTTGCCTACAAATGTACACATACTCGTATGTTCTGTTTCTTAAGAAATATACTGTCTCATTTGTCATTAATTCGAAAAGGTAGCGAATTTCAGTATTTTATAAGAGCAGGTTTGGTTCATGTCTTCTTGGCAATTCTCAATTTCGAAGTGATTAGTAGAACATTGCGTTATACATTCTATTTTTAACACTACATAATATATTTTATATAATTTATTAGGATTAAACAATAACTTTGTTGTATATTGACGCAACATTGTTGTGATCAACGTTTTGCCTGTTATTAATTCTTCTCATTCTTGTAATCAAAATAAATTATTATAAAGTGGATTATGTATTATAATTTAATGAAATTTATACATTTTTTAATAAGCCGTGAAAAGTACTCTGCCACATTCATTGGTATACAAGACATTTTTAAAACAAATGTTTATACCATTGGAAATATCAGTATTCTCTGAATACATAGCAGTATTTTTTTGCTAAATTTGAACCTTTCAAAATATTTATCTTCACTAGAAGTCAACGAGATCTGGTCGACGTCTTTTAATATGTGGTTTTCGATTCGCTACCATTATAATAATAAACGAAATCTTCCAATTTTTTCTTGTCCTTGTCTTTATTATCGAAAAACACATTTACATAAGTCTATTGTATACATATATCTATAATTTTCTACCGAATATTATTTAACTGTCAATGTCAATATGACTTATCCTGTTGGCAACGCTAATATGACATTGAAAAACTGAAATAGGTGTTTACCATGAGGATATATTTTACAGAGACTTAACAGACACTTGCCAGTACATTGAAAAACCGGCCCTAAGTGAACATTACTAATGCACCTTTTAATATTTTAATAGCATTAATACGAGTATTTCTATACTCATACTCCTATTTGCACATTTATTTATGAATTGAAAAATCAAACTCTCGTGTGCGTCTAAATATCTATTATTAAATCATGTTGATAATAATCTAGGTCCCATCCCAAATTCTATTTTATATGAGTAATATATATATATACAAGGTGGTTGATTTTTCATTGTCCAGCTTATATCTTCTGAAATATTAAAGATATAAGAAAAAGTTATATAGAAAAGTTATTTGATACAACCTGGTCTATAATTTATCATAAACAATTTTTTTCCAAGGCCTACCAATTTTCCAGAAAAATATTTAACTTTGATTTTTAAAATGGAACACCCTGTATATTTTTACGGAATAAAATTCTAAATAAATTTCGCTTTACAATGATGTGTAACAAGTAAGGGTTTACCTTTAAATTATGTCTAATAAAGCAAATAGAAATACGACAAAAGTAGGCTGTGATATTCTATTGTTTATACCAGTAACATATGTCACAGATTGCTACTTGATATTTAAATAAAAGTATTAATAATTTTGTAAATTATTATAATTATAACCTTTAATTTTATTAATATTTTGACAGCTGTCTTAAAATTTGTTTAGTCTACTTAATTATGGGGATCTACGGCAATGTTGCTAGGCAACCCCTACATAAACATTTCCAATCCAAGAGATGGAGGTGAAATCTGTTATTTCCAACCCAAGAGATTGTCATTAAAGTTAGGAATAACGTATTTTCCAACCTCCAAAAGGTTAGGAATCTGTATATTACTATAATGATTGTGAATAAACGTAATTCCCGAAAGTTTTTTAAAAATTATTGTTAAGGTCAAGGGATTTTTCTTTTTTAGTTATAATTTGGCCTTAATACTCCATTTTAGTTTTTAATCTTTAAGTTTTTCGTGAAAATGGTTGTATTTTGGTTTTGAGGGCTACAACAAGGCCTTGATTTATAACAGTGGAATTCCTTCATTAGACTTTGGACAATAAGAAAAATATTTGTTTTTTCTAAATCCAATAATTATGGAGACCCGGGGCATTCAAAATGATAAACAAAAAGTTGATATTATCAAATGGAATTAGGAAAATAATTTTATTCTTTACCGTTTTTTGATGAAAGGAACATTCCAAATTTTTCTTTTTATGTTTAAATTACATTCCTTTTTACAATTTCATTGGATTTAGATATGAATATATAATCTATTTTATAAATCTTGCAACCTTATAGTACATGATTAAAATTCCCTTTGATCTTTACAAAAAATACCTTCATTAAATTTCCCTGTTAAGCGCCCACGAGTATATTTTGCAATTCAAAACATGTATCTGACATTTTTCATTGTTTGAAACTTCATTATTTTAATCAATTCTTTTCATTCTCCATCATTTATTGTTTGAAAGAAAGACTGCTCATTGAAATGCAGTTGAAATAAGATTTTCTCGTGTGTAAGACAATTCACAAATCCGTTACAGCAGCATATCGCCTGGCAACAGCTTGCGAACGCCTGCGAATCGGAAGCGAGCGAATCTATATAAGAGACGTGAGTGGAATTAGAAACATTCGTTACTCGAATTACAATATAAAACAACGATACATGGGGAGGAATATTCTGTCTTTCGTCATGTTGTGCATACTGAATTACATACATATATTTAAAAAAAAATATACAATAGGAGATCTGGGGCAGCGTTTCTCACTCTATGGGTCGCGAAGGGTTTTGGGTGGGTCGCGTAAACTATTCAGAATTTTATTATTTTGATTACTAAATGCCAATCGTATTTTTCTAAAATTTAACAATCTTGGGAAATAAATAATTGAAAATATTATTACCTTTTGCTACTACCTATCTATATGTGCAAGTTTGGTTTTCTGTTTTTGTAATTATTAAAACTAAATTATAAAACCGCTTCAAACAAGAAATTGAATGCTGTCTTTCAAATATAAAACAATGATTCATAAAACTTTCAAAATTTATACAAAGTCAGGGTTCACATTAATTAATATTAATTTTTGTAAGCTATACTTGCATTTGTGATATTAAATTTAAAATAATCTGTTGTGGCCAGCACAAAACCTTCCGTCAATTCGATGTATTTTGGACAAATCCCATACCAAAAGGTCCTTGGAACAGATTCTATATAATATCATGTAAAATCGAACATGAACACATACTATTTTTTACAAATTCCATACCAAAAGTTCATTTGAAAAGGTTCTACAAATCCAATAAAATTATAACATAAACACACACTAAGTAAAATGCACTTGACACTTCCTTCATTCAGCTTTCCCCTACTTTATTAGGGGTCGCTGTTTCCTCTTTTCTTCCAGTCATTCCTGTCCAACGCATCTTCTTCACACAGTCCTTTCTTCTACGATACAGTCTTTCCATCTTCTCTTTGGCCTTTCTCTAAATGTCACTTGCGAGGAACACTTATGACATACCAATTTTAGAACCTATACTTTCTATATTTGGTTTTGCACTTGGCACTGACATCTGTCAATTAATTTTTTTTGAATATTCCTATCAGCTGTTTACATGATAAGTAGCAAAGCTGACTAATTTTTGAAAATTAATTCCTTTATAATGCTTTAAATCTACATCTATTGAATATTAAGGGAAATGTATAATCAAACCGTATAGACAGGAGTATTTTCTTTAATATGTATAATAACAAAAAGTCAAAAAATAATATTTAACTGCGTTTTTTTAAGAAAAAATGTTAAAAACTTCAAATAAGGGTACTTTCGGTGGATCAATTATAACCAAAATCTAATCAACTCTTCATATGAGTGTACAGAAGAGGAATACGAAAGAATTATAATTTTTAGAATTGTAGTCGGAGAAAAAATTGGCACACACGGACACACATGGCGGTATTTCTGAAGTGTATATATGTAATATATGTATCTATAATTATAAATATTTAATTAATAATAAAATAAGAAATATTAAATGTACTTCCCAGAAAAGATCTTCAGTAATGTCTCTAGTGTTTTGACACTGACATTTATTTGTCAATTACAAACATTTTAATTTTTCCATTTGTTTTCTATAGAAGATATAATAAACATTTTAAATGTATCGGATAGAGATTTTTATATTCTTTAATATTTGTAATAACATAAAATTTAAAAAAATAATATTTAGAATTTTTTTAAGTAACTAATACTTCTGATTGTCCAGTTATTACGAAAATCTAATCAACTCTTCCCAGTAAAGTCAGATTGAGAAAACCAAAGTTAAATATGTCTTAAGTCAAGTCTGATATTTTGAGAAATATACACATATGCACGGATATCATCATAAAAATGTTAAAATTGGATTCTAGGGACCTTAGAACGTGCTTATCCACTAAAATCTGGATAGGTATGCGATTTTTAGCATGATTCCAATACCTCTCTTAGCGAGAGGTAAAAAATAATTAACTTCGTACATCACTTTATAATCTCTTACAAAAATATGTACGTATTTCTGAACAAACTTATTCAATATTCGAAAGGATAGACGCTAACAATAAATTCCATTCAAATTCTTTCGATTCTCTGAAAGTTCAGCAATTTCTACTGAAATAAATAACATTCGCCTCTCTTCCTTCATTTGTTACTGCTGATAGGACGACTGTCTGTTGTTTTAGAAATAAATGAGAAACAATTACCAACAGATGCTGCTGTATGTATAATGTCAATGTCATTACTTGAAATATTTTTAACACATCATTTAAAAGTGAAATAGGTATTGTAAACTTGAAAAATTGGAGAGATTTGTAAAATAAGCACGTATTTTAAAACGCTTGTATTTAATGGAAATTTGATGCATTCTCAATATATGGTTTTTATTCGTTTATGCAACCGACATTAAAACCATTTTAAAATAAATAATATAGGAGGTTCCTGGTCTTGAGCATGGACTATTTTACAAATAGAAAATTGGAACGCCGTAACACCGTACATTGATCAATACTAGGATGTCTCCAAACTCATGAATTTACAGATTACTTACTACAAATTTTTACCTCTCGCTAAGAGAGGTATTGGATTCATGCTAAAAAACGCATATCCAGATTCTAGTGAACAAGCGCGATTAAAGTCCATACAATTCGATTAAAAAAAAAAATGGTACAAAAGTGACCCCTGTTGTGCACTCTCCACACCAGCTAAGAGTGCCCGTGAGGTAACGCCCACACGGTAAAATATATCGTCATCATTACCGATGTCTACATGTGTTGTAGATACTGGCACACCCAGAAATGGGTAATATGCCGTGATGATATATTTATATTTATTTACAATCCATTTTTACGTTGATATGTGTGCGTGTGTGTGTGTGTGTGTGTGTGTGTGTGTGTGTGTGTGTGTTTATATTGGAAGGACTATTCCTCAAAAACTATAAGACTTAAGACTTGTTTAACTATGAATTCCTCAATCTGACATTCCTGGGAAAAGCTGAAAAGGTTTTGGTAATAATTGGACAACCGGAAGTAGTAGTCTTCTAAATATTATATTTTGAAGATTGATATAACAAATATTAAATAATATTAAGTTATCTATCCAATACATTGAACATTTTTATTATATCTTCTATCAAAACCAGTTGAAAAATTAAAATGTTTGTAATTGACATAAATGTCAGTGTCAAAAATCCAGAGACATTACTAAAAGCTTTTTCTGGGAAGTACATGTAATATTTCTTACTTTATCATTAAATATATATTTAAAATTATAGATATAGCTGTCGCACGTTAAGTTGACACCGTCCTGGAATGCGGAAAACCTAAATTTGGTACTTGGAAAAGTCAAGATATAAGAGTAATTATAATATGCTATTGTTATAACGAGGAAAAGACTCCGTCAACATCTAAGTTGGTATAGAAAAGAATATTCATTTATAAGCCAAAGAATGTACAGTATCAGATCAAATAAACACGTGCTTGCTATACATATATTTCATCATATATCCTTCAGAAATTCCGCCAATCTCGTCAATTAATTGGAAGGATCTCGAACATTTAGAAGAGTAAAAGGAAACTTGTTCATAGAATGTGTACCAGAAATGTTAAATACAATATTTATATAGCCTAATATGAAAATGGCGAGAGGTATTTTGCTGGCCACAACAGATTTTTTAGTTTAAAATTTTACTTGTCTTTAAAACAAGAAAAGTAATCTATAACAATAGTAATTTACGTAACAAGACCTGAAAGTGATACTTTACTGGGTGAGCAAGCATGTTCCAGAGCGAGCCGTAGGCGAGCTTTGGAAGCTTGTGAGCCCAGTATAGACACTTTCAGGTCATGTTGGGTACAACATTTTCTTTGCGATCCTGAAAAAAGAATAAAAAAGTGTTATTTTATTTTTTACTGCGAGCAAATAAGAAATAAATAAACAACTGATCTCCATGGAAACATTTAGCTTTACCGGTCCCGGGATCGGTAAAGTACTTTCCGATCCCTTATAGACAACTTTCGGAGCTAGCTCAGCAAAGAAGGACTTTCCGGTCTAAATAGTGATCAGAAAGAGCTCATTTTCTGGGCGATCGCGAAAAAAATATTAAAATTCAGTTTCGTTGACATAAAACAAATGGCAATCATGCAAAGTACATATTTCTTGAAATGCGTTGCTGCTGCAATTGTTTTTGCAGAGAAAAGTTGATGTAGAAATTCAAAGGCGACTTTATACTTTCCATTCAAGAGTATTGTGTTATAATGGAAGTTTTCTGTAACACGATTAAACAAAGAATATTATTTTCTCTTCTATGGAAGCCGATAACACACACTTCAGTAAGTTTAATCTTGGTTTGTCGGCAAACTTTAATATATTCGCGGTCGATATAGATGAGATTTGAAGATTTGCACAAGAAATAAAACTGTTGCTGTCATAAATTGTATCCAGCATAGCTAATTAAGATAAATACCAAGATATGTACATTTTAAATTAACTTATACAGACATAGCAAAGTATGTACAGGAAGTAACTCGAAAAGTGAGACGTAGGCGTTTAACATTTTTAAATTTTGCATCTAAATCATGTGAAACATTTTTCTAGCTCTTCATATAAACGTAAAAATTAATTATAAAGTTATAGTTTTTATGAGATTTTAGTCTAGGCAGCCATGGATTTATGACAAAGAATAAACAAATGCATTGTTTTTAACTGCCAATTAGAACTAAAACATTTTAATTTTTACCTCTCGTTACGAAAGGTATTGGATTCATGCTAAAAATTGCATATCTAGATTTTAGTGAATAAGCACATTTTACGGTCCCTGGAATCCGATTTTTAACATTTTTACGATGATGTCTGTGTGTATGTGTGTCTGTATGTGTATATATATGTGTGTGTGGATGTATGTGTGTGTGTGGATGTTGGAAGGATGTTTCCTCAAAAACTATAATGCTTAAGGCCTGTTTAACTGCGTATTCCTCAATCCTATATTCATGGGAAGATCTGAAAAGGTTTTGGTAACTGGACAACCGGAAGTAGTAGTTTCTTAGAAAAATTCTTCTAACTATTATTTTTTTGGAATTTTTTTTATTACAAATATTGAAGAACGTAAAATTTTCCATCTAATACACTTAAAATTTTTATTATATCTTCTATAGATTTAGAGATAAAGACAGTATAATATATAGAATAATCGGATGTAAAAAATCGCAGAGGCTACACTACACCAAGGAAACCAGTTGACAAATTGAAATGTTTATAACACAGTTTGTAAATGACAGATGTCAGTGTCAAAAATCAATAGTTTTAGTGACATGTTAATACAATAATACAAAGTGGGGCAAATTATTTTATGTTTTGAACAAAAAGAAGATACACGTTACTATAATAATTGGTCAGGATCGTCGGATGGTGGAATAGGATCAAGAAGAAAAAATCAACTCCTCATATGCATACGTTTCGGCGTTTATTACACCTTCATCAGTGCTGTGATCAAAGGAATACACATAAAAATATCATGTACAAAAGTTAATAAACAATTCCAAACTACGAATACAATGAATTACAAAATTACCTGTGAGTTGATAATGGATAACAAACAATTTTTTACATTAATATTTAATATTGCGTCTGACATCTTGTTGAAAGTAACCAATACTAACGTTAATTTACAAAGTCAAGAAAGAATAAAACAACAAGAAGAAACGTAGACATAAAATTAGCGCGAAATTTTAATTGTATTGTATAAATTTAAAACAAATTGATAACATTTTGACAGATCTTCTGTATCAGTTCTGAAATTAACGCTTTTTTTATTATTATAAATATGAGTCATTTCTAAAAAGTTTCTTTTTTTGTAATTTATGTCATAATCTAAAATTGAAACATTGTCAAAATCAAAATGATGTTGTAGATCAACGCTATGCTTGGAGAGAGCAGTCTTAGTATCTAATTTTTTACAGTCATTCTTATGATTATTTATTCTATTTTTTAAATATTGTTTTGTTTGGCCAATATATACACCCTCACACCCTAAACAATTTATTTTATAAATTATATTCGATTTATGTTGTATGTCATCTTTATCTTTAATTTTTGTGAACAAATTACCTACTTTTGTGGAAAACTATTCGTATATTATCCGTTTTTAAAATTTTTGCTATGTTATGTGATACATTTTTTATTAGGGGGATTTTAACATAAGTTTTATTATTATTGTTATTGATTGTATTGCTATTGTTATCTCTATTAGTTAAATGGAATATTTTATTTATGTAAAAAAAATTGTTTGTTATCCATTAACAACTCACAGGTAATTTTGTAATTCATTGTATTCGTAGTTTGGAATTGTTTATTAACTTTTGTACATGATATTTTTATGTGTATTCCTTTGATCACAGCACTGATGAAGGTGTAATAAACGCCGAAACGTATGCATATGAGGAGTTGATTTTTTCTTCTTGATCCTATTCCACCATCCGACGATCCTGACCAATTAAGAGTATTCTGGAATCGATTTTCACATCTTAGTTACTATAATAGTTATCGTACAAGCAGGGCCGCATTTATATCTTCAGAGGCCCGAGGCGCAGTGACCTGTTGAGGCCCCTATTTTTATATACTTTAAAATATATCCGGTGAAAAACACCTGTCTATTTTAAATTAAAAGATAAGTTGTTAATGGTTATTAAATCAAAATAAATTATGGAGTATTAATAATGGTAAATAATTTTATTATTATTAGTATCACATAAACAAAAACAAAAATAGTTCGTAAACTGTAAATAAAAATATTATCTACCTATATAGTACACATCTACATAACATTTAACGGTTACCATGGTTACCCTACAGTGATAACAAAATAAAAATAGAAAAGAGGCATTCTGATTGGCTTAACACTGGTTTCCTCCAGAGGTTATTTTAAGGATATTTTTCAACTGCACATAAAGGAAATAAATCGTTGTTGGTAGGTTGAGGGAGGGTAAGGGAAAATATGCGCCGCAGGCGATTTTTTGAAAATTTTCAAGGTCAAACGAGTTTTAATGCAAAGTACGATAATATAGAGTTCTTTACAAAGAAGCAAATTTAACAAATTCATAAAAAATAAAATAAATATTTTGACGAAAACGCGTATATGCGCTCCAAAAGCGTATAGCTGGGCTGTCTTACTAGGCTATTCGGCTTTTTTCTGAGGCCCCCCGGAAGACGAGGCCCCCAGCTAGCGCCTCATGCGCCTCTGCTTAAATGCGACCCTGCGTACAAGTGAGTAAAGATACATTTCCGTGAGTTGATAAAATTTTTTTTTACCTCTGATGATAGAAATCGATATCTTTGTTGTAAATATAATGACGTAAAACATTTTGTCTCTAGGGAGAAAAAATGTGGGAAAAACCCTTGAGGGTTTATATAATTCTAACAAAATATAAATAAATAAATAATCATCACGGCATATTACCCATTTCTGGGTGTGCCAGTATCTACAACACATGTAGACATCGGTAATGATGACGATATATATTATCGTGTGGGCGCTTACCAGGCGTCACCTCACGGGCACTCATAGCTGGTATGGAGAGAGCACCAGGGGTCACTTTTGTGCCATTTAAAATTGGATATATTTGGCGTCTGTCGGGATCAAACCCGGTTCCCCCAGATTCGCTACCAGACACTCAGGCACGCGGCCACGGGACCCCAAAATATATCGACGTTAATTGAAAATTAAGTATTGACCAAGGTCGCCACAATATTTAGCTACAATGATTTGATTTTTTTTTTAAACAAAAGCACATTAAGATTTCTTCTCATAGGTAAACAAAAAGTCTGATTTCTTATCTTTTATATTTATAGCATAGGTAAACCCCGTAAAAATTCATTATTTTATTGCCTTATTTTGAAAATCTGACTCATTTTGATCAGTACTATATGCTCATAAGCTACGGCCATCGAGTCTAGGGACTGTGTATACGGTATCCACATAATTAATTTGAAATTAAATTCCAATAACCTGCAATGAACATATGAAAATAGATTAATAATTTATTGGTAGTCTATGTCAAACATACTATTATATATAATTAGTTTTGTATGCGGGCTATTAATAAATTTATGGCAACACGACTTCGACTTTATGTGTGTTTATTAAAATTTATGTACCTACCTACTGTTGTAAATATTAACAGCAGTAAACTATTTGCATTTTGAATATAATTTTCATAACATTACAATTTTTTTAAAGCAGCTCTCATTTTTCAGTAAAGTTTTATGTAAACTACTAAAAACGATTTTATGTAATTTGTATTTTTTTTTCATCTATTTTTAAACAGTAGAAATCAATTTGATTAAGGCCCTATTTTTCCGTAAAGTGTAAGTTAACTTATTGCCAGACAAAATAAAAATATCGCATCAATATTAGAGCGTAAATTGACAAAATTATACACAAATCAATTATGTGATGCGATATTTCTCTGTTATCTTTTACTGTTTCGATCAAAACAAATAAATATAACATTTTTGCCTCTCGTTAAGGTTATTAAAATTAGATTTTAACATTTTTACAATGATGTGTGTGTGTGTATGTGTGTCTGGATGTTCGAGGGACTAAAGACCAATTTAACTACGTATTCCTTAATCTGACATTAATGGGAAGAGCTGAAAAGGTTTTGGTAACAATTAGACAACCGGAAGTAGTAGTATCTTAAAAAAAATCTTCTAAATATTATTTTTTGGAAATTTATGTTATTACAAATATTAAAGAATATAAAATTCTCTATCCGATACATTGAACATTTTTTATTATATCTTCTATCGATTTAGTGATAGGGAATTATAAATATATAAAATAATCCGTTTTAATGAAATTCACAGCCCAAATAACTCCATGGAAACTAGTTTAAAATTTTAAATGTTTGTAATTAACAGAAAAATGTCAATGTCAAAAATAAAGAAGGATTTTTCTCGGAAATATACAATTAATATTTCTTATAAAATAATAATAATTATATTTACTATAGTCGAGTCTAAATCGAATTCTCAAGGGGAATTTAAATTTATTCGAATTAGAAAGAATTCGAACTAGAGAAAGTAAAAGAAAATTAAATGAAAAATATATATCATCACGGCATATTACCCATTTCTGGGTGTGCCAGTATCTATAACACATGTAGACATCGGTAATGATGACGATATAATTTGCCGTGTGGGCGCTTAACAGGCGTCACCTCACGGGCACTCATAGCTGGTGTGGAGAGTGCACCACAGGGGTCACGTTTGTGCCATTTAAAATTGGAAATATTTGGCGTCTGACGGGATCGAACCCAGTTCCCCCAGGTTCGCGACCAGACACTCAGGCACGCGGCCACAGGACCCCATGAAATGAACATTTGTATAAATTACAAAGATTATGTATATGCAATGGAAAACAACGTTTATTCAGTTAATATAACAAAAAAATGCATTTTTATTTTTTCAGAAATGAGATGTACATACCTAGTAAATACACAAATTGAAACATACACACACAGACATTATCGTAAGACTAGTAAATAGTATTTTGAGAAATGGGTTCGGGTGCGGTTCTGGTTCAAGCATTAATAAAATTTGCGGTTTTGTACGGGGTTTAGATTCGGTACTACTTGAAAATTGAATTAAAGTTTTTTTGAATGACAAATAAAAATAATTTAAAATGAAAAAATATTTTTAATATTTTTTTACATATTCAAACATTTAAATTTACCGCGATAAAAACAGTTCAATATAGTTATTTCATTTAAATATTAATTCTGTCTGTTGTTTGTTCATTCATTTGTTTCTCTGGTTTATTCTTGCATTAAAGTATTCGTACGCGTGATAGCGTCAGTCCTCAGTTCCCAATGTTTTTGTGACGTGAAATGAGTGTTTTTGTTGCTATTTACGAACAATTTGAACGTTTTATTTTTTATTATAAACTTTATCAAGTGTTTTATGTGTTATTTATACTATATTTGTTTATTTAATAGTGAAATGTGGTTATGATCCGTGATCCGTAGCTTGCAGTCCAAGGAAAGAAGCAAAGGCGGACTTTGTAAAGGTTAGATATTGTATTTTGTTTTAAAATTTGTTTATTATAAATGTTTTCATAAAAATAACAATAATTCCATAGCTTATTTCATTTAAAACTATATATTTTTAATGTAACAAAAGGTTAGGTTACATTGACACAAAAATACGTAGCAGTAGGTATACGATAATAGTTTAATGAATGTTTGGAGAGTCTATAATATATTTTGTTTTAATTCAGAATTAAAAGCATTATTTAGTATATTAAACATAAAAAATAGACAAACATACAATTATTTTATTTACTTGTAATTATTGAAAGTATTCATAATTTTATTACAACAAAATTCCGAACGATAATAAAAACATTAAAATTATAAACCAGGTTTTTTGAATGACAAACAAATAAAAATAATTTAAAATGAAAGCCGCAATTTTCGAATTTTAATATCCGGTTCGTCTCCAACTCGGGTTCAATTGAAAAATATATCTGAGGTTCGGTTCTGTCTTTGGGTTCGGTAAAATGTTGCGGTTATGTTCCGGTTTTCATTCGGTTCAGGTACGGGTTCGATGCTCTGATTTATAGAATATTTGTTATATATATAAGCATATACAGTTGAACATGTCAAAAAAATAATTCGATTTAGAGAAAAATTCAAGTAAAAGAGAGTTTGATTTAGAGAGAGTCGACTGTTTGTATTTAAAATTATACATCTATGCATCAGAAGTACGACCAATCTCGTCAATGAATTTGAAGAATCTCGAACATTTAAAAGAGTAGAAGGAAACTTATTTATAGAGTGAATTAAAAAATATAAAAATATAGATTTTGTGTGTGTATACCAGAAATATTAAATACAATATGTTCTTATACAGTGTGTCCCATTTCGAAGTGCCACCATTGGGATCTCGAGAACTATAAGAGATACGATGTCGGTTAAATGGAACTTTTTGTGCGTCTTTGGGAGGCCATCTCAGATGTGCTTTTGTTTTCCCAAAAATTCTCATAGGCCACTAGATAATGACGAAAAACTGATTATTGTCATTTTTTCTTTTTCAAATAACTTCTAAACTATTGGTAATTGAGAAATACGTTTCAAATTATTTTGAAAATATTGGTAGATTTCTATTTGGAAATACTCCTTGTATTTAAATAATTTATTTTATTAAAAATATTTGCTCAAAATTCGGATAAAATTAATTTTTATAATATTTTGTATCAGGTCGCCCTTGGCACATCATAGTGTAATTTGTAATTATGAGTCTAGAATAAAAATATTGAGTAATAAAGGCATAAAACAAATTATTTTGATCAAATACAATATAATTAATAAAAATAATAATGTTTTTCTGGGAAATAATTAGAAAATTCAGGAAAATAAAGAGAAAAATTAAATTTTAGGAGCAAAACAAATATAAAACATAATAACCCTTACACCATTGAAAAGAGAAAAAAATATTGATTTTTTTGAGACTAAAATCAGATATGGGTTCCATTTAAAAAAATATAAGTTTGTGTTATATCTCGAAAATTTACGGATATGAAAATTTATTTCGTACGCCACTAGTTAGTTAATAAAAAAATCTATCTTTTATATTTGAAACGTTTTTCTCAATTACTAATAGTTTAGAAGTTATTTGAGAAAGAAAAATCAACAATATTCAGTTTTTCGTCATTATCTAGTGCCCTATGAGAATTTTTGGAAAAACAAAAGCACATCTGAGATGACCTCCCAAAGGTGCACAAAAAGTTCCATTTAACCGACATCGTATCTCTTATAGTTCTCAAGATCCCAATGGTGGCACTTCTAAATGGGACACACTGTATAGCCTAATATGGAAATGGCGAGAGGTTTTGTGCTGACCACAACAGATTTGTAAGTATATATTATGGTATTTAAAACAAAGCTTTATAAAATTGTTTTGATATGTACGAAAGTTCAGGTAATGAAAGAGGCAAAAAGGGGATAATAATGTTTTGAAACTCGTATCTTTTGAGCTTTGACCTAAATAAACAACAACAGATTCTCTTTTTAATCCTCTTGGTAATGTTTTTGAAATATTCCCCTGTAATATTTTGCTCGCCGCAATAATTTTTCTCGATTTTGAAGCATGCTCTGAAAGTGTCACGTTTTATTTCCCAAATGACAAATTATTGGTCGTTTTAAAATTGGTTAACCGCATTCTTTGACATCGATATCGATTTTCCAGTGAGCAGAAACGCAGCTGTGCTAAACGACATTTTATGCTCTCTACTCAATGGATGTAATAGTAAACAAGTGAATTTATTTACCGTAAAGCTTCTCGAACAAAAAATCGATAGCGTTATTGCCATGGTTACTGTTTTGTGTATAAATAATACATTTTAGATAATTTATAATGTATGAAGTGTATACGGTGAAGTTATAAATTTTTGTGAATTTAATAGTTTCCGTAATCCGAATTCCAATAATCCCAACTACTGATTGTAACTTTATTGCCAAAGCGTTCTGTTATTATTTGTAAATTACAATATTATATGGAGGTCACGCTGGAATTATTAAAAGTAAGGAACGTGGTTCATAGTTTTTAGAATTTTATTTTAAATAGATATCTTAAAAACAATAGTTATAGATGATATGTGTTAAAAGTGGCATTTTATTTTGTAAGAAGGAAATTTGAAACACTACGCGAAGTGGAGTGATCCAAACCTTCGAACAAAATAAAAATCACTTTTAACACATATATCATACACTATTTTTTCTACAATCACTATTTTTACCTTCCGTCACCTTTAGGTAAGGGAGGTATTGTCTTTGGTCAAAAAATTGGGTGGTGAGTTTTTAATGAATAAGCACGATTTAAGGTCCCTACAATACGATTTTACTGGTTTTACGATGATGTCTGTATGTGTGTGTGTCCGTGTGTGTGTCTGTGTGTGTGTGTCCGTGTGTGTGTGTCCGTGTGTGTGTGTGTGTGTGTGTGTGTGTGTGTGTGTGTGTGTGTGTGACAAATTTTTCTCCGACGATAACTCCAAAACTACAATTCTAAAAATTATTATTCTTTCGTATTCGTCTTCCTTATAACCCTATGAAGAGCTGATTAGATTTTGGCTATAATTGGTCAACCGGAAGTACCCTTATTTGAAGTTCTTAACAGTTTTTCTTGAAAAATCGCAGTTAAATATCATTTTCGACATTTTATGTGTTTATCAATAGAAAGAATATTTTATTCTCTATACGGTTCGATTATACATTTTCCTTCATATTCAATAGATATATGCCCGTATGCACCAACATCAAATAAATCTTCAAATAGCTTATTCATTGAATAAGAGAAAAATATCGCATCAAAATATGACAGCTAGAATAAATACCTTCATTTGTGTTTTGGTATCGATGCGATATTTTTCTCTTATTCAATGAATAAGCTATTTAAAGATTTATTTGATGTTGGTGCATACGGGCAATAGAGTTATAGAGAGATTAAGAGAGATTAACTTTCGAAAATCAGTCAGCTTTGCAAAAATTATGAAAACAACAAATATATTCAAAAATATCTAATTGACAGATGTCAGTGGCAAGTGCAAAACCAAAGTGGAAAGTATATGATCTGAAAGTGATATAAGTGACAGAGTGTCCCTCGGCAGTGACTTGCATTTGCGGCCTCGCCTCAAGATAGGAACTTATAATGCCAGAAGTACGAGAAAGGCAAAAGAGAAGATGGATGGACTGTATAGCAGAAGATTTGAGAGAGGAAGAACTGTGTCACGAAGGTGCTTTGGACAGGAATGAGTAGAAGAGAAGAGTAAGAAACAGCGACTTCTAATAAAATAGGGAAAAGTTGAAGCAGGAGGAAGTGTTAATTGCAATACATAATGTACGTTCGTATTCGTATTAAAATTTTATTAGATTTTAGAATCTTTTCAAAGGAACTTTCAGTATGGATATGTAAAAAATAGTGTGTTCTTGTTACAATTATACAGGATATATAGAATATTTTCCAAGGAACTTTTGGCATCGGATTTGTACAAAATACATTGAATTGACGGAAGGTTTTGTGCTGGCCACAACAGATTTTTTCATTTACATTTGTATTTCTAATAATTTTCTGATATACTTCAAAAATGTCAATTTGTTGTTCCATTCGTAACAAGGTAACAACTCAATTTTAACAATCGTGTTAAAAATAACAATGGATTTGTAGAAAATATTAAATTTGCTCATTTTTCTTTTCAGATGCAATGAGGTATTGCAAAAAAATAACATATTTTTTTACCTTCCTTCACCTTTATCTAAGGAAGGTATAAATAATAAAATTCCTGAATATAAAAAAAATATTCATATTTTATTTGCGTACGTATTTGTAATTATTATTTCATCATGAAACTATAATTTCTAAATGTTATTTTAAGTACAATACATTAAAATCAATATTTGTCACCTGTTTCTACAAAATGCATTCACTTGGTAGAAAAAATAATAACACACAACGCAAACATTATTCTACGGCACAAAAACCAACATTTTGCTAAATTAAAATTAAATTCATCTGTTTAATGTAACCTGACCAAGTTACAAATGTCGCTGTTTATTAAACAACACCAGGCGCAGGCTAAAGTAATCAGAATTTAAATAAAACAGTTGTTTTTTTCTCGGGAAAGAAAAAACAAAATAAAGAAAAACAAAAATGAAATTATAACCAACGCCGGCTAGATGGTACACTTGATATGATGTCATTTCCTTTTTACGGACAGGGAGCTTGGCTGACATTTCATTTAAAAAGTTGTAGTTTTGCACTAGTTTTTGAGCACGGACCGTGTTATCACTGTCATAATAAGTTTTTAGACTTTTTAGTTCATATTTGATAAAAGAAACATAGTAAATGAAGTAAAGTTTTATAATGTAGTTTTTAAATTAAAGTTTTATTGTTTTTGCTAATGTTATAATTAAAGTTATAATATGAGGACTACACTAGACTAATTAAGACTATCCACATTGTTCAAATTATTGAGAATAATTTGAATTTTGTTCAAAGTAGTTCCTCCAACATTTCACCATTATTTCCATTTATAAGCTCCCAACCAACTTTCTTTTGGAAAGCTTTCAAACTAATTTCTGGGAGACTTAACACTGACAAATTTATTTCTCGTGACTTTAAAACTGCCAAAGCTGTCAAACTAATATCCGAGAGATTTACAAACTTAAAATAATTTCAGGCTGAAATAAAAACTGTCAAATTTTAAATTATAATTCGTTGGAGAAAAATTTGTCACCTACGGATACACACACGAACAAACACGGACCCACAGACGCACACACACACTCACACACGCGCGCGCATTCACACATGCACACACTAACACATACAGATATCTTAAAAATAGTAAATTCGTATTGTAGGGACCTTAAAACGTATTTATTCATTAAAAACTCATCACTATTTTTTTTGACCAAAGTCAATACCTTCCTTACCTAAAGGTGACGGGTGACGAAAGGTAAAAAATATGAACCCTGCGTATTATTCTCAATAATTCTAGAATAACCTTGATAGAAAACAATACATATTTTTTTTCTATAGCAGATGTTAAACTGTGCTTTTATCTACTCAAAATAGTAGATAAAATAGCACTTTAACCGCAAGGGTAGATAAAGTAACATTTTAACAGCAAGAGTAGATAAAATACTATAATTCTTATTTATTTACGTACAAAATCCATAACAACCCACATACATACTGTGATTTTAAAATTGTGTTCAATTAATAATGGGGTCCCGTGGCTGTGTGCCTGAGTGTCTGATCGCGAACCCGGGGGAACCGGGTTCGATCCCGATTTTAAATGGCACAAAAGTGACCCCTGTGGTGCACTCTCCACACCAGCTATGAGTGCCCGTGAGGTGGCGCCTGGTAAGCGCCCACACGGTAAAATATATCATCATACCGATGTCTACATGTGTTATAGATACTGGCACACCCAGAAATGGGTAATATGCCGTGATGATATATTTATTAATTTTATTAATAATAACATATAAAGGGTATTTTTTATTCTTTTAACATCTGCTATAGAAAAAAATTGAATTTTATACACGACGATAAAATTAAATTATCGACTCGCGAAAAATAATTCACTCGCGAAATCACTCGTGAATTAAACTTTCCTCTCGTCGATGATATATGATTTTATCGTCTTGTATATAAAATAACTAAAATTAGTCTCACGATATTGGTAAAATGAATTTTTCTTTCGTGATAAAAAATCAAACCATTAAATTTCTATAATTTGTTCCTCCATTAGAAAACAATCTTCTATTATCCTTTTCCCTGTCATCCTCCTTCGGCCAGCTTTGCTTATTTACCCTGTTTATCCACCACCTTTTCTCTCTCTCTTCCCTTCTTTTTTATCTCCCTCTCTCTGGTTTCCAAGGCAACTGGAGCAGACGTTAATTTTTTATACGAAAATACGTAGATTAAATATTAAGCTGACACTGCATGTCGACCAACGAACAGGATGAGTGCCGAGAGAGACCTCTAGTGCTCTTAGCTGTTAACCTGTCGGTACACGAATATTTCAAGGGGTCGTGCATAGAATCCCGGAGAGAGGAATTGTTTATATGAAGAAATAAAAGAGCATTTTGAAATTAATTAAATATATATGTTTTTAAATTTTATTTTATTTATTTTAAATAAATTTTTCATTGTGAATGAAGCCTGACTCTTCAAAACAATAATGCATACCGACCCCGGTGGTGTAGTGGCCAACATAGCCGATCCACGATCCAAGTGTCTCGGCAAGAGTCCCAGGTTCGAATCCCGGGTAAGGTATGAATGTTTGTGTGTGTCCCATCAATGCAACGAATAAAATACAAAGTTACTAAAATGAAAGTTAAAAATCTGATGTGTTCAGCACATTACCTTCTTTCAATTCTGTGTATTTTGTACAAATCCCATACCGAAAGTTCCTTGGAAAAGATTCTATAAATCCAATAAAATTATAATACGAATATACACTATGTAAATTGCACTTGACACTGACATCTGTCAATTAGAATTATTTGAATATATCTGTTGTTTCCATGATTATAGCATAGCTGGCTGATTTATGAAAGTTAATCTCTTTATAATTCTTTAACTCTATATCTATTGAATATTAAGGAATATGTATAATCAAACCATATAGTCAATATGATATTTTTTTATATTGATAATCACATAAAATGTCAAAAAATGATATTTAACGGCGTTTTTTCAAGAAAAGTTGTTAAGAACTTCAAAAAAGGGAACTTCCGGTTGACCAGTTACAACCAAAATCTAATCAGCTCTTCATATGGATGTAAAGAAGAGGAATACGACAGAAATATAAATTTTAGAATTGTAGTATTGAAGTTATTGTCAGAGAAATTTTTGTCATACACACACACACACACACACACACACACACACACACACACACACACACACACACGCGCAGACAGACATACAGACACACACACACACACACACACACACACACGCAGACGGACATACAGACACACAGACACACACACACACACACACACACACACACACACACACACACACACACACACACACACAGAGAGAGAGAGAGAGAGAGACATCATTGTAAAACTAGTAAAATCGCATTCTAAGAACCCTAAAACCTAAACATTAGTAAGACTTTAAATACAATAATAGCAGGTTATATATGAAGGAAATAAAGTTCGTCGTTATTTGTCTAGAACGAAGAAACATGCAATCGCTTGAGGCAAGTAATGACACTTTACTCCCATAATGAAACACATTTTTATATGAAGGAAGAAAAACTATTTATTTCAAATTTAATTTTGCATCATCAATCATTGCATTTTTTCCAAAATAAATATAATTAATAATATATTTTATTTGTTAATCAATATCAATTAACAAAGAACTTGAATCACTTTATTTACCGAGGGAGTACTTTATTTCTTTCGATAAATAATGAAGCACTTTACGTTATGATTTTGCTAAGAATAAAGTTAACATTATTTACCGGTTGTATATAAAGATTATTATTAACTGTTCAACATAATAGTGCAAATTTTGTTTCCTTACCTACCTAATTTTCTTATTCTCAGTAATTTTATTGTGATATTTCAACTCAACTTCTAATTCGAATTTATCCTAAGCGATCCTAAATCAACTTGTTCACGAATCAAAATGTGTACTTATACTCTACACCAACTATGAATGCCTGTCAGGATGCTGACGTGTAATATTCGTCCTATTTTTGAAATATGTAAAAAGCAGATTGCCACTTCAACAATAGGTAAAGAGTCGAGACGAAAAATTTAATTTGCATTTGAAACGGATGTAAAAATTTAAAAGGGTAAATGAAAAGGGAAAAATCCTACCCCATTTCAGAGAGAATTTTAAAAGAGGTTTAAAACGTGTCAAACGGATTGAATATGTATTTGTGTCATATTGTTTCACATCCTTTCTTTTATATTGAAAGTCCTGCGCTTGAAAATCAATTACGTTTTGGAATATTTAACAATAAGTTGTTCAACATTCACATTCATGAAAAGTGGAACAGAGTTTATTTTGGATTTGTTATTGTTATTAGTAGTTGCTTAACATACACGTAAGTTTGGTAAGTAAGTGGTAGTGTAGTTAAACTTTAGAAACTATTAGAGCAACTAGTAACTATAAATAGCTACTAAAGTGATTTGCAGTTGCAGTTTAACTAATATGTCTCCTGTACAGATTTTAACTGCCTTTATAATAATAATAATAATAATAATAATAATAATAATAATGCTTTATTACTTAACAGGATGAACCCAATACAAGTAAATGAACAGATACACGAGAAAAAGAGATATTCAAAATTACATGTTGTTATACAAAAAACACATTACATAAACAGGAGACTTAACTAAAATATTAGAGTGACACAATGGTAAATAAAACGTATTATGTGTACGAGCTGTTGATCTGGGAACGTGAAAAGTTAATTTACTTAATAAGTACGGACAATCTATCTTATTATCAACAATATTGCATAATGTAGCTAAAGCGATATGAGTATGCCTATTTTCAATCGACTCTACAGAGAACATTTCTAGCAGCATACGTTGGTCACATCCCCTTTCAGGGTACGACGAAAATTTTTTCATCCAAAGATATTTTAAAAAGCGACGTTGAACTTGTTCAATACTAACCTTATGAGTACTATATGGCGAATACCAAATCAAAATGGCGTATTCTAACTTTGAGCGTACAAAAGCATAATACAAAATTTTTAAGGTCTGCAAATTGAAGAAATTCTTAGAATTACGTACAATAAAACCAAGAGTTGTCATTTACAAAGTATGTTATAAACATTTGAATTTGACAAGTCGTTTTCTTAGTGCTTTAGCCTCTGCGATTAGAATATTCTATATATTAGTGTCTTTATCTCTAAATCTATACAAGATATAATAAAAATTTTAAGTGTATTAGATGGAGAATTTTGTTCTTCAATATTTGTAATAACAAAAATTTCCAAAAATTATATTTAGAAGATTTTTTCTAAGAAACTACTACTTCCGGTTGTCCAATTATTACCAAAACCTTTTCAGCTCTTCCCAGGAATATCAGATTGAGGAAACTGCAGTTAAATATTTTTTAAGTCACATACACACAGACACAGACATCATTTTAAAAATGTTATAATCGGATTCTAGGAACCTTAAATCGTGTTTATTCAATAAAATCTGTATATGCGAACACACACACACACAGACATCATTTTAAAAATGTTATAATCGGATTCTAGGAACCTTAAATCGTGTTTATTCAATAAAATCTGGATATGCGAATTTTAGCATGAATCCAATACCTCTCTTAGCGAGAGGTAAAAATACACGCTCGACACAAGGTGCTTTAAGTTTTTACTTTTTTCAAAAAAAATCTACAGTTTTTCGTTTTTAATATTTATTTCCTCCGTACCATGAACCAGTTTCAGTATCTGCGTGCATTGTAACCTGTAGTATTATTGTGCAAATACTATAGTAATTTCTATTCATTTGTTATATTTTACCATGTATTTTCTCTCTTATTGTAGTCTCCGGTTGGTCTAATGATGGCTACTAAGTAGCCCAAACAGGTCACATTTTTAATATAGGACAGTGTGATTAAGACTTTTTATGGTTTTTATTTAAAAAAACCCTTCTCCTTAATTTGAAAAATTAAACTGCGGGTATTTAATTATTTATTTTGTAAAAATAAAATCAAATATTGTTGAGAAAATAACTAGAAGAAATGGTGTCATTGAACAGTCTCAGAAAAATTATTAGATGTACCTATATTTTTAAACGATAGGTACTATTATTGTATTTCTTTCTGTGAATTATCACTGCAAAACGAGTAGAACTGCTGACAGGAAAATGCGGGTAGAGGTAATTTGTTTTCTTCGAGAAAAGCTAAATCTTGTATTTTCTTTTTTGCGGATAGGCAACTATTTTCCCTTAACGTCAACACCAACGAGAATTTAGCAGGATTCTAAGATGAATATACGAGCAGTCTTCACTATTTAACTTGCTTAGATCTACATAATAAAGGAACTTACTCGCGGTCTCGGAACTACAGAGGGTGAAGACGAAAACGCAAAGCAAACAAAAATAAAATGTCCATATATCTCTAAGCTTATAGTAGCCGAGCGGAAACTGGCAGATTTCTTATTATGCAAATTTACACTGAGTATATATTTATGTTTATGATAGTCGTTATATGCAAGGAAAGGCAACTAGATTAACAGAAACTGTACTGTTTAATTTTGAATCATCTTAAACATCATAAATAACATAAAATTTAATGTACTGGACTACTGGACAAGGTTGGCCTGATTTAAATCAACTGATTTAAAAAAAAAATCACTGATTTTTATCACAGATGAAAAAAAGATTTAAATTGTAATAAAAATGAATTTATATACTACAAAAGTACAAATAACAACAAAAATATGGACTGTATTCGAATTCTAACAGATTACTGATTACATGTTTTGACCTATTTTATTTAGGTATGCATTATGCATTGTTTAAAAAAACGCGCGCGTGTGTACGTTATATACTAACTTTATGCAAAAATTCAAATGCATTTTTATTACAGATTTCGTTTTCGTTTATCAAATAAAATATTTATATTGCTTTTGAAACAATTAAAAAAGTACAATAACACCACTAGATCTTTAAAAATAATTTAAAAAATCAAAAAATCATGATTTATTTGATTTTTTTTTTAAAATCAATGGGTGGAATTCAGTGGGTTGTATTAAGGTCTGTATTAAATCCTGTATTAAGTATATGGCAACATTGTAATATTTTCCGCATGTATCAATGAGATTCAATTGTGATTTAAAAATTTTACCACATGGAAAAGTAATACAGATATCCTTTAGTCAAATGAAGAAGTATTTTTGTAAATGGAAGGTGTAAAAGGAAACTCATTATTGCAAAATTAGGTTAGAAATATGTCAAATTTTATGTGTCAAATATTTCATACCTGAATGTTAATGAATTTTAAAATATCTCAACCCCCGTTTTGATCAGTTTTCACATTTGTCCTTTTTTCTTACTTCTGTTAATAATATTTTTTTCTTTATTTGATCCTTTGGTCTCTCACTTTTTTCTGACAGGTATTACAAAGTTGCCAAAATATTTTTGACAAAGGACTGTTTTAGCTTAAAACACGCTAATACAACCCACTGAATCTCACCCAATGACTTTTGATTTTTTTAAATAAATCATGATTTTATCCAACCCTGGTTATAACTCATTGATTTATTTTGAAAATTATTGATTTAAAATAAGGATGATTGTGAATATAAATTCTCAAATAATTCCGGTAATTCCGCTAATTCCTAGTAATTCCAAGTAATTCCGCTAATTCCCTGGTAATCCACTAATTTCCTACTAATTCCACGAATTCTCCAAACCTAGTAATTTCACTAATTCTCAGGTAATTCCGCTAATTCCCAGGTAATCCACTAATTTCCTACTAATTCTTCGAATTCTCCAATTCTGGTAATTTCACTAATTCTCAGGTAATTCCGCTAATTCCCAGGTAATTCACTAATTTCCTACTAAATCCACGAATTCTCCAATTCTGGTAATTTGACTAAATCTCAGGTAATTCCGCTAATTCCCAGGTAATCCACTAATTTCCTACTAATTCTACAAATTCTCCAATTCTGGTAATTTCACTAATTCTCAGGTAATTACGCTAATTCCCAGGTAATCCACTAATTTCCTACTAATTCCACGAATTCTCCAATTCTGGTAATTTCACTAGTTCTCAGGTAATTCCGTTAATTCCCAGGTAATCCACTAATTTCCTACTAATTCTTCGAATTCTCCAATTCTGGTAATTTTACTAATTCTCAGGTAATTCCGCTAATTCCCAGGTAATTCACTAATTTCCTACTAAATCTACGAATTCTCCTTTCTGGTTATTTCACTAATTCCTAGGTAATTCCGCTAATTCCCAGGTAATCAACTAATTTCCTACTAATTCCACGAATTCTCCAAATCTGGTAATTTGACTAAATCTCAGGTAATTCCGCTAATTCCCAGGTAATCCACTAATTTCCTACTAATTCTACGAATTCTCCAATTCTGGTAATTTCACTAATTCTCAGGTAATTCAGCTAATTCCCAGGTAATCCACTAATTTCCTACTAATTCTACGAATTCTCCAATTCTGGTAATTTGACTAAATCTCAGGTAATTCAGCTAATTCCCAGGTAATCCACTAATTTCCTACTAATTCTACGAATTCTCCAATTCTGGTAATTTCACTAATTCCCAGGTAATTCCGCTAATTCCCAGGTAATCCACTAATTTCATACTAATTCTACGAATTCTCCAATTCTGGTAATTTCACTAATTCTCAGGTAATTCAGCTAATTCCCAGGTAATCCACTAATTTCCTACTAATTCCACGAGTTCTCCAATTCTGGTAATTTCACCAATCCTCATGTAATTCCGCTAATTCCCAGGTAATCCACTAATTTCCTACTAATTCCAAGAGTTCTCCAATTCTGGTAATTTTACTAATTCTCAGGTAATTACGCTAATTCCCAGGTAATCCACTAATTTCCTACTAAATCCACGAATTCTCCAATTCTGGTAATTTGACTAAATCTCAGGTAATTCCGCTAATTCCCAGGTAATCCACTAATTTCCTACTAATTCTACGAATTCTCCAATTCTGGTAATTTCACTAATTCTCAGGTAATTCAGCTAATTCCCAGGTAATCCACTAATTTCCTACTAATTCTACGAATTCTCCAATTCTGGTAATTTCACTAATTCCCAGGTAATTCCGCTAATTCCCAGGTAATCCACTAATTTCATACTAATTCTACGAATTCTCCAATTCTGGTAATTTCACTAATTCTCAGGTAATTCAGCTAATTCCCAGGTAATCCACTAATTTCCTACTAATTCTACGAATTCTCCAATTCTGGTAATTTCACTAATTCCCAGGTAATTCCGCTAATTCCCAGGTAATCCACTAATTTCCTACTAATTCCACGAGTTCTCCAATTCTGGTAATTTCACCAATCCTCATGTAATTCCGCTAATTCCCAGGTAATCCACTAATTTCCTACTAATTCCAAGAGTTCTCCAATTCTGGTAATTTTACTAATTCTCAGGTAATTACGCTAATTCCCAGGTAATCCACTAATTTCCTACTAAATCCACGAATTCTCCAATTCTGGTAATTTGACTAAATCTCAGGTAATTCCGCTAATTCCCAGGTAATCCACTAATTTCCTACTAATTCTACGAATTCTCCAATTCTGGTAATTTCACTAATTCCCAGGTAATTCCGCTAATTCCAAGGTAATCCACTAATTTTTCTACTAATTCCACGAATTCTCCAATTCTGGTAATTTCACTAATTCCCAGGTAATTCCGCTAATTCCCAGGTAATCCACTAATTTCCTACTATTTCCACGAATTCTCCAATTCTGGTAATTTCACTAATTCTCAGGTAATTCCGCTAATTCCCAGGTAATCTACTAATTTCTTAATAATTTTTCGAATTCTCCAATTCTGGTAATTTCACTAATTCTCAGGTAATTCCGCTAATTCCCAGGTAATCCACTAATTTCCTACTAATTCCACGAATTCTCCAATTCTGGTAATTTCAGTAATTCTCAGGTAATTCCGCTAATTCCCAGGTAATCTACTAATTTCCTACTAATTCTTCGAATTCTCCAATTCTGGTAATTTGACTAAATCTCAGGTAATTCCGCTAATTCCCAGGTAATCCACTAATTTCCTACTAATTCTACGAATTCTCCAATTCTGGTAATTTCACTAATTCTCAGGTAATTCAGCTAATTCCCAGGTAATCCACTAATTTCCTACTAATTCTACGAATTCTCCAATTCTGGTAATTTCACTAATTCCCAGGTAATTCCGCTAATTCCCAGGTAATCCACTAATTTCATACTAATTCTACGAATTCTCCAATTCTGGTAATTTCACTAATTCTCAGGTAATTCAGCTAATTCCCAGGTAATCCACTAATTTCCTACTAATTCTACGAATTCTCCAATTCTGGTAATTTCACTAATTCCCAGGTAATTCCGCTAATTCCCAGGTAATCCACTAATTTCCTACTAATTCCACGAGTTCTCCAATTCTGGTAATTTCACCAATCCTCATGTAATTCCGCTAATTCCCAGGTAATCCACTAATTTCCTACTAATTCCAAGATTTCTCCAATTCTGGTAATTTCACTAATTCTCAGGTAATTACGCTAATTCCCTGGTAATCCACTAATTTCCTACTAAATCCACGAATTCTCCAATTCTGGTAATTTGACTAAATCTCAGGTAATTCCGCTAATTCCCAGGTAATCCACTAATTTCCTACTAATTCTACGAATTCTCCAATTCTGGTAATTTCACTAATTCCCAGGTAATTCCGCTAATTCCAAGGTAATCCACTAATTTTCTACTAATTCCACGAATTCTCCAATTCTGGTAATTTCACTAATTCCCAGGTAATTACGCTAATTCCCAGGTAATCCACTAATTTCCTACTATTTCCACGAATTCTCCAATTCTGGTAATTTCACTAATTCTCAGGTAATTCCGCTAATTCCCAGGTAATCTACTAATTTCTTAATAATTTTTCGAATTCTCCAATTCTGGTAATTTCACTAATTCTCAGGTAATTCCGCTAATTCCCAGGTAATCCACTAATTTCCTACTAATTCCACGAATTCTCCAATTCTGGTAATTTCAGTAATTCTCAGGTAATTCCGCTAATTCCCAGGTAATCTACTAATTTCCTACTAATTCTTCGAATTCTCCAATTCTGGTAATTTCACTAATTCTCAGGTAATTCCGCTAATTCCCAGGTAATCCACTAATTTCCTACTAATTCCACGAATTCTCCAATTCTGGTAATTTCACTAATTCTCAGGTAATTCCGCTAATTCCCAGGTAATCTACTAATTTCCTACTAATTCTTCGAATTCTCCAATTCTGGTAATTTCACTAATTCTCAGGTAATTCCGCTAATTCCCAGGTAATCCACTAATTTCCTACTAATTCCACGAATTCTCCAATTCTGGTAATTTTACTAATTCTCAGGTAATTACGCTAATTCCCAGGTAATCCACTAATTTTTTAGTAATTCTGGTAATTTCACTAATTCCCAAGTAATTCCGCTAATTTCCAGGTAATCCACTAATTTCCTAGTAATTCTACGAATTCTCCAATTCTGGTAATTTCACTAATTCTCAGGTAATTACGCTAATTCCCAGGTAATCCACTAATATCCTACTAGTTCCACGAATTCTCCAATTCTGGTAATTTCACTAATTCTCAGGTAATTCCGCTAATTCCCAGGTAATCACTAATTTCCTACTAATTCCACGAATTCTCCAATTCTGGAAATTTCACTAATTCTCAGGTAATTCCGCTAATTCTCAGGAAATCCACTAATTTCCTACTAATTCTACGAATTCTCCAATTTTGATAATTTCACTAATTCTCAGGTAATTCCGCTAATTCCCAGGTAATCCACTAATTTCCTACTAATTCCACAAATTCTCCAATTCTGGAAATTTCACTAATTCTCAGGTAATTCTGCTAATTCTCAGGCAATTCTTTAATTTGCTGCTAATTCTACGAATTCTCCAATTCTGGTAATTCCACGAATTCTCAGGTAATCCACTAAATTCCTACTAATTCTACGAATTCTCCAATTTTGATAATTTCACTAATTCTCAGGTAATCTACTAATTTGCTACTAATTCTACGAATTCTTCAATTCTGGTAATTCCGGCAATTCCAAGTAATTCCAGTAATTCCCAAGTAATTCCGGTAATTCCTAGGTTAATTCCAGTAATTCCTAGTAATTCCGGTAATTCCTAGGTTAATTCCAGTAATTCCTAGGTTAATTCCAGTAATTCCTAGTAATTCCAAGTAATTCCAGTAATTCCTGGGTTAATTCCAGTAATTCCTAGTAATTCCAGTAATTCCTAGGTTAATTCCAGTAATTCCTAGTAATTCCAAGTAATTCCAGTAATTCCTAGGTAATTCCAGTAATTCCTAGGTTAATTCCAGTAATTCCTAGTAATTCCAAGTAATTCCAGTAATTCCTAGGTAATTCCAGTAATTCCTAGGTAATTCCAGTAATTCCGCTAATTTTCAAATAATTCCGGTAATTTCGCTAATACCTAGTAATTCCAGTAATTCCAAGTAATTCCGGTAGTTCCCAGGTAATTCCGGTATTCCTAGGTAATTTCACTAATTCCCAAGAAATTCCGGTAATTCCACGAATTTGTCCAATTCTTATAACTTGTTCAAGGTTAGCCTGATTTATAAAAAAAATCACTGATTTTTATCACAGATGAAAAAAAGATTTAAATTGTAATAAAAATGAATTTATTATTAAATATGGACTGTATTCGAATTCTAACAGATTACTGATTACTGAAACATGCATTATGCATTGTTTAAAAACGCGCGCGTGTGTACGTTACATACTAAATTTATGCAAAAATTCAAATGCATTTTTATTACAGATTTCGTTTTCGTTTATGAAATAAAATATTTATATTGCTTTTGAAACAATTAAAAAAGTACAATAACACCACTAGATCTTTAAAAATAATAAAAAAAAATCAAAAAATCATGATTTATTTGATTTTTTTTTAAATCAATGATTTTTGATTTTTTTTAAATAAATCATGATTTTATCCAACCCTGGTACTGGATGAATATTGAAATCAGTGCTTTTCCTGTATCATGACGACAATAATGGGGTATTCCGACATTTTTTAAGAATATTTTTTTACATTAGTACAAACCAGTAGAACTCTGGACTCTGAATATCTAACTTTGAGTAAGAAAATGTATGCATCACATGAGATATGAATTTTAAAAATTTTTATCGCAATTCAAATTTATGGCGCCCTTATGACGTTAACTCGATGGTGACATCTGCAACGAACTTCAGCGCCTAAATCCACATGTTCATGACAGCCATTTACTTGTTTATAAGTATATGATTTTAGTAGCAGAGTGTATTTCGGTGTTTGTCCTGTGTTTGTTTATGGTAAAAATAGGAGTAATAATTATAAAGTGGACGAAATGTCAAACAAGAAATATACCCGCGCGTATTAACTACTGGCACCATCTTTGTTTTTAAACGAAAATATTTACTTTGAAATGAGCAACAGATTATCAACTTGACGTCACATATTTCAAGGACGTTTCTAGAGCAGTAAAACTTCCAATTAGAAGTTTATGTAGTAACTATTTTGTCATAATTAAATATAACTTTTATAATTTAAAATAATTACAAATCAATATAAACATTACGGGTGGTATTCGCAACGCTGGCTCTACTAAGGCCCGATTATATAATTCAATATTAATTTTGAGTTAAGTTTCATTGAGATAGCTGTAAAATTCAATTTAACTTGCTGAAGCTTGACTAACGATTATAAAATAGTTCAAAGTAATCAATCTTTTTGAGTAAAGCTCCAATCATTTCTTTCGCAATTTACTAACCATTTTTTCTTTTCTTCAGAACTGCGGAAATGGTATCAATAAAGATTTATGTAATGATTATTTTTTAATATACTAAAATATTCCAAGAAAACAAAAGATAGAATCCAGTTAAAATTTTTGGAGTTAGAGAAAAATATATGTAAGTATTGCATAAATAACAAAACAAATTAGAAAATTTACTTTAATTTGGAGCAAAGCAACCCGTCATTGTGGATACTTTTTTATAATTTATTACTCCAAGACTGTTTAAAATGGTTAAAGTGGGCTCCATTTATTATTAAGCGTAGGCATTGAAATTTAGTTCAACTGTTCGTTCTTGTGGTAATGATATTTTTTTCTTATTACAGATTATTCCATGTTTTAGTCATATGATTTAACAGCCCGATTCACAAAAAAAATTAAGCTAATCCTCATTTTTGGATTAGTGAATTCTATTGTATTCCAGTATTTAAAATATAATTTTCATGATATTATCAATAAAGGTAGATACTAGGAATAGATTAGACTATATTTTAAGATATAAACTGTCAAAATTAGAGTAGAATTCGCTAATCTAAAAATGAGGATTACCTTAATCTTTTTTGTGAATCGGGCTGTGAATGCATAAGCCTTAGAAATTCACTGTGGTCTGTTTTGAAACTATTGACAGTGTTTTAAAGGTTTCACGCTGAGCGGTGTTACACCCAATGAAATTTCAATTTCAACCTTCGTTCAACCATAATGTAAAATCAGTCTGCGGAATAGCCACTCACAAGCGTCGATTTCAGCGCCAAACTTTTATAACACTCTTTATAGTCTATATATTTTAAAAACAGACTATATAATTTTTTGGTGCAGTATTTTGACGTGTGTAATTCACTTTATTATATTTAATCATCTATTCTATGTGTAATAATTAACAGAATTTAAATTTGTATAGAATGATCTACATGCACACACGTATTTAATTAAATACACATAATTTAACAATTAATTATTTTATTCATTGGTATTACTAAATATGTTAACACGGGCATCGATTGGATCTCATTTCAAACGCAAATGTAATCAAGATCATTGATTTCATTTATCGCAACATCATTGGCGTCGAATAAATAGGGGCAATCAAAATAAATAAAGTATAAACTTAGTTGTTAATGGGTAAGTTTAGCGATTTTTTTTATTCTTTTACTCCATGGGAAATGACTTGAAAAATGTTGTAACATGTTTTATTTTTTTCAAAAATGCCCAGATTTTTCGAAAAAGCCGATTTTAAGCTGTGATGACGTCGGTAGAGGCTTGGTACAACGTATGTCTCTTATACACTGAGGCACGCGGTTGCGGTTACCAGTCACTTGAGACTGAGGTGTTGTTCGACCTACGTTCAAGTGGTTCGCTTTCACCGTTCTGTCTGAGTTTGCGCATAACTGACTTGTGACGTACTTAGAGTTTACCCAAAAAATATTAATTATAAATAAATGTAGCAAAAATTTTAATTTTTAATTTCAATTTAAGCAATCATTTGTGTTATATTTGTGAGAAAATAGTATGTTATGTAGTATTTTTACCATGCTAAACTTTCCCATTAGTTTCAAAGTTATTTTTTATTCGTAAAGATTGTACAAAAATTAACCGTTACACTAACATGGTCTATTTTTTATATGGAGTATTTTTAAATTTTGAATTGAATAAAAATGTTCATTATTAAATAAATATTTTTCCAAATTTGAATTTTCGATTTTGTCATATTTAAATTGTCTTATTATATTCACTCTAGAATAATTCCATAAATGTTGTAGTAGAGGTCACGCGATATACGTTAGCCTTCCTGCGGCTCAGGTATCTTACCGTGACGTTTATTTACACAGCTGCACACGCGCTGTAACTAGCCAGCCGACCGGTCGAGTCTCGAGTCCCGTCCGACCAGTGGCGTCGCTAGCACGCACGCTACAATATGTCCCCAATTTAATTCTGGCATCCACCGCTAGGAAATATAACAGCGCTGCCGACAGGCTAAATGGCCGAGAAAGGAACTATGTATACTGTTTAGTTAATTAATCTTTGGTGGTGTAGTATTTGTTGACTAATAACGAGATTAAGTTATCAAAGTAAAGATGTGTAATGTAATTTGCACGACTGAACTGAAATAGATAGGACTACGACTGGAACGATGTGAGTTAATTAAATTTACGTAGTAGAACACACATGAGCAGAGCGTGTTATGTTAGTGCTCGTTTTCATGTAAAGTAGATAGAGAAGAGGTAAATGTTTAATTGTTTAATCGGGCTATCAAAATATAAAAGGATTATTTGATGTGTACATAGGCTAATTGAAAATTGTGAAATAATGAAGCAGAAAACACGTTATTTATTTAGGATATTTCATATTTACCTCATTGAACACTCGTGTTTAACCGAAAATTGCATATTTGAATATACAGGATGTAACGTAAGTATACAACCATTAACCCATAGTAGAACTGAACCTATAGACAGTGGCGTATTATCGCAGAAGCCCGAGAAGCCCGGGCTTCTGGCGCAAAATTATGCCAAGAATTAAAAAAAAAATATATATATTTTTTTATAAAATATAAATTAGCAGGCGCAGACGTGAGTTGGACATTATAGCGTAAAAAGGCTATTATGTGCATCGAAAAAAACTCATTTAAACGAAATATTTACGGAATTGTGAATATTTTTGCCAGTGCCAAAGCAAGAAAAATGTCATTCGTTATATTTAATGGGTCCATAAACTATAACAAAAAATAGGCACTATTGTATAGTCGAAACGATTAGGATAAAAATACATTTTTTTAATAATTACTTTGGGAGATATTTGAATTTATTTCCAATGTCACAGATGACGTCACACTATTGGTATGTTTCTCGCTCAGCCTACTACAGAAACTGGTGTGAGAAAGATAGATATAGGTTTCTTTAAAAATCAAATACAGCTATACAAAAAACAACTTTTTGTTACTACGATTTGCTTCAAAATTAAACGAACTTTTATTTAAAATTAAAAAAATGATTTATGCGCCCATTAGGTACTTTTTATAATTATTGGTTTCTTACTACAAAATTTCAAATATTTATTTTTTTTTTTCTTATTAACCAAGAAAAAAATTCAAGGGCTTCTGGCGCCAAAATATCTTGATACGCCACTGCCTATAGATTTAAATCTGGCAATAATTTTTGTTTAACATGCTTTCTGAAAAAACTGGATATCTTTAAAACTGACCAATCACGTCTTAGTTTAAAATTTTGTAAAAAAGTAAAATTAATGTCTTGTCTTGAAAACATATTGATTGACAAAACTGACGTTAAACGTTTTTTTTCCTAAAGTTGAACATGCGTTACGTATGCATGTATGTTTTCTAGATATTTCAACAATAAAAATGATTTTGAATTATTTTATACTCATTCACTTTATTTATTTGTTTGTCTAATTACTTACCTGTATGCTGCGCTCATAAACATATAAACTGGTAGTGCGAGCTCGGTTTTAACTAAAACGCTATTTTAAGAAATGTCAAATTTCATTATTAAAAAGTAAAAATAAATAAAATCAAATTTATCAAAATATGATTTTAAAGCAGAATATAGCTTGTAGTCAAACAAATATTTTTAAAAAAATCGTTTTTTAAACATAAGGGTAAAATTAAATATTGAAATTTGAATGTGACGTCTCTTAAAACAGCGTTTTAGTTAAAACAAGGCTTGTGCTACCAGCCATTGTTTTTCATTATGAAAATCTGAAATATGCCGCTTATATGACATTTGTGACAGGTGTGACAATTTTACAGAGAACACCTTGATTTTTACTTTTTCACAAAATTTTGAACTGTGACGTGATTGGTCAGGTTTAAAGGCCTATAATTCTTGTAGAAAGCATGTTAATAGTAATTTACGTAATTTATTTCTTATTTGCTCGCAGTAAAAATAAAATAATACTTTATTATTCTTTTTTCAGGATCACAAAAATAATATTGTACCCAACATGACCTGAAAGTGTCTATACTGGGCTCACAAGCTTCCAAAGCTCGCCTGCGGCTCGCTCTGGAATATGCTTGCTCACCCAGTAAAGTATCACTTTCAGGTCATGTTGGGTACAATATTATTTTTGTGATCCCGAAAAAAGAATAAAAAAGTATTATTTATTTTTTTACTGCGAGCAAATAAGAAATAAATAAACAACTGATCTCCATGGAAACATTTAGCTTTACCGGTCCCGGGATCGGTAAAGTACTTTCCAATCCCTTATAGACAACTTTCCGAGCTAGCTCAGCAAAGACGGACTTTCCGGTCTAAATAGTGATCAGAAAGAGTTCATCTTCTGGGCGATCGCGAAAAAATATTTTTTTTGTCAGATTTACTATACATTTGGTTAAGCGTTGTAAGTATAAATGCATAATAATTAGTATATTACATCTGTGGTGGGAGATGTTTCATTACAGCCGAGAGCTTGTGCATATTACCGAGAGGCAAAGCCTCGAGGTGAGATAAAGCGCGAGGCTGTGATGAAACTCCCACCGAGATGTATACTATTTTATTCACAATCATCCTCATTTGAAATCAATAATTTTCAAAATAAATCAATGAGTTATAATCTTTAATTTTATTAATATTTTTGGCAGCTATCTTAAAATTTGTTTTAGTGTACTTTATTATACGGAACTATGACAATGTTGCTAGGCAACCTCTACATAATCATTTCCAACCCAAGAGATGGAAGTGAAATCTGTTATTTCCAACCCAAGAGATTGTCATTAAAGTTAGGAATGTCATTTCCCAATCTCCAAAAGGTTAGGAATCGCTATATAATGATTGTGAATAAAATAGTTTTCACTAGTTATCCTCTACGCATTGTTGGCAAGGCCTCCATGACAAATAACTCGCTTCACTGCGTACAGTCCAGATAGTTACTAACTTCGTAACAAGTGAAAATAAAATCACTCAACCAATACTAAGAAGTTTGGGAACTCGGCAGCTGTTTCTCTAAGTATGTACTGACTTTCTTCAATAATTTTATAAATCGAGATAGCAAATATTATTTTATCCACAAATGTCAAATACATACCCATAATTCAACAGATTTTTATCAATGTATGACCTTCGTTACTGTTGCTAATAAAAAAATCTGATGTGGCCAACACAAAACCTCCCGCTATTTAATTTTTATTAATTTAAATACATACTTACGGATTTACTAACACTGCAAACGGTTCCATTGCATAAAACTATTGCTTTATTTACTATTTTCTTTTTAAAATGTCACTATTATTAATTTGAAGTGATTAGTTTTTTGACAGTGACATTTAATGTCAGTTACATTCATTTGAAATATGAACTGTGGAACAAAGGAATTTTGTTTTTCTTAGGCTTCGGGACTTGTAAAAAAAATTATTTTTAAATTTATCTGTAAAATATATAGAAAAAGTATTAATGTATTCCTGTAGAAAATTCAATAATCTTTAATTTTCATAACGACAAAATGCGAAAAAATGGCATTTAATGGTATTTTTTGAAGAAAAACCATTATGAGCTTCAGGTAAATTGCCATTTCCGGTTATCCGATTTACACCAAAATCTAATGGCTTCTTTTCTTATTAGAATAGGATAGAAATACAAGATTTCAGAATTTTCTGAATGATAGTATTTGAGTCTCGATAAGTGATTTTTAGCACGATTCCTATACCTCCCTTACCAAGGGTAGCGGGAGGTAAAAATCTGTTGTGGTCAGCACAAGACCTCTTGCCATTTCTATATTAGGCTATATAAGTATTGTATTGCACTTCGCTTTCGAACCGTCGTTTTATAACAAAATATTACAGAACTTTACCCAAATATTGTTTTTTATTGTATTTAACATGTCTTCTGCACATATATAATTCTAATTATATCTATTTTTCATTGATTGAGGAAGTTTCTAAATGTCAGAGATTGTTCCAATTCATTACCCAGATTGGCGGTATTTCTGATGGATATATGCATTTTACCACAATTTTACCTATAATTTCAAATATTTAATTAATAAAACATAAGAAAAATGAAATATACTTCCCAGAAAAAGCTATCAGAATGTCACTAAAACTGTTGATACTTTGACAATGACATGTGTCATTTACAAACTATGTTATAAACATTGGAATTTGTCAACTGATTTCCTTAGTGCCTTAGCCTCTGCGATTAGTTTACTCTATAAATTATAGTGTCTTTATCTCTAAATCTATACAAGATATAATAAAAATTTTAACTGTATTAGATGGAGAATTTTATGTTCTTTAATATTTAATAAAAAAAAAACTCCCAAAAAATTATATTTAGAAGAATTTTTTTAAGAATCTACTAATTCCGGTTGTTCAATTGTTACCAAAACCTTTTCAGCTCTTCCCAGGAATATCAGATTGAGAAAACTGCAGTTAAATATTTTTTAAGTCTTAAAGTTTTTGAGGAATCGTGTCTACAACATCCAAACATACATACACTCACACACACACACACACACACACACACACACACACACACACACACACACACACACACACACAAACACACAGACATCATTTTAAAAATGTTAAAATCGGTTTATATGGACCTTAAATTGTGCTTATTCACTTAAATCTCGATATGTGATTTTTAGCATGAATCCAATACCTCTCTTAGCGAGAGGTAAAAATATTAACAGACAGTGGAATAATATTATTCAATCCTTATGTCAAATTCGAATCTTACCTTTCAAAAACAATTGGCAGAAAAAGTGATATTTTACTGACTGTTAGCTGTCAAAAAATCGCATTTTTCATACTTATTCAGTTTTAACATTTTCTACTAAATGTTAAATCACTTCATTTTGTTACAACAACAACGATAACTAGATTTGTTTGCGTTTGTAAACTGTTTTTTTTTTTGCATTTTTCAGTGAAAAATTCTACTTGTTTTTCTATACAAATATGTCACTGATATGTTCTTATTTGACATTTGTGGATAAAGTAATAATATGAGTAATATAGTTATTAGCATGTTCAATCTCATGAGTAATAACGTACATTACATGCGCATTGAATAATTTACTGTTACATAGGTAATTAAAATACTAAGGGCCAGTTTTTCAATATCTGGTTAAAATTTTAAATAAGAATTAAATAAACAAAACTGAAACGAAATGAACTGTGAAAAGACAGATTTATCATTGCTGTCAACAAAACAGTGCAATATTGTTTATTTAACTAGAAGTTAAAATTTTAACAAAAGATTGAAAAACCGGCCCCAAGAGCCGCAAGTTTTGTAACTTTGAAATAAAAATGAGTACATTTCAAGTTGTTTGAAGTTTGTGTATGTATTATTTACAACTCAAAATGCAGTTTGTGTTTCTTCTTTCATTTTAAAATATTGAGACATGCTTTTAAAAGTACCCTACACAATAAACAGCGAAAAAGACAAAAAAGGACGTGACTACGTGACTAAATTATGAAAAATGTCTCTTCGTCTAAATTGAAATACGTATTTTTCTTTTAATAATCTTTTGTTGTGCAGCAATCCTTTTCAGCAGGACTTCAGTGCCGTACCATAAGAATTAAATTTCAGATTAATTTTTGCTTATATAAAAGAAATTAAAGGTAATCGGTTATTATCGTAAAATTTCGGATGAATTCGGGCGAATTGGACTTAGTATTCGTTGTTTATGTTTGAATTTTAATTAAGAACTATAGCAAAATATTTATTTTACGCACAACTGCATTAAAATTGTTTGTTTACATCTTGGTTACCAGAGCGGAAAGTTGAACATTTTTTGCCAGTTTTACCGCCCGCCGGGCTGTAAAAAAGGCAAAACGCCCGGTAATGATACTAACCTTTATTTAATTATATGAATTTTAGAAGTATTTCTTTAGTTATTTATAATGTAACGACAAAATAAGGTTAACCTGGCCACGTAATATTTTTACAAAGCAAAAAGCTTTGCATTTATTTAAATAATTATTTAAAATCAATGCATTTGATTGCAGAACGTAAAACGTTGTACATACCTTAGGTCGAAAGAAGTTTACATAAATAACTATTAAATATTTTATTTATTTTAAACATTTTTTTTTTCGTATTCATTAGTAATTCATTTGATAACGGAAAGAAGTAGCAATATTCTTTGATTTTTATATATTATCAGAAGTAAAAAAAAAAATGGTGGAATGCACCATTATAACATTTCTACAAAATCGAATCAAATCCAGATGTTTTCTTTATTTTTTAATAAATAATGGTACCACAAAAGAATATCCTATTTAATATTATTTTATATGTTTATTATATTATTTTAGCCATCATTAACATATTACAAATTATAATAATTGTTACAAAATCCCTTAATTTTACAATTTAACATCGAAATCACTGGGTTTGTGGGCCGCTGTAACACCCAAATTGGAGATGGTATATACCCGACCCTGTTGGTTCACTGTGCAAGGTGCTGAGCCCTGGCGTGACGTCAACACATATAAGGTATCCATTTTAGGGCCTCCGAAAGCCAACCCCGAAGGGAAGCGATCAGGGAGGAATATTTCTTGAATAATATGGCCTTTTTCGTCGACACATATCACCTAGAAAAGAAATGGTCATGATTTAATTGTTATTAAATATTCACTTTATTGTAAACTGTTTTATACAGTCGATGGAGGTAATTGCTTAACTAATGAGTCAAAATAACATTTATATTTTTCGTTCTTTTGATTTATAAAATAATTGCAAAAACTTATAATTTTAATTAATGAAAGTATATTGAGCCTATATATAAATAATTAGTTTGTATTTAATACAAATAAAAAACATACTGAAATGACTTAGAATATCATAAAAATAAAACAATCGCCGCTATGAAACAAATATGGAGTTTAGGGGAAAGAAGATTTCAAAGAAATCTCAGAATAATATGGATGATGTTTGAAGCCATAGTCAAAAGTAGAGATGCACTCGATTTCGAGCTTTGGCCCGGCCCGGCCCAATTTCTAGTCAATTTTCGAGCCGGGCTAGCAAATTTTTTTGTCGAGTCGATCTTCGAGTCGGGCCGGTAATTTTTATTTTCGGGCCGAGTCGATCCAAACCTCAAAGCCCGATCCGAATGCATCTCTAGTGAAAAGTATATTACTCTACGGGGCAGAAATATATGGATGGAGAGAATATAAACAAATAGAGGACATACAAATACGGTACATAAAATGGATTTTGGGTCTGGATAGAAGCACACCAGAATATATAGTAATGGAAGAGATGAAAGCATTAAAAATTAGAGTAGAAACAGGCAAGAGCAGGGGTGTAGTCGAGGGTATACGCGGGTATACGCCGTATACCCTCTGGATTTTTTAGGTGCCCGAGCGTGTACCCTCTGCTTTTAAATATTTGAGACAAAAATTATAAAAATTAAAACAATTTATCCAACAATTAATATCATTTTTTTTGAAATTATCTTTATGTTTATAAAATACTTTATTTGATTGGCGTAACCATCTACTATTGAAATTTTAATTTTGATTTTTGTTATATAGAAGCCGTATACCGTTTTCAGCTTTCGCAAAATGTACAATTCGTAGCAGGCAGGTTTGCGACTTTGATACGTAAGGCAGTATTTAATTCTTTTATTTATTTCTTTGTGTTTATAGTTTTTGTATTTTGAATTTTAGTTGAAAATTTAAAAGATGACATTAACTTCGTATTAAGTCACAATGTATAATAGTCGCGCGCATATTGTGTTGTGTTTAGATTTTAGACAGTTTATCTAGATAAATATATTCTTTTTTGTAAAATATTCTGTGATCTGACAATTTATTTTTATACATGAAAGGGAAAAAACATGCAACTTCACATCCCTTGAAAAAATGTAATTTTCAATTATAAGGCATTTGACCTTAAATGAAAAAAAATTTCGCCTGCGGCGCCATTTTCTTAATTATTGTTTCCCCCCCTGCGTATTTGTTTCTTAATTATTGAACCCAGCCCCCCCCCCCTTCGCGTATACCCAATATATTTTCAGCGTATACCCACTGCTAATTTTACGACTACAGCACTGGGCAAGAGAGCAGTAAAATATGAGGAAAGAGTAAGAAGCAATCAAAACTCAATTCTGCAAGAATACTGGCGGGTAATGAGACAAGGAGAGGAAAACAACAAGCTAACAAAATGGGGACAAACAAGAAAAGCCTATTACGAAAGAAATGGATATTCCACAGTACAAATAGAGAGGCTACTCATAAATGGAGAAATCACACATTACAAACTACACCAGAGAGATTGGGACATACAGCGGCAGAAACAACAAAGTAAGATAAACATCTCAAATTACAATAAGAGATATAAACTAATACAAACGACGTCAATACCAAGGTATTTATTGGATGAAAAGAAAAACATCAAGATGATTGCCAAGTTCAGATGTGGTAATGAAGAGAGAAACAATAAATACTGGCTATCAAGTGATGAGAGGAGTTGCAGGCTATGCGGGAGAGAAGAGGAAACTGTCAGACATTTAAGGATTTCGTGCAGGGAAGTTACGAGAGAAGGAAGAAAAGAAACGGCTCTGTTAGACGATATATCGTCGCGTTCAAGGCAAAACGACACAAGCGCCATTTACATAATAAGCCAGGAAACACAAATAACTGTCTGCGCTTTTATACAAATATATTTTTAATGTCTTAACTGCATTAAAAGTAAGCAGATTTTTAAAACACTTACTTTGACATCAATAACTCGGGCCATTTCACTCTGCATTCACCCATAAAAAACTACGTAGAAATGGAGCATATGCCATTTTAAGCCTGCGTAATAAAATTGTGATTGTCGCTTGCGCAACTTCAAAGTGAAATATCTACTTAAATAAATTTTTCGTACTTATGCCACTGTGTTTAATAGATGGAGGTTACGCCAATCTATCGAAAGGTACCAAAATCGCAAATTACGATTTTTTGGCGCTTAGGCCGTTTTGCCTTGAACGCGACGATATGGTCGGGACAAGATTGGATGAAGGAAGTCATCGAGAAACGGAGGGTTAATTTATGATGCAGTACCACAATTTATTGTAAAATATATATAATATGTAGATTCTAAGCCGGTTAGGCAAGAATAAATATACTAATAATAAAAAATAATACTGAAATGACTTCTGTAGTTTTGAATATAGGTTGCATAAATCAATTCAAAAACACTATTTCCTGGACTTTCCTACTTTTTTTTCTCTGCTTTCCTTATCTAAATGACTATTCGGCAATGTATGAATGTATAAATTGTAATATTAATTCTAGTCATTATCCATTTCATTATTAATGTACGATATATTCACTTTAACTGTATTTGCCGTTGAATTTATTAACGCAATTACAATTACGTAGGATATATATTTGAAAGTTTCGCATTGTACTCGTATTTGCCCTGAACGCAGATAATAGTATCCCAACTTGAACAATAAATTTAATGTGGGATAGATAATGGACAAATCGAAGTACCTGTGCAAAGTTTAGGCATTATCCACGATACAATGGGGGTCTTCCACTATTATTTTTCCTGGAAACCCTTTTCCAGAAAATTAATTTTGGCTGTAATTGATTCATTTGAACCAATTGTTACCTTCAAAAGATTATATTAATTTATTCAATTTTGACGTTTTAAACTGTCATTATTAACTCAATAAAAACAACTACAAGTAACATTTTATTCACAAGTGAATTAAAAATTTTTAAATCACTCTCACAATTTTTTTTAACTCATTCTGCAACAAATAATGCATTTAAAAAACATCAGGCACGAAAATAACACTCACCACAGTATTTATTAGATATTATCAGCCATTTACATTATTTTTCACGACACAAATGACAGAAAATAATGCTTTTTAAATAGAAGACTTGACGTCTATCAGCGACGATTGTCATGCTCAGCCTACTAGCTGATTAATTTTTTATTTTGTCTAAATTAAATATTATAATGGTTTTTATTATTATTTCGTCCAAATTGAATAAAATATTGTACAAACCACGTGAGCTAAGAATGTTTATTGACTCGAAGAAAATAACTCACTCGCCCTTACGGGCTTGTGAGCTAAACTTTCTTCTCATGAATAAGCATTACTTTAGCTCACTTGGTGTGTAAATATTTGTTAAACTATACAGCATGTCCATGATAACGAAGGGATTTCGAAAACTAAAAGAGATACGAAGTCTCCTAAATGTTGGACACGTTATTCTTGACGCTAAAGCGCTGTACACGAGTCAATATATCATTTGAATTGTCATCTTAATATCAATATGAGAAATATTGTATCATCTACTACACACTTTTTTTTCAATATATTGAAAACAATATAATTTTTAATGTATGGATCTAATAGTAATAGCTGTAAGCTGTAATAGCTGTTTTACACTTCACAATAAATTGTACAATTTTGTGACCTTCAATGTATTGGCGAATTATCGGCAAGTGTATTCATCAAAACTGAATAATTTATTTTGAAAATAAATCGCACAATAAATTGTAAAAATTAGAACGTATTCTATTTTCTCCGATTTTCATAAAAAATTTTGGTTACTTTTCCAGTGCCTGCCAACTGTATAATAATTGACATATTGAACTATTTCTGTTTGACGTTTATGTGCTTTGTGTGTATCACGGAAGTTTTTTATTCTTGTGAAATGTCACAATTTCGTCGTGCAAAAAGAAACTAAACAAAAATTCACCTTAAAATATATCTGTTCATCAAATGCGGTTGGTAGCCCTTCTCCCAACAACAATAAATTGATAGAAACTCAAAATCGTGTAAAATGCAGTAGGTCGTAAATGTCTGCTGGACATTTTTTGAGGTTAGTACAATAAAGTTCACAATGAATTTTATTCGAAAATAAATTTGATACATACGAACGAGCTAAGATTCATAATAATTCGACCGATTTACATTTTCAAGAAATAAATTATAAAACCTACGTAAACGGTGAAAAAGTTCTACAAATTTCTATCGATTAATTCAAAATATAGAATTTAAACATACAAAAACTGAATGTTATTCAAGTATTCCGCTCTTTAATATTGTGTTACATCTTACATCGCCTTTATTTATATTTATAAATTAATCAAATAAATGATATTCTTCAATAATTTGGTTCTTTTGTCATACAAATTACTGTGTAATTCTACATCAAAAATCAATTTCATACATAATTTATATAGAATATCATTATGAATTACATTTATTATAAAAATTCCAATTTTATGACAGTATTTTTAATACTGTCAATAACTGTTCCATCTTTTGTTTATTTAGTTACTTGTTGCTATGAATCTGAAAGAAAACTGTATTCTGATTAATGAGATTGAAAATTTTTAAAATAAAATTGGCTAGGGTCTCAATGTACGAAAACTTTTACATAGCCTTCTTCAAATCACGACTAATGACTTGCCTTATGCACCGTTAGAGAAGATGGCTAACAGTACAATTTTTTTAAAAAAATACTGCCAATAACGCATAGATCATATAACTTAACTAGATATGCGGAGCGTGAAATGCGTAGGATTGAGAGAGATAACGAGATATTCGCGATAGCACAGCGCGCAAACTCATAGGATATGAATAATGGACGAACCTTCGCAACCCACGTCTCAAATTCAAATGAGGCGGATGACAACAAACTTGAGACGCATGTGCAACGAAAAATGACGCGTTATGATTCTGCGCAGTACGCTATCGAGAAAAGGATCTTTCATCTCTTTTACTCTTACATAATTCCTCATTCCATCTCTCTTAATCCTTTGTATATCACTGACTTGCATTGTGGATTATATGTTTTCTCGTATCTAGTTAAGTTATATGATCTAAGCAATAACGTAACCTAATCCTAATTCATTTTATACTCCACAATGTACTAGTCAGCCATCTTGTCGCGCATTTCGGTACGCGCCAACTTCTTGGGCTAGATTTGCGGAGTCGAGAAATGCATAAGTCGTAATTTGAAGAAGGCTATGTAAAAGTTTTCGAGTTTCATGCAATCCCATAAAACTTCAAATAAAAATTTGTAAATCTAAATTACAAAACCAATTGCATCAAGAAACAGCAAAAATGCATTTGCGAACATTTTATATTTCTAAATTTATAAATTAAATCTATCATAAACCGGCCCTTAACACTGATTTGAAGTAACTATTTATAAATGTGAAATAATTTTAATAAAACATTGTTACAGATTGCAGTTTGAGCATCCTGGATTCTAGTATAACCTAAATCAGCTTCCTATGAGCTCCCCGTAGTATGGGGTAAGTGACTTTGTTTCTTTTGAAAGTAAATTTGAAACTGTAATTCGGGAAATTACTTATGTACATATGCTTTAAGTAAACGAGTAAAGTATTCATAACGAAACCCGTTGAAGTTTATTTAATTTCTTCGTAGGAAATTACAAGAACGCCATACCGCTGGCACTTGTCTACAGGGAAATATCTTTAAAGCCCAGTGGTTGGACTCTGAATATTTCCATATTATACAAACATATTTTCAGTTTTTACAAGACTAATATTGTCTCATAAACTTACAGAAAATTGAATAGAAAGTTTTTTTAATTACATTTTGTTACATTTGTCATAACAAATTAACAACTAAATCATAAAAATAATGAGCCCGTATTCACAGACCACCATTTCGTGGGTCTAAAATAAAACCTCAAGTTTTTGATAAAATGAGATTTTCGTGTGGCTAGATTCTATCATCCATATTCTATTTATCTCTTAGTTTTTAGATATTGTTGTCCATTTTCTATATAGTACAAAAACAAAGTTCTATTTGCCAAAAATTGAATCAAAACTTTAGGAACGAAGTTCTATCTGCAACTTAGTAGAGATAGATATACTGTAAAATATGTATTTCTTGAGCCAAAGAAGCTAAAAAGCGGTTCAGAAATTGTCGTCGAGAATATACTACAAAATAATTTTAAATTAAATTAGATTTTTTTATAATGGAGAAATTTATTATTTTTTAAAATTTGTTTTTATTATTATTACATATTTGTAGCGCATAAATTTATTATTTTCATGTTTTAAATATAAACAAATAATTTTCTATGTCGTATTGAGTTTTTACCTTCCGTCACCTTTAGGTAAGGAAGGTATTGTCTGGTCAAAAAATTCGGTGGTGAGTTTTTAATGAATACGCACGTTTTAGGGTCCCTACAATACGAATATACCATTTTTAAGATGATGTCTGTATGTGTGTGTGTGTCCGTGTGTGTGTGTATGTGTGTCCGTGTGTGACAAATTTTTCTCCGACGATAACTCCAATACTACAAATCTAAAAATTATAATTCTTTCGTATTCCTCTTCTGTACAACCATATGAAGAGTTGATTAGATTTTGGTTATAATTGATCCACCGGAAGTACCCTTATTTGAAGTTTTTAACAGTTTTTCTTAAAAAACGCAGTTAATATTATTTTTTGACATTTTGTTATTATACATATTAAAGAAAATACTCTTCTCTATACGGTTTGATTATACATTTTCCTTCATATTCAATAGATGTAGATTTAAAGCGTTATAAAGAAATTAATTTTCAAAAATTAGTCAGCTTTGCTATTAATCATGGAAACAGCTGAGATATTCAAAAAAATTTAATTGACAGATGTCATTTGCAAGTGCAAAACCAAATATGGAAGGTATAGGATCTAAAATTGATATGTCATAGTGTTCCTCGCAAGTGACTTGCAGAGCAAGGAAGGACTGTGTGAAGAAGATGCGTTGGACAGGAATGAGTGAAAGAGAAGAGGAAACAGGAACCCCTAATAAAATAGGGGATTTATAGAACCTTTTCAAATGAACTTTTGGTATGGAATTTGTAAAAAATAGTATGTGTTCGAGTTCGATTTTACATGATATCATATAGAATCTGTTCCAAGGACCTTTTGGTATGGGATTTGTACAAAATACATAGAATTGACGGAAGGTCTTGTGCTGGCCACAGCAGATTTTTTTTTATAAATAAGCACAGGTCCCGTGAAAGATGTGAAAACTTTGAAGTACATATAGTATTCTTCACGTAAGAATGTCGTTGCGCAATAAATAGTGTATGATTCTTGACGACATACGTATAAATGAAATAGACTATTTTTGTTACACATGTCATAGAATCTGTTCTGTGTTTATTTTACACACTGTCTGCAGTGTGTAAAGTATCAACTTTACACATCGGAGTATAAAATAGTTATTTACATTATACGTGCGTTAGGTGTTATTTTACAACATGAGGTTTTATATTGAAGTACGATGCGCAGCGGAGTGCTGCAATAAAACCGAGCATTGTACAAATACCAAACGCACACATTATGTATTAAATTTTTTGGCCGATATATTTACTAAAATATGTTTTTTCTATAAATTTTGCTTGTTAACCTTAAACTATTGTTGTTATCAAACTAGCTGCATTAAGATTCATACTATTACATATATTGTTAAATTAATTAACGATTTTAATTCATGTACAGAGTTAAATATTCATGCATTTTGGCGAGGTTGGGACATAGACCAAAAATTTGCACCTTGATTATTTGATTTATTTAGGAATGTCTATGCTGGAAGAAAATTGAGGTTAGGTAGATTAGTTTCTCCATATATCTAGTTCTAGTGGCCTATTCAGAGAAATACAGTCGTAAAGGTTGTTACGGATATAAAGATTGTTATCATAAAGACATTTGTAACAATCTTTATGAATTTGTCAATTCAGAACCTACGTCGGTATTATTGACAATCTTCAGACAATCTTAACAAAATAATACTTGTGAATGTACCAGATTATTTCACAATAGCTAACTTCATTATGCATATATGAACTTAACATATATGTCAACGCTTTATTCTTTTAATAAGGTGTTGCCCATTATATTTAAAATGCAAACATTCTGCCAAAACAACTAAAGAAGAATATGACATTTGTGTCATATTTGAAAACTTCTAAATTATTTAGAACGGGTATGTGAATTCCTACCACTGAAGAAATATATGTATATTTACGTCAAAAGTAACTTTCGTCCACGATGGTTTTTATCGTTCTTATTATCGTTATTTAAGTCGAAGCAGGATCCATGCGAATAATCAACTACATCCTGGTAATATTTAGCAGAAAGGCCATTATTAATAATATTTGGTGGCCTATTCAGAGAAACACAGTCATAAAGGTTGTTATGGATATAAAGATTGTTATCATAAAGACATTTGTAACAATCTTTATGAATTTGTCAATTCAGAACCTACGTCGGTATTATTGACAATCTTTACAAAATAATACTTCTGAATGAACCAGATTATTTGACAATAGCTAACTTCATTATGCATATATGAACTTAACCTAACCTTATATGTCAACGTTTTATTCTTGTAATAATGTGCTGCCAATTACATTTAAAATACAAACATTCTGCCAAAACAACTAAAGAAGAATATGACATTTGTGTCAAATTTGAAAACTTCTAAATTATTAAGACGGGTATGTTAATTCCTACCACTGATCCCAACGTGACTGAAAAGTTATGGATTTTTTTTTTTATTTTGACTGAAAAAGCACACATTAGCACCAGAATAAATAACAAGATTTTCACGAATACCTACCACAGAATATAGGTAATATTTTCAAAGAAATATGTATTTACGTCAAAAGTAACTTTCGTCCACGACGGTTTTTATCGTTCTTATTATCATTATTTAAGTCGAAGCAGGATCCATGCGAATAATCAACTGTATCCTGCTAATATTTAGCAGAAAGGCCATTATTAATAATATTTGATTGATGTAATAATTTGTCACGTCAAATATTAGAAATAACAACGTGATAACAACCATAAATACATAATTTTAGCAGTCGTTATGATAAAGACTGTCAAAACACGTAACAATTGTCGACGGTAACCACCTTCAGTACTAAGAATACCAAATTTGATTTTAACAATCTTTACAGTACATAACAACCATAAAGACCATAACGACAACACAAATATTGAGTTCTGAATAGACCCCATAGAGTTCTAAATAGACCCCCTAGTTCCTAAACAGACTACATAAATGATTCTAATGTTACGTACCCTTTTCGGCATTCTTTATTACAATGAATTTCATACATTTGAAATAAAATAAATAAATAATTCTCATCAATTTTAACATATTGACATTGCCGGCTGAGAATTATTATTTGCTAATGCTAACAGATGGCGTTGGCAGATTTATTTAAAAGAAATTTAGTTTTATTTAGTTCTTATTATTACTGAACGATATTGCGGTAACTAGCGTTTTTTTTTAGGTATACTTTATTATTATTACGAAGTAGTTTTATTTATTAATGGTCTCTTAAAACTTAAAAATGTGGGTGTTTATTACTTTATACGGTGCGGTAAAGTCAGCGCATATGTAAAATCACATCTACCATAGACGTCAACGATATGTGATTGTTATGTTTACAGTTCAGGAGGACAAAAAATAAATTATTACGGTTTAACGACTAAGAAATAAGACTTTCTAAAACTGCAGATGTCTTCTTTCAATTTAGACGTAGTTTCATAAAAAAATTAAAAAAGTAGAGGAAGACCATTACTTGTAATATACTTACTGCATATGATCCAAATATTGCAATCCACATATTATTCTTATTATCCATGGTAATGTCCTTAACAGTACTATTCGCATATTTTGTACCCTGGGTAGTAAAGAATACAGTTTTATCACCTGAAAATTAAAAAGAAAATGTTTATTATTTTCTCTTGGTTTCGTCATGTTTGTCTTACTGAGTTCTCCGGAGTCTTCTTTAAATTTCCACCGGTAGATGGCACCATATCCACTTTCGGCAAGGTAGAAATGTTTGTTATCCGCAGACCAGGTTATGCCTGCAGGATTGGTTAAGTCCTTTTCTACCAGTTTCACAGACTTTTTAGTCAAAAGGTATAGTTTACCAGTGTTCCTACGAGAGAAAATTTCTCTCGTTCCTAAACAAGAAGTACACATTAAACACAATCACAATGGCTTGTAACGTGAAGAACTGATTATAGTCTAGTGCCTATTCCACAAAACCTTTCATTAAAGGGACGAATAATCGTTCTGTTATTGGTTTAAGTAATACAGGGGACCATATAATGCATTCAGTGATACACACGGGAGTTTACTTAAATATGAACTAGTGCATGGTAGTAAATTCCAGAGGAGTTAGCGACGAATGCATCGTTTCTGTCCATAGACAAGGAAAGATATATACTAGACCGAGTTTACAATGTTAGGAGTTTGTGCCAAATAGAATCGATGGGCGCCATAACAAGACGCTAATAGAAAGACGGGAAATTTAAAAATAGGAAAAATATGTTTTCTGAAACTAACAAAATATAGACATGTGTTTACCGTAAAGGCTGAAAACAATCAAATTCAATAATAAAATATATTTGTACATGAAACAAAGCGAAACAAGCTTTGTAAACAAATACTAACCAAAGAAATAAACTTGAAAAACTTTCACTAACAGAAATGACAGATTGCTGGGCTGCCAACATAAATAAATAAAATTCACTACAACTGAACAAAATATTTATTATAATTATTGTAAAAACAATGTGAATTAAATATTGTTCGTATTTTTTATTGAGCGACTGAGCTTTATTATTTTGAAATGAAGAAATGATGTAAAATACGTATTTTAAGTTACTGCATAGTTACTTTTTTCATTATGTTGTAGAATTTACACTAGAATTAGCGTCTCAATATTATTCAATTCGGCACAAAGCTGGACATTGCCGCCATGATGGAAGCTCGGTCTAGTATATATCCTTCTTTGTCTATGTTTCTGTCACTTATTTAACAAATATGAGTGGAGTGAAATTTGTAGGCTATACTTCATTTTACGTAAGAAAATAGTAGATAGTGCTTGAGGGCCGCAAGTTTTCTACATACATTAAATAATTAATTTAAATTCGTGGAACCAGGTTTTGTCAATAATAAATATTTTTATCTGTAAAAATGTCAAAATCATGGTTAAACATCACTTAATTTTGTGGATTTTATTTGATAACTGACAGGTTATATTTGTTTCATTTTTGTCAACTAAATTTATATTCTGACCATATATTATCTCGCAAAAAAAATCAAATTTTAATATTCGCTTTCGCTCGTACTTTAATTAATTTGCACAGTACTGTAAATGAGAAATTATATACATTCAGTATGTTATGTTGTAGTTAATCAAACAGAAATATAATTTCAATTGATTATCATTATAAACAAATCACAAATCGCCTATGTATTGAACCAAGTGTTCTAATTTGAAAATTGTCTCCTGTAAAATTAAAGGGGGGTTGGATACCAGTAATTCTTAACCAATTCATGTTAATTCCAATTAATTCAGGTTAATTCAAATAATTCCATTTAATTCAAGGTAATTCAAATTAATTCTATCAAGTGTACACTTAATTCCTGAAGGTATACTCTCCTAAGGGGGATATCATTTCGAAAAAAGTATACACATAATTTCAATTTTACATTAATTCATTTAAATCTGATCCATTCAATTAATTCCGTTTAATGCATGTTAATTCTTTTTAATTCAAATTAATTTCTTTTAATTCACGTTAATTCAAATTAATTCCAAAAAATCCAATTCATTACACTTAATTCAAAATAATTCATGTTAATTCTAATTAATCCAGGTTAATTCAAATAATTCCATTTAATTCAAGGTAATTCAACATATTCCATAAAGTGTACACTTAATTCCTGAACTGATACGCCCCGAGGGGGATATCACTTTGAAAGAAGTCAAAAATTCATATCTCGCTTATTAATTCGAATTTTAACATCGCGCTTTCATAAATACTGTGAGATATTTATATATTATTAGAAAATAGTTATTTACATAAGAGCCAGGAAAATGGTACATTACTGTCGAGGAACCAAATTGAAATACTCGGCACTTCGTGCCCAGTATTTTACGACTCCGAGTCAAGTACAGGGATTTTACTGACGAGTTATGTATTAATTTTTTTCTGGAGCCTTTGATTATAATAAAAATTAATTTTAAATTTAATATTGAAATATGATTTTCTGTAAATATCTAGTAGTTCTTCTCTCGTTACTAGGTGACAGAAAAAAATCAGTATATAAATCGAATTTACTGTCAGTTTTGCATTTTTACCTCCCGCTACCCTTAGTAAGGGAGGTATAGGGATCGTGCTAAAAATATCATATTGAGATTTTAGTAAATGACCACGTTTTAAGGTCCCAAGAATCCAATTTTAACATTTTCACGATGATGTCTATATATATATATATATATATATATATATATATATATATATATATATATATATATATATATATATATGTGTGTGTGTGTGTGTGTGTATGTATGTATGTGTATGGATTTTGTCTTCGCTCTAACTCAAATACTATCATTCAGAAAATTCTGAAACCTTGTATTTATACCCTATTCTAATATGAAAAGAAGTCATTAGATTTTAGTGTAAATCGGATAACCGGAAATGGCACTTTACCTGAAGCTCATAATGGTTTTTCTTCAAAAAATACCATTAAATGTCATTTTTTCGCATTTTATGGATTATTTTAGAAAAAAATACTTCTAATATACAAAAAAAAATAGTTGCACGTATCTTAAAATTTAATAAAGACGACGTATGTTATTTGTGGTTCAGAAACTACTGGTCATTAATGATTTGTCTCACTTGCAAGTATTTCTTTTGTACATTTGGGTGCTACTCGTTTATATAAACTTCTTACCAATCCATAAACGGCCTTTGCTATCCGCTTTGCCAATTGTGAAGATAACTTTATCATTTACTTCATTTTCGGGTAATTTGGCTATAGATTTTCCTTTCGATTTAGAAGTTTCATCTTTATTGAAGTGAGTTTCCATAGCAACAAATTCATGATCTTGTGCTACTAGGTAATATTTTCCCTCTGATTTAATTGGTATTACTGCTGCGGTTATTGTAGCATCTGAAAAAAATATAGTCAGATGTTAATTATGTTTATAATAAATTAATTTCATGTAAAATTTTGCGCCTAGTGATATGCAATTTCGTACAATGAGAGTCGGTGCATTTTCTTGGTGCAAAGTTCAAGAATTTTGTTCCATAAATCTGATAGTATGTGTTCGTGTTATAATTTTATTGGATATATAGAATCTTTTCCAAGGAACTTTTTTTGTAGCATTTATCCATTTTTATATCAATACTTTTATTTATAAAAATTCACACTGTTGTTCAAATACCCTAAAAATGCGTACACTTACGTAACATTCTCTTTACAATCATATAATATTACTACCAAGTTTATATCTCTACCCATTTTTGAATTATTGCCCCAAAAGTCAATATACCCCACATTTAGATAAAAACTTCAAAATTTTCAAAAACCTAATTATGTATCTAGATACTTCTCCATGCGCTTATTCCAAATTTTGAAACCGCAGGTCGATATCTCTTTTCGTTCTCGAGATATTTAGATTTAAAGTTTTACCTAAAACTGCCCATTTTTGGGTATTAACCCAAAAATGGGTCGAGATATGAATTTGGCGGCATCACCATTCGATTCTACGGACAAAAATACATAAGTATAGCAATTTTCATAATTTTTATCCAACCGGCTCATTTTTTATGAATAAAAACTTGAAAACCCCTGAAAATGGCCAAAATCTGAAAAAATCGTAACGAGTACACCTTAGATTTTTTCGATTTTTCGCCATTTTCAGTTATATTGCTTTAGAAATTGTATGCGGAGTTCAAAAATTCTGAAAATTGGTGTACTTATGTAATTTTGCCCGTAAAATCGAATGGTGTTGTCGCCAAATACATATCTCGACCCATTTTTGTCATTTTCACCCTGTCAATGAAAATGATGATTTAATCACCAAAATTATAGAAGAAAACACATCAAAAAATACTGTATTAAATAAAAAACTAAATGTGGAGAATATTTAATATGGAATTTTGTATGTCGTATCTTTCTTCTCTTTGGTCTCACACAAAGAGGTCTCATTTTCATTGCACACTTCACACTGAACATATTCATAGCCATATTCACGTTCATAGCCAATAGTGACATCTACTGGGTTATGTTAGACACAAAAATTCTGTCAAATACAAATTTTAGGCAAATTTAATGTTAAAACTGCAAAAAAATTTCTCACCGAATACCCCTCGATCATTGATAAATACTTATAATTTTATCACACTTCCTCAAGCACGTTTCTTTTAGGTAACACCACCTCCGCCTTCGGCGTCGGGCTGTTACCAAGCAACGCGCTTTCGGTAACTGTCATAAAATTATTACGTAATTATTAATGTCCTCGGGATATTATAGCTGATAATTCCACTACTGTATAAAAAAAGACATTCAAAAACGTCAAAATCACAGTTTGCTATCGATAAAATAGGAAGGAAGACAAAATGCAAGTGGATAAATTGGATATTTTTTTATTTACCTTCTCCATGGTGACGCATTGTTTTCAACATTTTTGATATGTCAAATAAATAAATTTATATTCTTTTCTGTTTATTACGTGAAGAAGAAATGAATTTTCGATTTATTCGTGGAATTATCTTGACAAATACCACTTGAGGTTTGATTTTTAGCACGGAATATTTTTTTATTTATAAATATTCACAATTGATTTCTTGATGGCAATTTGTTTCAAAGATTTGTCCTGTCAACAAATTGCCAAGCAACCAAGTGTTCATACAAATAAAAAAATATCCGGCCAAATCAAACCTCTAGTGGTGTTACTATCGATAATTTTATTGGGTTTATAGAATATTTTCCAAGGCTTTCTGTATGGAATTTGTAAAAATATTGTTATTATGTTCGTGTTACAATTTTACTGGAAATTTCTACCATGTTCATTGGTACCATCCTGTAGCATTTTTTATACCATGTACGCGGGCTTTTTAAAGGGCATTTTGTGGTACTTTTTTAACAGAATTTTTAACAACACCTGTAAATTCTTCAAAAATACATCTTTATTAATACTATCCTTACCTTCTAATGTTATCGTAATTGGATCAACCTGCCTTTTTTCCAGTTTCAAAATGGCTGGCTTAAACTTATCCACGAAAAACAACGCATCCTTCTTCGAGCTGTAATGTGGACTTACTCCTCCTGTTTCAATATAAGTATTCGTCACCTGAATCTTAGTGCCATTTTCTTGGTACCCGCAGGCATCTGCAGTCTTCGTGAAAATTTTATACTCTGCAGGGATTTGACAGTCAGTGTAAGGCAAGGGGGTAATTGGTATCATGTTAGTATTAGATTTGGAGTCGGCTTTGGTATTGTGGACGATTATAGGCTTGGTTCCGAATACTTTGGTGGTGTTGACGTCTTTGTAGGGATTGGCGCCTAGAAAAATATAAAAACATAGAATCGGATTGTCAAGAATTAAAATTTAAAAGTAATTCTTTGAAAAAGGATAGTTGAAAAGACTGAGTTCGATAGAGATCTACTGTTTCAGCTATCAATTAAATTTTCGAGCTCAGCCGTAGTCATCTTACATTGAAATAAATATTAATTTTGATAATAGTTATTTGTGTACCAAAGTTGTTAAAGTGATCATTTTTGGCTGATTTTGAAGTTTGCAGCCGAAGCGAAGACTTATGCCCGGATTTCAGTGGCCGTTTGAACTTCAGCTCAGTTGAACCTTGAACTTGAACCTGAACTATTTTTTTGTTTATAATGTGTATATTTGAACTAGTTCAGTTGAACTTCAAACAAATGTCATAATATTGAAGATGTGCTGTGTAATTTACGCTTTTATTCAATTTTTTGATCATTAATATGTCATTTTGACAGTCCGTCAAACATATTTAAGTATTATTCTTGAAGTAAAAATGGAAAATATGATAGAAATTATAAGTTGCAAATTTTTACCCTGAAGAACTAGATATTTTGATGGATATGGTATTCAGGAATATAAAAAGACGGGAAGGATATTTTATAAGGACAAAGAATAGTGTTTGGAAGAAATTACTAATCAAATTAATTAATATAGGTGTCGAAATTCTATTGTATTTAAAAAGAAGTATGAAAATTAAAAGAAAGGTTCAAAATAAAAATTTGTAAACGAAAGTTTTTTTTTAATCTACTAGTGGTAGTCTTCTTATTCAGTTTTACCTGCCATTTTAATCGATAAAATTTAAGAATTACAGCACAAAATCAAATGTTAAAAGTAGCATGTGTTCAGGTAGCACCGCTGAATTCCTGAATATTCATTAATGTATTCATATATTTTATATATTTTTATTGGCCAATTAGTACGAGAACGTATTTGGTACAAACAAAATTGAAACGAAATGAACTGTCAAATGATAGATTTATTATTGCTGTCAACAAAACGATGCAATATTGTTCTCTTAACTAGAAATTAAAATTTTAACCAGAGATTGAAAAAACGGCCCTAAGGTAAATAAATAAGATGAGGCTAAATGAACTTTTAAGACGAGGTGCACCCAACATTTTTCAGGCGATTATCTCAGAGTTATTAATTTTTATTTATAAAGATTTTTTTGCAGATAATATAAATAATAAAACATAACCAAACCCCTCTGAAAACTTTTGTCTACGGCTATGTAACTCTTTAAAAGGAATTATCGAAAGGTTTATTGAGATATTTCCATTGTTTGGCTAGGTGCACCAACATAACTTGAATAATATTGTGTTAAGAGCATTGTCGGTCGCTCAGCGAAATCAGTTTTGTAGCTAGTATGACACTAGTGCAGACAAACTTCTTACGTTCCCCTACTACTTTTAAGATAAGGGGAAAACTCAGCCCGTGTTGTGAAACAAATTATTGGAGTGAGAGAGGAGATATGTGTAGTAGAGGGGGAACATATTCTCCTAACACTTTCTCCTCCATAGTCTATCGTTCCGATTTCTGAAATAAGCGGCAAAAAGGGGTTTAGTAAAAATCAAATCACAGCTAAACTAAAAGAGATAATTTAGATTTTTTTTCACAGACTTACTACTAAAGGTGGGCGCTATGGGGGTAGCCCAAACATTTTTTGTATAAAGTACAGTTATCTTGTTAAAAGTAATTTTAAAATAGCTATTTTTATGATGTTTTTCGAACTAAATTTAAATGCAATAGAAATTAATAATTATGCAAAATAATTGGTCAGCCCCATGCATTGATCTATCTACTATACAATTATATCAAGTTTGAAGTTATAACTTAATATTTATTTACGAGTGTAGTTTGATTTCTACTAAAGTGCTGTTTAGCGTAGCACCGGCAATCGCCTTAAGAACTGTTTAGATGTATTTCAACATTGAATTTCTGTAACTTGGTTACAATGAACAGTGTTAAGCGTCCAAATTAAATTGTGTAAATAACGAAGACAGATATGTGAAAAATTCATGAATCTAACTGGGATTTGAACCCAGGGCCTTCCGATATCTAGTCGGACACTCTACCAACTGAGCTATGAGATCCCGTCAAGTTCTTGAATTTTTCACACGTCGCATACATCGTTGTAGACAAGTTTTGTCTTCCACTTGGAGTATCGTCACCCGCACAACACCGTGACATCACCTGCAGCACTGTATTGGCACTGCAGTATTATTTGTGTAAAGAACTGTTTAGATGTATTTCAACAGTGAATTTCTGTAACATGGTTACAATGAACAGTGTTAAGTTTTCAAATTAAATTGTGTAAATAAAGAATAATATTATATTAAATTTGGCTTCAATTGACAATATTGCATTGAAATCAAATGTAGTGCTCCAAGAAATTAGCGCACCATTAAAAAACTATAAAATTTTGATATATGACAAATATAATAAGTTATTCTTATTCATAAACAAATTATATATTTCAATAATTTTAGAACATAATCTTAATAAATAAAGCATATCGCTCATTTAGTTGTCGATATACTCGGACACGTCTATCGCAATTATACAGATAAAATCTGGATTTATCTGTAAAGAGAACTTGTTCCCATTTGGGCTGTAACAAATTCAGATAATATCTAGCAAAAATTAACCAGGCTCTAAATTAGGTACCCCCAGACTTGGTGAATAGTTTCTGGCTTTTACAAACCGTTATTTTAAGGAAGAAACTTTTAAAAATGTTGGGCCAGGGTTCTTGCACGATTTCGACTTTGTTTAAGTCTTCTGTGCTGGGACTCTGCCGTATCGTCAGGCAATAGGGCACCTGCACCTACGTCACAACATGGCGGATGATCAGCTGATCTCGGGCAACCAAGCTTCAGTTTAACATTGCGTCTTATACAGCGAATGTGTTATCTGTACAAGAAATTCAGTTTTTCCTAAATTTATACATGCTATTTTAAAATGTAATTAGCCATAATTAAAGATAAGTGTATGAATTATTTACAAGTAAAACAAAGCAGTCGTATTTATAAATATATTTAAAAAAATAATAAATTGAAATAAGTAGCATGTAGCATCAGGTTGTATTACATTCATTTGAGTTTGTATAAGTTTTTTTTATGTGTATTGTTGAATGAAAACCTGAATATTGAAATTAAAATAAATTGAATTATTAGATTTTTTTAATTTATAAAGAAAATTTGAAATATATATATATTTATCTTCGAGTTCATTTTTCTTATTGTCATATTGTGTATTTTTATTGTATATAAGTGAGTTTATTGAGTTTATAAGTCAAAAATTAATCTTTGGAAGTTAAATCGATAAATTTAAGTGGATACATAATGTGGATCCTTATACATTGACATTTTTTTGACGAGGATTATAAATGCCTTTTAAAAATCAATATGAAATCAATAATTGATTGCCTATCTAATTTTTAAACCTTTGTAAGAAACAGACACAAATATATATATATTCTGTTATTAAAAAAAACTTCATTAAAAATTTGTAATTCTGTCATTTAAAAAATATTTTTTCATGTTTTTTATATATATTATTAAAGAAAATTACATATATTTAAACATTCATACAATATGTTCCTATCCGATTATGTTTAAATTATTTTATATGCAATAAAAGTATACACAAAAAAATAGGATTGGGTTAGTTTTAATTTAATAACCTGGAACTCATTAAATAGTAAGAATGTCCTGACTAATTTTTTACGGAAAACACTCCTATACTCACTTTTACACACTCTAATCAGTTTTTCCCAAATAAAACAATAAGCGCCATAAAAACACAATAAAAGCTTACGGCACGATATTTCTCCGTAAGACACAATGCAAACTGAAGGTTTGGTTGACCAAGATCAGCTGGTGGCCGCCATGTTGAAACGTCACGTGCAGGTGCCCTATACTTAAATAGTGTTGGGAAAAATACAGCTATGACATTACTCATGCGAATTCACTCTCGATTTGAAGTGAAAACTTGAACCTTCCAATGTTCTTCTTCTTACCTGTTGCTTTAGTGTTGCCAAGAGCATACAGCCATGGGTATTTGAATGGTTTATGATTAATAGATGTCGTAATAAACAATCTGTTCATATTCTTGTCTCCAAAAGCTACAGATGCTGGGTTAGGGTGAGGCAATAAAGTATTAGCTCTGACCCATCCTTGTTTGAGGTCAATTCTTACAATCTGTGAAACACACATTAATTTTATTTTTAATTCTAATATTATTTCAGAAAATTATGGTCAGAAATCAGTTGTCCTATTGGTGGCAGTGAATCTGCTACTTTTTTGTCTGGTTAATCAAATTATATCCGTCTTTATCATTAATGTGTTATTTTCTTTGTGAGATTTCAGTGAAAAGTGTCATTTTATAAGTACTTAGTTGTGAGGAAAATATAATAAATTAGGTACATACCTGACTACTTTCATATAATGCTACCCACATATAACCATCTCCTTTTTTTTCTATGGCCATATTTTTTGGTGTACCCTTGTATTCTGGATCGTTTTGGAAGTCGAAGAAAATCGTACGATTATCTGAAATAAATATTCATTTTATACTAAATAAAATCCTATAATTTATATAGGATGCTGTTTGAATAAGTAACCATAAATTCAACTTAATAAATAATTGTTAGAGTGCGTACACGTTAGGAACAAGTCGGCTTTGTCATCACTTGGTTCGGAAGTCTATCCTTCCAAGGAAGTGTTCAACAGCGTGCACAATAACAATTTTCTCTTTTAAATTTTTTTGTGTCTCCCTACCGCTTACCTAACGAAAACGATTGAGAACACAATTGGCTTGTTCTACCCAAAAAATATATTGATGCTAATTTAAATTATTCTTTATGTGAATTACCTAAATCTCCAGTTGCTGAATTGAACAAATATGAATAGATAACTTTCTTTTCACCATCAGAAACGTAGAAACGATCATTCTTCAAATTCCATATCATTCCCCTGTTTCTGAGTATGTCTTTCTCTTTTATAGTAGCTTTTCCTTCATTAATCATATAGAGATGTTCATATTCTTTATCATTCTCTCTGTACCGAACAGCTACAATTACAGAAATATAAGTTTACTCAAATTATCAAACTATTACTATTCAAATGGAAATTGCTCGGAACTGCTACCACAAATGCAATCCATGTTTGTAAATTTTACCTAAGAATTTTACTTGAATGTCCGTTACACTGTTTTAAGCTGTTTTCTTATGAAAACCAATTGTTCAAAAATGAACCAGGACATATTCACAGGAAATAAGTGTTAAATAAATTTTATGAAGTAAAATAAAAAAATCTGCTTACACAACAGGACCTTGTTAAAAAAATTATAAGAGTTAATATTGCCAACTAATTAGAAAATTATTTCTAACTTCTGGTAAATCTATTACAAATTAGAAAGTCTCGCAAGAAAATTTTAGTCCACTTGGCAGTTGAATGGCATATGATTAAATTACCATGTTTGCTCCCAACATACTTCAGCTTATATAATAAAAAATAAAAACTTTATTTACATAACCATATTCTTCCTGCAGAATCTGTGCTGACTCCACTGAAACCTATTGCGTTTTCAAATGAAACCCACACTTTCGAATACTTTATTATGGTTCCATCTTTCTCGAACTTTGTTTTAATACTGGCAATTATTTTGTCCACTACAACTATGTATTCATCAGGATTTGTTGTTGGTAGTATTGCGTCCAAATGTTGTGATGCTGAAAAAAATTATGAATGAATTTCATATTTTCATATATGAAATTATATTCCAATAGAATAGTTCAATTAACCATAAACAATTTTTTGTTTGTAAAAGTAAAATTTACTAGTTTATTTCTATAAATAATAATAGAAAATACTTAAAATCCATTAAAATATTTTTACTAATATTTTTAATTAATCTACAAAAACTGTTATTTTGCGCGCCATAGAAAGACCTTGAAAGCTGTGACGTAGAAGGCTCTACATAGAAAGGGATATGAAATGAGCAAGTTAAGTTCCTGTAAGCTACGTATTAGGTATACGGTAGTGACATACTTATTTATGAGGCGCCGTTTGGGCCAAAATAAAATTTTCTGTAATATATATATATATATATATATATATATATATATATATATATATATATATATATACCGGGTGTCTACTTTTATTTCTGAACATAGAAAATTCAATGTTAAAATTTTGATCTGGTGATATCTCCTTACCTATTAATTTTAGAACAAAAGTCTAATGAAGATAAATGTTCAGAGTAAAAAACTGCATTGATTGAGTTCCAGGTTTGTTGTTCAATTGTTTTTATGTATAAGTTAGAAGCAAAAGAAAATACTCGATTTAAGGCAATTATCAGAGTGCCATGAAAAAGAAAACAATAATTTATATTTCTTGTCTCTGGTATATCTGACAGATTTGACATATCTTGTTATATTATTATTACTAGAATCATGGGAAGTGTTAATCTAGAAGAAAAAAATAATAATCACTAATTCTAATAAGAATAAATTAAAAAGAAATGTCAAATCTGTCAGATATGCCAGAAACAAGAAATATAAATTATTGTTTTTATCCATGGCACTCTGATAATTGCCTTAAATGACGTATTTTCTTTTGCTTCTAACTCGTCCATAAGAAACAATTGAACAACAATATTGGATCTCATTAATACAGTTTTTCATTTTGAACATTTATCTTCCTTACACTTTTGTTCTAAAATTAATAGGTAAAGAGATATCACCATATCAAAATTTTAACATTTAATTTCCTATGTTCGGAAATAAAAGTAGACACCCGGTATATATATATATATATATATATATATATATATATATATATATATATATATATATATATATATTACGCCCAATATACAGGGTGTTAATTTTAAACCGGATCATAGGGCTATAACATAGAAAAACAGTTTTTTAGGCGCCAAAAGTTTCTATATTAATTTATTGAAAAATTGATTGGTGCCTATTATAAATAAAAAAATTACGAATTTTTTAATACGAAACACATTGGGTGAGATTCAGTGGGTTGTATTAGCGTGTTTTAAGCTAAAACAGTCCTTTGTCAAAAATATTTTGGCAACTTTGTAATACCTGTCAGAAAAAAGTGAGAGACCAAAGGATCAAATAAAGAAAAAAATATTATTAACAGAAGTAAGAAAAAAAGGACAAATATCAAATCTGATCAAAACGGGGGTTGAGATATTTTAAAATTCATTAACATTCAGGTATGAAATATTTGACACATAAAATTTGACATATTTCTAACCTAATTTTGCAATAATGAGTTTCCTTTTACACCTTCCATTTACAATAATAATTCTTCATTTGACTAAAGGATATCTGTATTACTTTTCCATGTGGTAAAATATCTAAATCACAATTGAATTTCATTGATACATGTGGAAAATATTACAATGTTGCCAAATACTTCATACAAGATTTAATACAGACCTTAATACAACCCACTGAATTCCACCCATTATATTTCTGTTTCATATAAAGCCAGGGAATAAATTTAAAAATTTGTACAATTAAGAAAAAATATCATTAGCCATGAAACTCCGTAACAAAACATTATCATTTTTTTACTAACATGATAGGGAACAATTATTTAAGAAACAATTATTATTTATTGTAATAGGTATGTAGAAATTAAAGACGCTCTATTAATAAGAAATAAGTTATAAGAAACAAGAAAAACTGAAAACTACAAGGGAACAATTAAAACCATTTAATAATTTGTAATTTTTCTTCATGAGACAAATTAATCAAATTATCCATGATTTCTTCTTAATAAAACGAAAATAATAATTTAACAAATAATATGCAAAAAATGTTTATTAATAAGTGTCTTAAGTCAACAATTGTTTTGTTTTGTTTCTGTCAATTTCACGGCTAATGGTATTTTTTCTTAATTTTGTAAATTTTTAAATTTATTTTCTGGCTTTATATGAAACAGAAATGTAGTGTTTGGTATCACAATATTCGTAATTTTTTTCTTTATAATAAGCACTAATTCTTTTTTCAATAAATTAATATAGAAACTTTTGGCGTCTAAAAAACTGTTTTTCTATGTTATAGCCCTATGACCCGTTTTAAAATTTACATCCTGTATATAAAATTTCGTTATATATAATATTTTACGATGGCGATATATACAATTTTTATTGTGATATATAGAAATTTTCATTGCAACATACAGAGAATTTATTTTAAAATGCAACATTATGGTTCATCACTTCCATGGTTACTTACTATTGTCAAAAAATGACAGCAATGTAATATTTGTCCATTTTAAAATGCAACATTATAAATAGTATTGCACCATAGGAGATACCTCCAGAACATATCACTAATGGTGTCTATTCTTATTACGACCGACTAGGATATTGCCTCAGTGTGAATGGGGGTATTTTTTTTAACTTTTATTACATGAAAATTATGAATTTTTGTAAGCTAAAGTTTGTTAAGATGTGCAACATTCATTTTTTGATTTTTTGTTAATCGTATGTAGGCTAATTTATTGGAAATTAGTTTTGATAATACAAAACTACAAATTTTGTATGTTGCATTTTAAAATGGACAAATATTACATTGCTGTCATTTTTGACAATAATGAGTAACCATGGAAGTGATTGATCATATGTTGCATGTTAAAATAAATTCCCTGTATATAAATATCATTGTCTAATATATATAAAATTTCGCGATGTCGATATATAAAATTTTCATTGCGATATATAGAATATTTAATTCTATAAAATGCCACAATATAATGAGGGCGCTCACTTTTTTACGGTCTTGTACATACAATTAAACTTACGTTGGCAACATGTGTATATTTCTGTTACCCACTCAAGGACACTGGATACTCGACCAGTTGTTTCAGGATTGACGCCCTCATTATATCGCGGCATTTTATAGAACTAAAAATTCTATATATCGTAATGCAAATTTTATATATCGCAATGAAAATTTTATATATCGACATCGCGAAATTTTATATAAATATTAAACAACGATATTTGTAGGTATTGCAATGAAAATTTCTATATATCACAATAAAAATTGTATATATCGCCATCGGAAAATATTATATATAGCGAAATTTTATATATATTGGGCATAATATATACAGGGTGTCCCACTTAAGGTACGAATGCATTGGTATCTCTAGAACCGTAAGAGCTACGAGGTTGGTTAAGTTAGACAAAAGTTGCCCCATTAGGAGGCTATTTTAATTGTGTTTTGTTATTTGCGAAAAAATGCATAGGTCACTAGATACAGGTGAAAATGTAAATTTAGTGATTTTCTTTTTTTGCTTATAACTTTGTTATATGAAATAATACGAGATTCTGGTTTGCACTTTCTTACGGCACTTTTGTATGGTAATTTTTTTTTATATCTAACCATTTACGAGTTACTGATAGCAACTTTTATTTTTCATATGGAGGTCATATTAAGCTATGGCATTTTTAAATAGAGATTTTTTTTAGTTTTACAATGATATAAAACAATAATAATTTATTTTTATAATTAACAGAAAAATTAACAAAAATTGTTTTTTATACTAAAATTAAATTGAAAAAAGTAAATCGAAAGCTGCTATGGAAACAACGAACAACGAAAAAGTGCAACAATTGAATTTCTGAATTTTACTTGACAATAGTAGATTATTACGAACTTTGACAACGAATGTAACAATTCAATATATCATATTTTTCCCAACGAGAAAAATTCATTTTTATTACTCGTAATAATCTAACTATTGTCAAGTAAAATTCAGAAATTCAATTGTTGCACTTTTTTGTTGTACGTTGTTTCCATACCAGCTTCTTCTGCAAATTCACCATACAAAAGTGCCTTAAGAAAGTGAAAACCAGAATTTCGTATTATTTCATATAACAAAGTTATAAGCAAAAAAAGAAAATCGCGAAATACATTTTCACCTGTATCTAGTGACCTATGCATTTTTTCGCAAATAACAAAACACCATTAAAATAGCCTCCTAATGGGGCAACTTTTGTCTAATTTAACCAACCTCGTAGCTCTTACGGTTCTCGAGATACCAATGCATTCGTACCTTAAATGGGACACCCTGTGTATTACAGGATATTTTATTTTGGCCCAAACGGCGCCTCATACTTATTGATAGTCAGTTTATAGTCATAATTTAACGACCTTGTAACCTGTATAAAGTGTTAATAAGTTTGGTCGATTAATTTCGTCATAAATTTCAAGAAGGTCCTCATACGTCATCAGCAAATATTCATATATATAAATAATTCTGAACAAATTGTTTTTAACTCAAAAAATAATTTTAAAAAATAGTGAATGACTCCATTATTAGTACTTACGTATGTATAGTGTAACGTATTTTCCAGTTTCTGGGCTGTATCTAAAAGCTTGTTGCCCATATTTATCCGTAAATAAAAATGAATTCAATTTGTCATTCCATAATAAATTGGCTCCCACAGATTGTACTTTGCTATTTATTTGTTGATAGAATACCAATTCTTCGTTATACGGACATTTCTTAGCACCATTTGTTGAAATTGCATTTGTCAAATTGTACTCAAAAGTATAATTCTGCATAAGATTCTCTGGTATCTTGTGTTCACTATCAGTACTGCTTTGAATAAATAGGCTGCTAAATGTTGGATTTATGGCAATAGCGGTACTTGGAATGGTTCCTGCTCCACTGTCTGAAGCAGAAAGTAAAACTTTATTGCCTAACAATGGGCTACTTGCGTACCTTTTTTTTATTTAATATTTTTGAAAAGAAAGTAAAAACTTGCTACCCGTATTTTTTCTTTTGACAAAATTTTTATTAATTAGCCAGAAAAAAAAAATAATGAAATTTGATTATTTGAATTCCCGCCATGTATGACGTAGAATTACGCCGCACCAATGAATAGTCGTAAATTCACAGCGTGGTGCCGTCCCATAGCAATGGTATGTTTGTGAGGGTAATGTAGATCACCTGTTTGACGTTTCAATAATAGTTTGGAGGTTAGTATTTTAGTTTATCTTTTTGGTATCGATATTTTAAATTACAAGTAACTACATATGTATGTGTTTATTTATTAAGTAATTAATGTATTTGAGAGACCAGAGAGAGAAAAATGAACTAATGTCAAATTCAAATTAAAACTTTCTCGCACGCCATGCCATCTATTGATAACATTCTTAAATATGCTTCCCCTCCCCCAGTTCAATATAAAGACGTCACAAAAAAATTTCTTTCTTAATTTAGTAAAGAACAAATAATTATTTTAAAATAAAATTTATATTTTTATATATGTTTTCAATACAACATTACATATACAGTGTGTCCCATTTAGAAGTGCCACCATTGGGATCTCGAGAACTATAAGAGATACAATGTCGGTTAAATGGAACTTTTTGTGCGCCTTTGGAAGGCCATCTCAGATGTGCTTTTGTTTTTCCAAAAATTCTCATAGGACACTAGATAATGACGAAAAACTAAATATTGTTGATTTTTTCTTTCTCAAATAACTACTAAACTATTAGTAATTGAGAAAAACGTTTCAAATATAAAAGATAGATATTTTTATTAACTAACCAGTGGCGTACAAAATAAATTTTTATATCCGTAAATTTTCGAGATATAACACAAACTTATGTTTTTTTAAATGGAACCCATATCTGATTTTAGTCTCAAAAAAATCAATTTTTTTTCTCTTTTCAATGATGTAAGGGTTATTATGTTTTATATTTGTTGTGCTCCTAAAATTTAATTTTTTTCTTTATTTTCCTATTTTTTCTTATTATTTCCCAAAAAAACATTATTATTTTTATTAATTATATTGTATTTGATAAAAATAATTTGTTTTATGCCTTTATTACTTAATATTTTCATTCTAGACTCATAATTACAAATTACACTATGATGAGCAAAGGGCGACTTGATAAAAAATATAAAAATTAATTTGATACGAATTTTGAGCAAAATTTTCTAACGAAATAAATTATTTAAATACAAGGAGTATTTCCAAATAGAAATCTACCAATATTTTCAAAATAATTGTAAATTTAGTACAAAATAAGGAAAAAAATAATAATTTTGAAGGCAAAACAAATATAAAACATAATAACCCTTACATCGTTGAAAAGAGAAAAAAATATTAATTTTTTTGAGACTAAAATGAGATATGGGTTCCATTTAAAAAAATATAAGTTTGTGTTATATCTCAAAAATTTACGGATATAAAAATTTATTCCGTACGCCACTGGTTAGTTAATAAAAATATCTATCTTTTATATTTGAAACTTTTTTCTCAATTATTAATAGTTAAGAAGTTATTTAAAAAAGAAAAAATCAACAATATTCAGTTTTTCGTCATTATCTAGTGTCCTATGAGAATTTTTGAAAAAATAAAAGCACATCTGAGATGGCCTCCCAAATGCGCATAAAAAGTTCCATTTAACCGACATCGTATCTCTTACAGTTCTCGAGATCCCAATGGTGGCACCTCTAAATGGGACACACTGTATAGTGACAGAAATAGGATTTTCACTACCACGCAAGTAGCCCATTGTCAATAAAATTATACTTTTAAAGCCAGTCAGCGAAAACTGGTCTTCTTATTAAAAAGTTTCATGATTAGAATCGGCGAAATTTATAAAAAAAGCATATTAGATTTTTGATAAAATAGTATAAAATATACCTGTTATTGAAGTACTTGTCAGTGTTGTTGTTTTTGTTGTAGTACTACCAGACACAACTGTAGTAATTTCACTAGTACTTGGTTCTAAATGTGGACCATTACTAGTACTTCCATCAGCTGTTAATGTGATTGTACCACTGTCGTATACAGTTAGTGTTTTTGTACCTTGTATGGTAGTACTTTCTTCAATAAAAATTCCACTTACTGGACTGCCATTTAGAGTAGTAGTTAGACTTGAAATTGTATGTCCACAAGGATCTAATGTAACTTTGGATCCTTCTGTATCCGTTTTAATAGTTCCTGTTATAATACTACCACCGCTTGAAATTGGTACCGTAGTTTCGGAGTCGGCGTTGGTATTTGGGACGATTATGGTGCTGTTTCCGAATACTTTATTGGGGACGATGTCTTTGTAGGGATTGGCGCCTAGAAAAAATATAGAAATATAGGTAGTTAACTCCATTTGAGAACATTTTGTTGTACTGTTGTCAATAAAAACATACAATCTGATTGTCAAGAATTAAAATTTAAAAGTAATTCAGGATATTTCGTGATATTTTCATATTTGAGGCTCATGAAACAACAATATCTTTTATTACTTAAAAATTTTAAGCCCGTGTATCTTACCTGTTGCTTTAGTGTTTCCAAGAGCATATAGCCATGGATATTTTAATGGTTTACGAGTAAAAGATGTCGTAATAAATAATCTGTTCATTTTCTTGTCTCCAAAAGCTACAGACACTGGGTGAGGGTGAGGCAAGAAAGTATTAGTTCTGACCCATCCTTGTTTGAGGTCAATTCTTACGATCTGTAAAAAATATACTAATTTTATTTTTAATTCTAATATTATTTCAATAAATTATAATCAGAAATCAGCTATCCAACTGGTATTCATATTAGTGGTGGGATCCGGATCCGGATAGTTTCGGTTTCGGATCTAAAAATATCCGGATATCCAGATTGAATGTTGAACTACCCGGATCTCGGATCCAAATCTCAGTATCGGATTTTGGATCCGGATCTGAGTATCGGATTTTGGATCCGGATCTGAGTATCGGGTTTTGGATCCGAATCTTGAGTATTGGATTTTGGATCCGGATCCGAATATGAGTATGAGTATCGGATTTTAGATATGGAATTTCAGTATGCGTATCGGTTCGAGTACCTATTCTCAGTATTGAACCAGATGATAATATTTGAATGTATATTATCATGGAGTCACAAAACCAAATAAATTTGATTATGAAATACTCCACTATACATTTTTGTTTGATGTAGTTATAGTCTATTTGAGAATGACTGGCAGTAATAAATCATTCTGTCAAAGACATTCCAGTGGCGCGCCAATAATTGTTTGCACAGGGATAGTCGAAATGACTAAATTCGGTAGAGAACTATAGTTTTAGGTCTAAGTTCTTTTTCAGGGTCAGGTAAAGTCATTTAAATAATTAAGATGAAACTCAGGGTTCGGTCATAGTTATGGACAACGCCAGTTATCATTCGCGAGTAAGTGAAAAACTTCCAACAAGTGCGTGGAGAAAACATGACATAGAACAGTGTTATTGATGATATGGCAGCGAATCGCGGTATTACTGTCCTTCGTTTACCGCCCTATCACTGCGAGCTCAATCCAATTGAATTAGTTTGGGCTCAAGTTAAAGGTGAAGTAGCGCGAAACAACACCACTTTTAAATTGGACAATGTGAAAAAACTTTTTATGGATGCATTAAAACATGTGACTGCCGATAATTGGAAAAACTGTATTCAACATGCCATAAAGGAAGAAGACCAAATGTGCAAACTTGACCATCTGATAGACGAAACGATCGAGCCATTTATAATTTCAGTAGGACAAGATTCAGAATCAGATTCTGATTTTTAATAATTTATGTATAAATTATAAGTATATGTAATGTAATATGTATATTTAATAGAAATATGACAGGTACCAATATCTTGACAACACACATGAAATAAGTATAAATTTTAGTATGTAACAAATAAAAATGTAAATATTGAATGTATGTATGTAAATATTAAATATATGCAATATAATAATAATGACTGAGAAAGTTATATTTAAATATTAAAAACTTTTATTTTTAGTAAATGTATAAACAGATCACTCTACAAATCCTATCTACGTCTATGACACAGTCCGACGGGGATTATCGGACGGCATTTCTATTGTTCGACAAGTAAGTTTTGTTCCAGGTACAAAGCGTGCGGCTTATTTTGACCATCCTAGTGTAGTTACAACTGATTTTTCTGGTAGTTTTATTTGCCGCATTGCTGGCAAAAATCCAATACTACTCTTGCAAATAATTATTTATTACTGCCAGTCATTCTCAAATAGACTATAATAGTCGGTATATTTTCGATGTTAAACTTTTAGCACCCGCTAAGAAGGAAATTCCTCGATTCCACAGAACTATAAGTAGGTAACAAAAACAATCCCTTTTATGTGAAACACAATGCACGATATAAATAAATAGGTATTTCGACACCTGCAATGAACCGGTAACCACGTTTTCTTTGAAGTATTTGTTATATTGAATGTTAAAATTTTAGAACTACAGAATTTTCAATATTCTAAGAAAAATTTGCACCAACTACCTGGCTATTTTAGAGGGGTATTATAAAATTTATTGCTGATTACAGACCGCTGTCTCTACAACCGTCTACATTCAAAAATTTGCCTTGATATTCAAAATGATGAAACGGATCCAGAATTAAAATTCGGATCCGGATCCGTAAACAACACATCGAATCCGGATCCGAATGGGATATGGTCCAAAACCAGGATCCGGGTCCAAATCCGAATTAAATTTACGGATATCCGCTTCAATATCCGAACATCGGATATCCGAGGAACCGGATATTTTAAAATCCGGGTACTCGGATCCATGTTTTGTCGGATCTTCACAGCACTAATTCATATACACTGTAGACAGATACAGCATTTGACATCTAAAAGTAATAATAATTATTTATAGTATAAGTGTGTAAAGACATTTCTCACAAATTGTAAGTTTTATATTTCAGCGTTTAATGACAAAATAGTATATTTTATATGGAACTAAAGTGACTTTTTACGGTTTATCTACAGATTGTCCACAAAAATTATCACTTTAACTGCTTATAAAATAATATCTATTTTCGCCAATTAGAATTAAAAATATGATTTTATTATCAGTTGTCACGATGCATCAAAGGTTTACTTTCCCTTGAAATATAAATCACATTTAAAATAATTATAAATTTTGTATTTATTGTAAAAAATTATGTTCTTATTTAATATGGAAAAATGAAAATTCACTGTTTTGCCTGGTCCATGAAACGCTGTCGCGATAGTGAACCTGCTACTTTTTTGCCTGGTTAACCAAATTATATCCATCCCCATCATTAATGTGTTATTTTCTTTGCGAAATTTCAGTGAAAAGCTTCAGGTAGAACGATTCTTTGATTAATTCTGAGTCGATAATCCTAATGCAAAAAAATTGTACGGCCCTTCGTAAAGCCACACGAGCTACTTAAAAGAAATGTAAATTTGGCAACACCGAATCAAACTGTTATAGTAGTATGAATTTTATGTCAACATTATTTTGACATAGGTACACTCAGTGGAAATTTAAATTGGGAATTGAATTTATTTACTTAAGATACCAGCTTTGCTTTATTAATAAAAAAAATCTGATGTGGCCAACACAAAACCTCCCGCTATTTATTAATTTAAATACATACCTACGTATTTAGTAATGCTTCAAACTATATTATGTTCCATTGCATATAACTATTGCTTTATTACGATTTTCTTTATTATTTAGTTTTTTGACAATGACGTTTACCTGTCAGCTACATTCATTTGAAAATTAAACTGTGTAACATAGGAATTGTGTTTATCTTAGGCTTCGGGATTAAAAAAAGAAAAATTTTACAATGACATTAAATGCGAAAAAATGGCATTTAATGGTATTTTTTGAAGAAAAACCATTATGAGCTTCAAGTAAAGTGCCATTTCCGGTTATCCGATTTACACCAAAATCTAATGGCATCTATTCCTATTAGAATAGGGCAGAAATACAAGGTTTCAGAATTTTCTGAATGATAGTATTTGAGTTAGAGTGCAAACAAAATTCGTACACATGCACACATACACACACACACACATACAGACATCATCGTGAAAATGTTAAAATTGGAGTCTAGGAACCTTAAAACGTGATCATTTACTAAAATCTCGATATGTGATTTTTAGCACGATCCCTATACCTCCCTTACCAAGGGTAGCGGGAGGTAAAAAAGTTCAATGTAAACGATATTTTGAGTATTTATTTAGTAATAAAAATAATTATAATTATAATAGTCAATAATAAGATTCGCGAAGTCGCTGATCTAATTTTCCAAATGTGTTCAAACATGGGTGCCGCCGGTTTGGGTATCGTACTTCATGTTGTTCTTTTACTAAGTTCGCACTCCCGTTGCAAAATCCATATACCATAAACAAACATATCAGCGTATTCGTTGAAGGTATACATTCAAATTATCCAATGTTTCATTCACCATACAAAAAGAAATAAATTATAAAATCAAACATCAACTGATAAACGTCAAAATTTGACAAATTATTTATAATTTGTTTCAAACAAAAAACTGTTTTATACATGGTTGTCGTACGTATTCAAATATAAAAAATTCTGCTTTAGAAGAGTTAAAATTTTAAAGATTTGATATCAAACGTTTAGCTACGTACATCAAATTTTACACAATTCTTCTAGAATGTGAAGAGCAATGATATTACGTAAAAGATTTTTTAAAAATCGCTTAGTTCTAGTTGCACATTTACAAGTTTGATGGCTTCGTGCGGCTTTACGAAGAGCCGTACAAATTTTTTGCATTAGGATTATTGACTCAGAATGAATCAAAGAATCGTTCAACCTGAAGCTTTTCACCCATTTTCAGAACACTCTGTATAGTAAATTTGGTACATACCTGACTACTTTCATATAATGCTACCCACATATAACCATCTCCTTTTCTTTCAATGGCCATATTTTTTGGTGTACCCTTGTATTCTGGATCGTTTTGGAAGTCGAAGAAAATCGTACGATTACCTGAAATATATATTCATTTTATACTAAATTAAATCGTATAATTTATATAGGATGATGTTTGCATAAGTAACAATAAATTCAACTTAATTAATTGTTAGAGTTCGTACACGTCAGCAAGCCGGCTATGTCATCAATTGTTTAGGAGGAAGGAAGTGTTCAACGGTGTGCACAATAATAATTTTCTCTATTAATATTTTTGCTTTTTTCCTACCGCGCACCTAACGAAAAAGATTGAGGACGCAGTTGGCTTGTTCTTTTCTTGTACGCATTCTATTAAAAAATCATTTTGACGCTAATTTAAATTATTCTTTATGTGATTTACCTATATCACCAGTTGTTGAATTGAACAAATATGAATAGATAACTTTCGTTCCACCATCAGAAACGTAGAAACGATCATTCTTCAAATTCCATATCATTCCCGTGTTTCTAAGTATGGTTCTCTCTTTTAAAGTAGCTTTTCCTTCATTAATCATGTAGAGATGTTCATATTCTTCATCATTCTTTTTGTACCGAACAGCTAAAATTACAGAAGTATAAGTTTACTCACATTACACAGGTGTATCTTCTCTATTTATATTGATGGTAACATAAAAATTTATAGTTTTTCAATAATGTTTTCAAAAAGAATTCCAATATCATAATGTAAACATTTAGCATTTATTTTTATCTGAACGTAGTTATTGTTGTTGGAAATGTTGCAAACTATTACTATTCAAATGGAAATTGCTTGGAACTATTATTGCCACAAATGCAATCCATGTATAGGTACATTTTTACCGAACAATTGCATTATACCTGTATGTCCATTACACTGTTTTCTTTTGAAAACCAATTGTTCAAAATGAACCAGTACATATTCACAGGAAATAAGCGTTAAATAAATTTTAAGAACTAAAATAAAAAACCTGCTTACTCAACAGGACCTTGTTAAGGAAATTATAACAGTTAATATTGCCAACTAATTAGAAAAATTATTCATAACTTCTGCTAAATCTACTACAAGTTAGAGAAAGTCTCGCAAGAAAATGTTAGACCATTAGACCGTTGAGTGACTTATATGATTAAATTAACATACGCTTGCTCGATCATACTTCAGCTTATATAATAAAAAATAAAAACTTTATTTACATAGCCATATTCTTCCTGCAGAATCTGTGCTGACTCCACTGAAATCTATTGCATTTTCAAATAAAACCCACACTTTCATATAATTTGCTATGGTTCCATCTTCGTCGAACATTGTTTGAATACTGCCAATTCTTGTATCCGCTGCAATTATGTATTCATCAGGATTTGTTGTTGGTAGTATTGCGTCCAAATGTTGTGATGCTAAAACAGATTTTAAATAAATTTCATATTTTCATATATAAAATGATTCCAATAGAATAGATCAATAGACAAATTTTTGTTTATATGTAATAGAAAAATTCACTAGTTTATTTCTATAAATAATTATAGAAAATACTTAAAATCCATTAAAATATTTTTAACCTTGAAAGCTGTGACGTAGAAGGCTCTACATAGAAAGAGATAAGAAATGAGAAAGATATGTTGTAGGAGACGATATATGAAACTGACTTATGCAGGTTTTTATAAATAAATAAATTATGAATATATCATCACGGCATATTACCCATTTCTGGGTGTGCCAGTATCTACAACACGGTAATGATGACGATATATTTTACCGTGTGGGCGCTTACCAGGCGTCACCTCACGGGCACTCATAGCTGGTGTGGAGAGTGCAGGTTTTATAATCTTTTATTAAAAGTTGGATAGCTTAGTGGTGAACTATTATGAATTATTTAAACTTTTGGGCAATACTTGAAGGATAATAAATGAGCTGTATTAAAAAAAATCATACTGAAGTAGGTATATTGTTACTGGTTAACACGTTTAGTGCCGCATTCAAGCATACGTATCAAAGTTGTGTGCCAAACTGAAAAATTCAATGGGGGATTCCACCATTTTTTTATATAATTTCATCTGAAAATATTAGGAAAACTAAAACTATTGATGAAAGTCCGGTGAAAAAATTCCTATTAATAAGCGAGTTATGGTCTCCCGAATTTTGAAAAGATTGACGTGACGTCACGTTTATGTGTTTTTATATCAAACTGTTTTCATCGTGGACCTAAATGTTCTTGAAACATATGCTATTTTAAGTTATATTTACAAAAAATAAATGAATATTATTACACTGTATAAGTCTACATACTTTATAATTACAGGTGTATTTAAAATATTAAGTTTAATGCAAGAAATTTATGTTAAAATGAAAACTGTTTGAAAACTGCCGTACAGGAATGTTAGCCCCTCCTATCGAATTTGAATTTCTTAACTTCCATTGGTAGTAATCCCCACCTCCTAACACGCTATTTGTTATGTATGTATAGGCGGTCTTTCGGTCGCCAATCAAAATATTATATATAGATTTCATATTAGTGTCGAAGCGTTATAACAAAAACCCCCTTATTTCCGAAATATCTCAATTATACCATTTCATTTTTTTATTAATATTCGTTATTCAGCATACATTCGTATTTTTTTTACTATTTTCCTTTAATTCGATTGAGCTGGAATCCCCCATTACATGTAACGAACAACAGTTACTCTTAAAAAAGCTGGTGATACATAGATAATTATCTATCTGGCCCCTTTTTGGGTGCATACTCCACACGCAAATATTCAAAACTAGAATATTCAAAAGCAGAATATTCATACACAGAATCATTCAAATCCCGAATATTCAAACACAGAATCGTACATTGTCCGAAAGCGTATCAGCAGAACCATCTCTGACCAACGCAAACATAACCTAACGTTTGGTTCTCTGGCCCCGCCCCCGCCCCGCCGCCTACTCGGTTTATGAATCATTCAGGCAAAGCGCTTGCATATTTTGGTTTTGAATAGTCGGGTGTTGGAGGCTTTCTCACTTTTTTCCTCGTATTTCTTATAACCTATTTGAAATTTTAATAAGTTTGGTAGATTAATTTCGTCATAAATTTCAAGAAGAGCCTCATACGTCATCAGAAAATATTCAAATACATAAATAATTCGTTAGTTAAAGACTCCATTATTAGTACTTACGTATTTTTAGTGTAACGAATTTTCCAGATTCTGGGGTGTATCTGAAAGCTTGTTGCCCGTATTTATCCGTAAATAAAAATGAATTCAATTTGTCATTCCATAATAAATTGAATCCTCCAGTTTTTACTTTAGTACTTATTTGTTGATAGAACACCAGTTCTTCGTTATACGGACATTTCTTAGCACCATTTGTTGAAATTGCATTTGTCAAATTGTATTCAAAAGTATAATTCGACTTAAGATCTTTTGGTACCTTGTATTGACTACCAATACTACCTGGAGAATCGAAACTACCAGGACTATAACAGATACTGCTATGACCAAATTGACTGGTAGATGTCGGATTTATGCTTGGTCCACTGCCTGAAGCAGAAAATAAAACTTTATTGCCGAGCAATTGTCAATAAAATTAGGCTTTTAAAGACAGTCGCCGGAAAGCGATCTTTCTGATTAAAAAGTTTCATGATTAGAGAGTTAACGAAATTTATTTAAAGTGCATATTATATTTTTGATAAAATAGTATAAAAAAATTACCTGTTATTGATGAACTTCCATCAGTTGTTAACGTGATTGTACCACTGTCGAACATAGTCAGTGTTTTTGTACCTTCTATGATAGTACTTTCTTCAGTAAAAATTCCAGTTACTGGAGTACCATTTTCAGTAGTAATTAGACTTGAAATTGTATGTCCACAAGGATCTATTGTAACGTTGGACCCGTGTGTATCCGTTTTAATAGTTCCTATTATAGTACTATCACCGCTTGTAATTGGTACAGTAGCAGATTCGGGGTCAGCATTGGTATTGGGGACGGATATAGGGGTGTCTCCGAATACTTTGGCGGTGTCGATGTCTTTGTAGGGATTGGCGCCTAGAAAAAATATAAAAATATAAGTAGTTAAGGCCATCGGATAACAATTTTTGTACTGACGTCTCTAAAAACATAAAATCTGATTGTCAAGAATTAAAATTTAAAAGTAATTCTTTGAAAAGGGTTAGTCGAAAAGACTGAATTCGATAGAGATCTACAGTTTCAGTTGTTAATTAAATTTTTGAGTTCAACCGTAGTCACCACATTGAAATAAATATATATTTTGCTAAAATTTCTTTTGTTACAAGTGATCATTTTTGGCTGAATTTGAAGTTTGCAGCCGAAGCAAGGCCAATAAATCAAAGGAGGATAATATGAAATTTAAAAAAAAAAATTAGGTGACTATTTCAGAATTATTAATTTTTGTTTAAAAAGAATTTTTATTTGTTCATAATATAAATAATATTAAATACAGAAACACATCCTCCGTAAACTTTGGTCTACGAATATGTAACTTTTTAAAAGGGATTATCGAATGTTTATTGATGTCTTTCTGTTGTTATGGCCAGTTGCACCAACGTAACTTAAATATTAAATTTGGCTTAAATTGACAATATTGCATCGAAATAAAATGTCAAATATATTATAATACACTGCTCCAAGAAATTACTGCAACATAAAAAAACTACAAAACTTTTATAAATATATGACAAATATAACAATTTATATTTATTCATAAACAATTAACCATATATTTCAATAATTTGAGAATGTAATCATAATAAATAAACGAAAACAATAATTTTTTGAGCGCAAAATTTGTAAACAATTATTTTTATCTCCCGCTATCCTTGGTAAGGGAGGTATAGGGATCGTGCTAAAAATCTAATATCGAGATTTTAGTAAATGACCACGTTTTAAGGTCCCTAGAATCCATTTTTAACATTTTCACGATGATGTCTGTATGTGTGTATGTGTGTGTGTGTGTGTGTGTGTGTGTGTGTGTGTGTGTGTGTGTGTGTGTGTGTGGTGTGTGTATGTGTGTATGTGTGTGTGTATGTGTGTATGTGTACGAATTTTGTTTGCACTCTAACTCAAATACTATCATTCAGAAAATTCTGAAACCTTGTATTTCTACCCTATTCTAATAGGAATAGAAGCCATTAGATTTTGGTGTAAATCGAATAAACGGAAATGGTACTTTACTTGAAGCTCACAATGGTTTTTCTTCAAAAAATACCATTAAATGCCATTTTTTCGAATTTTATGTCTTATGAAAATTAAAGATTATTGAATTTTCTACAGGAATATATTAATACTTTTTCTATATATTTTACAGATAAATTTAAAAATAATTTTTTTATTAGTCGCGAAGCCTAAGATAAAAACTATTCCTTTGTTATACAGTTCATTTATCAAATGAATGTAACTGACAGTAAATGTCACTGTCAAAAACTAACCACTTCAAATTAATAATAGTGACATTATAAAAAGAAAATAGTAAATAAAGCAATAGTTTTCTGCAATGGAACAGTTTGCAGCGTTAGTAAATACGTAGGTATGTATTTAAATTAATAAAAATTAAATAGCGGAAGGTTTTGTGTTGGCCACATCAGATTTTTTCCTAGGGTTATCGCTCAAAAGCAGCTGTAGACACGTGTTTCGCTCTTATTAGAGCTCATCAGTACAGCATTGCTAGTTAATAGGTGGACATTAACTAGAGGTAGTATTAAAAAAAAAAAACTATGTCTGGTGGGTGGTTATAAATCACCGCCGCTGTGACGTTGTATTTATCCACAATGTGTGTGGAAATGCTGACCGAGACAACATGGGTGTATTTGGCTGCTTACTAGTTCTGTTACACTGGGTCAATTTTTTTTTTATTACTACCTCTAGTTTGTTAATGTCCACCTATTAACTAGCTATGCTGTACTGATGAGCTCTAATAAGAGCGAAACACGTGTCTACAGCTGCATTTGAGCGATAACCCTAGGAAAAAAAAATGTTTATAATAAATAAAGTTTAAAAACTTATGAAATTAGCTACTTGAAAATGCTTCAGCTTTGCTTACAATTTTAAGCCCGTATGAAATTGTGCTGGCTTAAATTTTATTGTGAATCTATCTTACCTGTAGCTTTAGTGTTTCCAAGAGCATACAGCCATGGGTATTTAAATGGTTTATGATTAATAGCTGTCGTAATAAACAATCTGGTCATACTCTTGTCTCCAAAGGCTACAGACGCTGGTTTAGGGTGAGGCAATAAAGTATTAGCTCTGACCCATCCTTGTTTGAGGTCAATTCTTACAATCTGTGAAACACATATTATTTTTATTTTTAATTCTAGTATTAGTTTAGAAAATTATGGTCAGAAATTAGCTGTCCCACTGGCAAGTGTTCGTTTGAAGAAAACAATATATTCTATTTTCGCCAATTTGCATTAAAAATATAATTTCAATAACAGTTGTCAGACGACATCAAAGTTTTACTTTTTCTGGAAAAGGGAATATCACTTAAAATAATTATAAATTTTATATTAATTGTAAAAAATTGAAAAAATTATGTACGTATTCAATACGGAAAAATGAAGATTCGCTGCTCCATGACACGCTGCTACGGCAGTGAATCTGCTACTTTTTTGCATGGTTAACCAAATTGTATCCATCCTCATCATTAATGTGTTATTTTCTTTGCGAATTTCAGTGAAAATGTGTCATTTTATAAGTATTTATGTGTGAGAAAAATATAATAAATTAGGTACGTACCTGACTACTTTCATATAATGCTACCCACATATAACCATCTCCTTTTCGTTCTATGGCCATATTTTTTGGTGTACCATTGTATTCTGGATCGTTTTGGAAGTCGAAGAAAATCGTACGATTATCTGAAATAAATATTCATTTTATATAAAATTAAATCCTATAATTTATATAGGATGATGTTAGCATAAGTAACCGTAAATTCAACTTAATATATAATTGTTAGAGTTCGTACACGTCAGCAAGCCGGCTATGTCATCAATTGTTTAGGAGGAAGGAAGTGTTCAACGGTGTGCACAATAATAATTTTCTCTATTAATATTTTTGCTTTCTTCCTACCGCGCACCTAACGAAAACAATTGAGGACGCAGTTGGCTTGTTCTTTTCTTGTACGCATTCAACTCAAAAATCATTTTGACGCTAATTTAAATTATTCTTTATGTGAATTACCTAAATCTCCAGTTGTTGAATTGAACAAATATGAATAGATAACTTTCTTATCAGCATCAGAAACGTAGAAACGATCATTCTTCAAATTCCATATCATTCCTGTGTTTCTGAGTATGTCTCTCTCTTTTATAGTAGCTTTTCCTTCATTAATCATGTAGAGATGTTCATATTCTTCATCATTCTGTTTGTACCGAACAGCTACAATTACAGAAGTATAAGTTTACTCAAATTATACAGGAGTATCTTCTCTGTTTATATTGATCGTAACATAAAAATTTATAGTTTTTTAAAAATGTTTTCAAAAATAATTCCAATATCATAATGTAAACATTTTGCATTTATTTTTATTTGAACGTAGTTATTGTTGTTGGAAATGTTGCAAACTATTACTATTCAAATGGAAATTGCTTGGAACTATTATTGTCACAAATGCAATCCATGTATAGGTACATTTTACCAAACAATTGCATTATACCTGAATGTCCGTTACACTGTTTTCTTTTGAAAACTAATTGTTCAAAATGAACCAGTACATATTCACGGGAAATAAGTGTTAAATAAATTTTAAGAACTAAAATAAAAAAACCTGCTTACACAACAGGGCCCTGTTAAGGAGATTATAAGAGTTAATATTGCCAACTAATTAGAAAAATTATTCATAACTTCTGTAATCCTATTGTAAATTAGAAAAAGTTAGGCAAAAAAAAATGTTAGACCACTAGGCCGTTGAATGACATATGATTAAATTAAGATACGTTTGCTCGAACATACTTCAGCTTATAAAATAAATAATAAAAACTTTATTTACATAGCCATATTCTTCCTGCAGAATCTGTGCTGACTCCACTGAAACCTATTGCGTTATCAAATGAAATCAACACTTTCTTATAATTTGTTATGGTTTCATCTTTGTCGAACTTTGTTTCAATACTGGCAATTATTTTGTCCGTTGCAACTATGAATTCATCAGGATTTGTTGTTGGTAGTATTGCGTCCAAATGTTGTGATGCTAAAATAGATTATAAATGAATTTCATATTTTCATTTATAAAATTATATACGAATAGAATGGGGAAATTAATCTTTTACAAATTTTTGTTTATAATAGTAAAGTAAATAATAACAATAGAAAATAATTAAAATTCATTAAAATATTTTTACTAATATTTTTAATTTATTTCCAAAAAATAATTTTTGCACGCCTTGAAAGTTGTGACGTAGAAGGCTCTACATACAAAAGATGAGAAATGAGAAAGATATGTTGTAGGAGGCGATATATGAAACTGACTTATGTAGGTTTTATAACCTTTTATTTTTTTAAAGTTGAATAGCTTAGTGGTGAATTATTATAAATTATTTAAACCTGTGGGTAGTTCTTCAAGGGTATTTTACTGGTTAATCATTGCTCAAAACTCAAAGAATTATTTCCTTGTATTTCCTGTACTTAGTGTCATACTTTTCGATAGTCAATTTTATAGTCAAAATTTGACGAACTTGTGACCTATATGAAGTGTTAATAAGTTTGGTCGATTAATTTCGTCATAAATTTCAAGAAGAGCCTCGTACATCTTCCGAAAATATTCAAATAAATAAATAATTAGTAAGTATATCTTTAACTCAAATTAAAAAATAATTTTAATACATAGTTCAAGACTTCATTATCAGTACTTACGTATCTTTAGTGTAACATAATTTCCAGTTTCTGGGTTGTATCTGAAAGCTTGTTGTCCGTATTTATCCGTAAATAAAAATGAATTCAAGTTGTCATTCCATAATAAATTGCATCCCACAGATTGTACTTTACTATTTATTTGTTGATAGAATACCAATTCTAAGTTATACGGACATTTCTTAGCACCATTTGTTGAAATTGCATTTGTCAAATTGGATTCAAAATTATAACTCTGCATAAGATCCTTTGGTACCTTGTGCTTACTATCAGTACTATCAGTACTGTCTGGAGGAGCGAAACTACCAGAACCATAACAGATACTGCTTTGACCAGGTTGACTGCTAGATGTTGGATTTATGACTGTTGCACTGCCTGAAGCAGAAAGTAAACTTTATTGCCGAGAAATTGTCAATAAAATTATGCTTTTAAAGCCAGTCGCTGAAAAGTGATCTTTCTGATTAAAAAGTTGCAGGATTAGAATTGACGAAATTTATTAAAAGTGCATATTACATTTTTGATAAAATAGTATAAACAATTTACCTGATATTGAAAAACTTCCATCAGCTGTTAATGAGATTGTACCACTGTCGTATACAGTTAGTGTTTTTGTACCATGTATGGTAGTACTTTCTTCGGTAAAAATACCAGTTACTGGAGTACCACTAACAGTAGTAATTAGATTTGCAATTGTATGTCCACAAGGATCTAATGTGACGTTGGATCCACCTGAATCCGTTTTAATGGTTCCTGTTATAATATTACCACCGCTTGTAATTTGTACAGTATTAGAGTCGGAATCAGCATTGGTATTGGGGACGGATATAGGGGTGTCTCCGAATACTTTGGTGGTGTCGATGTCTTTGTAGGGATTGGCGCCTAGAAAAAATATAAAAATATAAGTAGTTAAGGCCATCGGAGAACATTTTTTGTACTGACGTCACTAAAAACATAAAATCTGATTGCCAAGAATTAATATTTAAAAGTAATTCTCTGAAAAGGGTTAGTCGAAAAGACTGAATTCGATAGAGATCTACAGTTTCAGCTGTTAATTAAATTTTTGAATTCAACCGTAGTCACCTTACATGAAAATAAATATTAATTTTGCTAAAATTTCTTTGTGTTACAAGAAATCATTTTTGGCTGAATTTGAAGTTTGCAGCCGAGGCAAGGACCAAGGACAACAAATCAAATGAGAATAAAATTTTAAATCGAGATGAACCCAACATTTTTAGGTGACTATTTCGCAATGGGGGATTACGGCTCAATCGAATTAAAGGAAAATAGTAAAAAAAATACGAATGTATATGCTGAATAACGAATATTAATAAAAAAATGAAATGGTATAATTGAGATACATATTTCGGAAATAAAGGGTTTTTTGTTATAGTGCTTCGACACTAATATTATATATATATATTACAAATAGCGTGTTAGGAGGTGGGGATTACTACCAATGGAAGTTAAGAAATTCAAATTTGAAAGGAGGGGCTAAAATTCCTGTACTACAGTTTCCAAACAGTTTTTATTTTAACATAAATTTCTTGCATTAAATTTAATAATTTAAATACACCTGTAATTATAAAGTATGTAGATTTATACAGTGTTATAATATTCATTTATTTTTTTGTAAATATAACTTAAAATAGCATATATTTCAAGAACATTTAGGTCCATGATGAAAACAGTTTGATATAAAAACACATAAATGTGACGTCACGTCAGTCTTTTCAAAATTCGGGAGACCATAACTCGCTTATTAATAGAAATTTTTTCACCGGATTTTCAGTTTTCCTTATATTTTCAGATGAAATTATAAAAAAAAATGGTGTAATCCCCCATTATTAATTTTTGTTTAAAAAGAATTTTTATTTGTTGATAATACCGATTGTCCCATTTTAATGTACCACCTGGAATATCATCAGGGTCATGCATCATACGAAAAAATGTTTCAAATTAAAGTTTAATGATTTGGAGGGGGACATCCTATCCTGTAAATAAATTCAACCTCCCACCCCCAGGGGAGGCTGGGAAGGGGGTAATTTTAAAATTTTAAATGGCAACTCTTATTTTTATAGCAGAATCGGATAGAGCGTGAAAAAATAAGTAGATTTTATCTAAAAAAAAAATTTTGTTACTTTAGTAGATGGCGCTACAATCAACAAAATTGTTTTCAATATACAGTATGTCCCCGGATTGAGTTTACAAGAGGAAAAAAATTTTTATTTTTGATTTTACGAAAAAATGCCAAGGGAAGAAAAATTTTTGCTTGAATTAAAACGCATGTTTCAGTTGTTAAAACTTTTAATTAATTTATGGTTCTTTTATTATACCGTTTTTTCTTATTTTGTCCTCCTAATAATACAGTTATTACATTGAATCTAACATGATTTTAGTTAGCTTTGAAATATTGACAAATGATTATTAATTATAATTTCAGAAAAAAAAAACGGCGAAAATCAAAATACTTGTAGTTTATTCAATTAACTCTTTTGTATAATTTTCCGGAAACAATAAAAGCAGTGTGAGTGTGTGTTTGTGTGTGTATGTGTGTCGGTGAGGACATCCTGATAACAATTTACCAGAATTAATATTACTTTTATATTTTTTAATAGAGTACTTGTATGATATATTTTCAGTATTTAGTAGTAGAACATTCAAATTTCACATAGTGAAACTCCCTTTTTGTGCTGGCTTAAATTTTATTTTGAATCTATCTTACCTGTTGCTTTAGTGTTTCCAAGAGCATACAGCCATGGGAATTTGAAGGGTTTATGATTAATAGCTGTCGTAATAAACAGTCTGGTCATACTCTTGTCTCCAAAGGCTACAGACGCTGGGTTAGGGTGAGGCAAGAAAGTATTAGCTCTGACCCATCCTTGTTTGAGGTCAATTCTTACAATCTGTGAAACACATATTAATTTTATTTTTAATTCTAATATTATTTGAGAAAATTATGGTCAGAAACCAGTTGTCCTATTGGTGCCAGTGAATGTGCTACTTTTATTGTCTTATTAATCAAATTGTGAGATTTCAGTAAAAAAGTGTCATTATATAAGTACTTAGTTATGAGCAATATATAATAAATTAGGTACATACCTGACTACTTTCATATAATGCTACCCACATATAACCATCTCCTTTTCGTTCTATGGCCATATTTTTCGGTGTACCTTTGTATTCTGGATCGTTTTGGAAATCGAAGAAAATCGTACGATTATCTGAAATAAATATTCATTTTGTACTAAATAAAATCCTATAATTTATAAAGGATGCTGTTTGCATAAGTAACCATAAATTCAACTTAATAAATAATTGTTAGAGTGCGTACACGTCAGGAACAAGCCGGCTATGTCATCACTTGTTTCGGATGTCTATCCTCCCAAGAAAGTGTTCAACGGCGTGCACAATAATAATTTTCTTTGTGATTTACCTATATCTCCAGTTGTTGAATTGAACAAATATGAATAGATAACTTTCTTTTCAGCATCAGAAACGTAGAAACGATCATTCTTCAAATTCCATATCATTCCCCTGTTTCTGAGTATGTCTTTCTCTTTTATAGTAGCTTTTCCTTCATTAATCATATAGAGATGTTCATATTCTTTATCATTCTCTCTGTACCGAACAGCTACAATAACAGAAATATAAGTTTACTTAAATTATCAAACTATTGCTATTCAAATGGAAATGTCCGTTACACTGTTTTAAGTTGTTTTCTTATGAAAACCAATCGTTCAAAAATGAACCAGAACATATTCACAGGAAAACAGAAAATAAAAGTTTAAAAAAATTTACGAACTAATGCCGCAATTCTGAACAAATCTGTAAGTCTTACAGATTTGTAAATCTGTAAAAAATGAACAAAATCGCAACGAAAGCTGCAACTCTTATGTATAACTTTATATTTATCAACAAAAATAGATGCGTTATTGTCAGTTTTTTACAGATTTACAGATCTGTAAGACTTACAGATTTGGTCAGAATTGCGGCATAAATTAAAAAACCTGCTTCCACACAGGACCTCGTTAAGGATATTATTAGTTAATATAGCCAACTAATTAAAAAAAAATATTAATAACGCCTGCTAATGCTATTGCCGTTGAGTAACTTATATGATTAAATTAACATACGTTTGCTCCAACATACTTCGGCGTATACTCGTATAATAAAAAATAAAAACTTTATTTACATAGCCATATTCTTCCTGCAGAATCTGTGCTGACTCCACTGAAACCTATTGCGTTTTCAAATGAAATCAACACTTTCTTATATTTTGTTATGGTTTCATCTTTGTCGAACTTTGTTTCAATACTGGCAATTATTTTGTCTGATGCAACTATGAATTCATCAGGATTTGTTGTTGGTAGTATTGCGTCCAAATGTTGTGATGCTAAAACAGATTATAAATGAATTTCATATTTTCATAATATAAAATTATATTTTAATAGAATGTGGTAATTAACCGTAAACAATTTACGCACATCTGCTTTAAATTTTTTTGTTTACATCGTGGTTACCATGGCGGAAACTGAAAGATTACACCCAGCGGGCGGTAAAGTGGAATATGCGGGCGGTAAAATACAGAAAGAGCCAGCTTACTGGTAAACAAAACATCAAAAATACAATTGGAAATGTAATCAAGACTCTTATTTTTAAAAAAATGATATTAGTTCCGCTAAATTTTCACTAGATTTTATTAGAATTGCCTAAGGAATTACTTCAGAAATTGTCTCAAATCTCCAAACTTGACATTTAAAAAAATATTCATATAACCAAATAGTTAGCAATGCAACGCATCGCCTTATTGTTTTGTGACATGGCTACCTGGTCACGTAGTATTTTTATATAGCAACAAGCTTTAAATGTATTTAAAAAATAATTTAAAAACATTTCATTTGATTGCAGTTGTGCGTAAAACGTTGTACATACCTCGGGCCGAAAGAAGTTTATACCCTGGGACGAATAAATTCAAATTTCGTCCGCAGGCGTAAACCTTTTCTTTCGACCCTCTATATGTAAATAACTATTTTGTTTATGAAATTAAAATTTATTAGTTTATTTCTATAAATAATAATAAAAAATTCATTACAATATTTTTACTAATATTTTAAATTAATTTCCAAAAACTAATTTTTGCGCGCCATAAAAAGACCTTGAAAGCTGTGACGTAGAAGGCTCCACACTGAAAGATATTAGAAATAAGAAGGATATGTTTTAGGAAACGATATTTGAAACTGACTTATGTAGGTTTTATAACCTTTTATTAAAAGTTGGATAGCTTAGTGGTGAACTAGTATAAATTATTTAAACCTTTGGGCAGCACTTGAAGGGTATTTTACTTGTTAATCATTTCTCAAATAATTTTTTCCTTCTATTTCCTGTAATTAGTTACAAACTTTTCGATTGTCAATTTTATAGCCAAAATTTGACGAACTTGTGACATATATGAAGTGTTAATAAGTTTGGTCGATTAATTTCGTCATAAATTTCAAGAGCCTCGTACATCTTCCGAAAATATTCAAATAAATAAATAATTAGTAAGTATATCTTTAACTCAAATTCAAAAATAATTTTAATACATAGTTAAAGACTCCATTATCAGTACTTACGTATCTTTAGTGTAACATAATTTCCAGTTTCTGGGTTGTATCTGAAAGCTTGTTGTCCGTATTTATCCGTAAATAAAAATGAATTCAAGTTGTCATTCCATAATAAATTGCATCCCACAGATTGTACTTTACTATTTATTTGTTGATAGAATACCAATTCTAAGTTATACGGACATTTCTTAGCACCATTTGTTGCAATTGCATTTGTCAAATTGTATTCAAAATTATAACTCTGCATAAGATCCTCTGGTACCTTGTGCTTACTATCAGTATCAGTACTGTCTGGAGGAGCGAAACTACCAGAACCATAACAGATACTGCTTTGACCAGGTTGACTGGTAGATGTTGGATTTATGCCTGTTCCACTGCCTGAAGGAGAAAGTAAAACTTTATAGCGGAGCAATTGTCAATAAAATTATATTTTTAAAGCCTGTCGGCGAAAAGTGATCTATCTGTTTAAAAAGTTTCATGATTAGAATTGACGAAATTTATTAAAAGTGCATAATAGATTTTTGATAAAATAGTATAAAATATTACCTGTTATTGAAGGACTTCCTTCAGCTGTTAATGTGATTGTACCGCTGTCGTATACAGTTAGTGTTTTTGTACCTTGTATGGTAGTACTTTCTTCCGTAAAAATTCCAGTTACTGGAGTACCACTAAGAGAAGTACTTAGACTTGAAATTGTATGCCCAGTAGAATCTACTGTTACTTTAGATCCTCCTACATCCGTTTTAACAGTTTCTGTTAAAATAGTACCACTGCTTGTCAATTTTATAGTACTGGTAGTAGAAATTTGAGTTGAAATTGTATGTCCGCAAGGATCTAATGTGACTTTGGATCCTCCTGAATCCGTTTTAATGGTTCCTGTTATAATATTACCACCGCTCGTAATTTGCACAGTATTAGAGTCGGAGTCAGCATTGTTATTGGGGACGGATATAGGGGTGTCTCCGAATACTGTGGAGGTGTCGATGTCTTTGTAGGGATTGGTGCCTATAAAAAATATAGAAATATAGGTAGTTAAATCCATCTGAGAACATTTTAGTGTACTGACGTCATTAAAACAATAAATCTGATTGTCAAGAATTAAAATTTAAAAGAAATTCTTTGAAAAGAGATAGTCGAAAAGACTTAATTTGATAGAGATCTACTGTTTCAGTTGTCATTTAAATTTTCGAGTTGGGCCGTAGTCATCTTACATAGAATTAAATATTAATTTTGCTAAAAGTTCTTTGGGTATCAAGGGTGCTAAAGTGGTCATTTTTGGCTGAATTTGAAGTTTGGGCACAGAATAAACATTTATACAGAAGCGACAGTCAGAGAGAGAAGCGAAAATTAGAAAGAGAAAGAGTATGCCAATAAATTTTCCGTTTGGGGTCAATAATAAAAGTATATTGAGAAACACAAATTGATTTCTAATAAGAACAAATATGTTATTTTTTCAACAAACGATAGGAAAAATCGTTATCATAAAGAAAATCATTATATTTCACATATTCTGGAGGAGCTGTTGTCTCAGCTTGTCACTCCCATGTATTTTAGGGTTATGGCTAATTCAAACAAACCAAACACCCCAAACACGTCTTCTCACTTTTGACATATGTCGCTTTGTGAACTATTTGTGAACTTTATAAGTGGTGAAAAAGACGAAGAAGGTAGAATCGGGAGGACTTGTTCGTTTATATAAAAACTGTACAAGTAGATTTAAAAAATGGAGAAAGGGAAATGTAACCTTTTTTCGTTTCCGAAAGATCCAGAAATGTAAGTTATGCAAAACGTCTACCATATCATGTAAAATGTATATTCATTTAATAAATATAGATGTAAAATGTTACTTAAGGCCTGTGGAATTGAAGATTTGATAGAGAAGGATATGGGACATATTCATCGAGTCTGACGTTTGTGTTTCACACATCAAAAGATATAGAAAATTCTGCATTGTAATGAATTTGTAAAAATCAGGTATTTGTTTAATAAAAATATAATTATGTGTTTATTTTATCTGATTTCTTTTTAGTTCGTTAATAAAATTAAAATTTTAGTACTTTATGTTCTAATTTTTCTATTATCATTTAAAACACAATTCAAATTTCGCGCGTAAATTTGCCAACAAATTTAAAGTTCAAGGTCATAAACAGGCCCGGGAAACGCAAATGGGGGATACCGGGATAGCATTTTTAGTTTTGCTTCCATACACTAGATATGGCGACACCAGTATCGTTAGTGTGTCAATTTTTTTTCATTTTTTTCTTTTGCGCGAATTTTGACATTTGTCATTTTCATTTGAAACAATTCTGACTGTCATTGTGAATATATTTTTTGTATTATAAGTAGTTATTTATGTGAAAAAAACGTGTAAATATTTAAGAAGACAAGAATAAAGTGTTGTGTACCAAATTGTACTGCTACTGGAAAGTGAAAATATATTTTTATATAATTGTATTATTTTATACCAGTAAAACATATTACAAAATCGTATTCTAGGGATAACAAACTATAGATTTCGACAGTCTTATCGGGATTTATTTGTCAAGTGGTTGGAAGTTTTAAACATGGATGAATGCTATTAAGTATTGTATCTTTCCTAAATGAAATTACAGTGTTTTCAAAAATGCATTATTTTTTACTCATTTTATGTAATCTTTGTAAGACTGATTTGTAGTTGAAGTAGATTTTTCATAAAATACTACGTAATGATAGTATTTTGTGAAAAAAATGCTTCAACTACAAATTAGGGGTAATTCTGGCCGTGTCAACTATATAGCATGACCTTGAGACTTTCAGTTAGTTATGTATTACGACACTTAGCGCTAGTAGTGCTTCGTTCGGATTAATTCGTTAAAATTCGTAAATGTTCGGATGTTCAGTGATTTTAAAATCGTGGCGGCTTAGCGGCAAGTCATACTGACAATTCAAATTTCAAATTGTATTTTTGCGAAGTGTTATTCTTCATAATTGTGTTATTATATATTGTTCTGTTTGTGTGTTTATTTGCTTCTGCAAAATGCCAAGAGGTTGTTGTGTGCCGGGTTGAAAATACAACAAAACATTATTTTCCTATTTATGAAGAAGAAATTTACAAAATTTGGACTGAACGAGTAGCTCATTCAAGTACAAAATAGAACAAGAAATGAAATGATTAGAGAACAATTATAATGTAAGTCTGTATTGGACTTCATTGAGCAGTGAAAATTAGCTTTGGTGGGGCCACATGATCAGAATGAACGAATCTAGACCGGTGAGACAAATATGGATGACAAAAGTGGTAGAAAAAAACAGACCGAGGAAGATCTAAAAACAACTGGGTTAAGGTGATATTGAAGATCTACGACGATTCAAAATTCTAGGAAGATGGCAAGGAATAAGAAGCAATGGGCGAAATTTGTACACAACTAAATGTATTTGTATACCCTACACCTTATGGTAAAATGATATCTGACTATATTTTTATATTTTCCTTATGTAATTTTAAGAAATAAATATGCGTTCTATTTCTTGTTAAATATATATTTTGTTCTTTTCTGCTTGTTACTATATCAATAAAAAAGAATAAATATATTCTCAATAGTAATGCGGGATGCAGATTATCCCCGATGCTACCCGCCATACTGATTTTAGTTATGTCTTACGACACCGAGCGCTAGTGTTCCAGGGCATGAATGCCTACTACTTTATAATTGCAGTTGACTATCTTAAGAGTATCTGTTGTCTGTGGGGTAATTAATAAACCGAATATAGCAATATTAATTGTAGGTAATGAAAATACCGACTGAGTTTTATATTTAATTTTGCTTCCATACACCAGATGGCGACATTGATGTGGTATCGATGCTTAACATGTACGTTTCCAATCTAAAATAGTGTAAATGGTCTGTGGTCATAAACGTAAAATCGCAGCAACAATGGTGCCGGCAAGGAGTGTCGCTTCTGTATATGTCTATTCTGTGGTTTGGAGTTGAGGCCACACAACATTTTTGGGCGACTTTCTCAGAGTTATTAATTTTTATTTAAAAAGAATTTTTATTTGCAGATAATATAAATAATATGTCGGTTCCGATGGCTCAATGGTTAGAGCAACGCCTCTTAGTCAAGAGTGCGCTCGGGGTTCTGGGTTCGAATCCCACTAAAGCATGGGTGCTTGTGATTGTGAACCTACTCAGTAATTAGGATTTAATCCTGTCTAAAAGTTTTTTTTTATAAAATTGTAAATACAGAAACACATCCCTCTGTAAACTTTTGTCTACGGAAATGTAACTCTTTTAAAATGGATTATCGAAAGTTTTATTGAGGTGTTTCTATTGTTGTGGTTATGGCCAGTTACACCAACGTAACTTAAATATTAAACTTGGCTTAAATTGACAAATATATATACAGGTATTATGTAAGTAAGATATTTTAATAATATGTGTTGTAATATTGCTGTAATAATTTCGATTTTCTTTTTTAAGGTTAGTTTAAAATTTAAGCCTTCTTGGTGCAAATGGCATTCGAGAAGTAAATTTTTGTTCCAGATACAAAGCTGGTGGCATTCCATAAGCACCCTAGTATAGGTCGTGTCAACTTTTAGTGCTATTGACTTACTAATCAATAGTTTCTTCGCAACATGATATTTTCCTATTTATTGGAAAGGGATGGATTTATTACAAATCACTTTCTGTATTCTAAACCTACCATGATATTTCTATTATTTCTTTGGAACAAATTAATTGTTAATGAGATAATGAGATCTGTAATCTTCAGGTACAGTTTAATTTAAAATTTAGTTTTGTTTAAACTTGCGCATCGATAAGTTTGAAACCTTTTGAAGTGAAAGCTTGAACCTGTCAAGGTTATTCTTCTTACCTGTTGCTTTAGTGTTTCCAAGAGCATACAGCCATGGGAATTTGAATGGTTTACGATTAAAATCTGTCGTAATAAACAATCTGCTCATTGTCTTGTCTCCAAAAGCTACAGACACTGGGTTAGGGTGAGGTAATAAAGTATTAACTCTGACCCATCCTTGTTTGAGATCAATTCTTACTATCTGTGGAAAACATATTAATTTTATTTTTAATTCTAGTATTAGTTTAGAAAATTATGGTCAGAAATCAGCTGTCCCACTGGTAAGTTTTCGTACTATACATAAACAGACAAAGTATATAAGACATCTAAAAGTATAATAATTATTTATAATACAAGTGTGTAAAGACATTTCTCTCAAATTGTAGATTTTAAACGAGTATTTCACCGTTTGATGAAAAAATAATGCATTCTATTTTCGCCAATTATCATAAAACCTATGATTTTATTAATAGTTGTCATCACAAACATCAATGTTTTATTTTTTCTGGAAATGGAAATAACATTTAAAATAATTAAAAATTTTATATTAACACTTTCGCTGCGTATTAATGCACGTGTCGCACCCGCAATGCGGTAATGAGTTTTGGCGCAATTCTAGTTTTTTTTCTCAATTTGTTAATATTATGTGTATGTAGAAGTCTTTACTCTCATTTTTCAGTATTTTTTTTTAACGCATGCGTCCAGCCTCTTGAATTCTGAAATCTACATGTTAGACAAATCATGTTTATTTGCTTGATGTTTTATCTTTTATTTATGTAATTATTTTAATATTTGTGTTTGTAGCCCTTTTGAGTGTAAATAGCCCTGGTAGTTGTCACCCATGACGCAAAAAAAGCAAACTGTAAACTAACCCCATAAATCACTTTTCTGTAGTTGTCTGACAATGCTGGCCAACGCACAGTGCTCTCTTTACAAGGCTGACGAAACGATGCCGGTTGAAACAAGATAGAGTACTGGACGCACCTGATGCGGCGTGCGCAATGGTTGGACAACATGCGGGACGCAACGTGTGCGTCGTACGCTCGAAAGTGTTAATTGTAAAAAATTGAAAAAATTATGTACGTATTCAATAAGAAAAATAAAAATTCACTGCTTCGACTCGTCCATGAAATGCTGTCGCGGCAGTGAATCTGCTAATTTTTTGTCTGGTTAACCAAAATATATCCATCATCATCATTCTTGTGTTATTTAATTTACGAGATTTCAGTGAAAAAGTGTTATTTTATAAGTACGTCAGTAAATTATAATAAATTAGGTATCTACCTGACTACTTTCATATAATGCTACCCACATATAACCATCTCCTTTTCGTTCTATGGCCATATTTTTTGGTGTACCCTTGTAGTCTGGATTGTTTTGGAAGTCGAAGAAAATCGTACGATTACCTAAAATAAATACTCATTTTATGCAAAATAAAATCCTATAACTTATATAGAATGTTGTTTGCTTAAGTAAGAGTAAATTCAACATAATAAATAGTCAGGAAATAATTGTTAAGAGTGCGTACACGTTAGGAACAAGCCAGCTATGTCATCACTTGTTTAGGATGTCTACTCTTCCAAGGAAGTGTTCAACGGCGTGCACAATATTAATTTTCTCTATTAATATTATTTCTTTCTTCCTATCGCGTACCTAACGCAAACAATTGAGGACGCAGTTGGATTGTTCTTTTCTTGTACGCACTCTACTCAAAAATTATTTTAATGCGAATTTAAATTATTCTTTATGTGATTTACCTATATCACCAGTTGTTGAGTTGAACAAATATGAATAGATAACTTTCTCATCGCCATCAGAAACGTAGAAACGATCATTTCTCAAATTCCATATCATTCCTGTGTTTCTGAGTATGTTTTTCTCTTTTATAGTAGCTTTTCCTTCATTAATCATATAGAGATGTTCATATTCTTTATCACCCTTTTTGTACCGAACAGCTACAAGTACAGAAATATAAGTTTACTCACATTATACAGGTATATATTCTCTATTTATATTAAGCATAACTTAAAAATTTATCGTTTTTCAGTGATGTTTTCAGAAAGAATTCCAATATCATAATGTGAATATTTTGCGTTGATTTTTATCTGAACGTAGTTATTTTTGTTGGAAATGTTGCAAACTATTACTATTCAAATGGAAATTGCTCGGAACTACTATTGCCACAAATGCAATCCATGTATAGGTACATTTTACCAAACAATTGCATTATACCTGAATGTCCGTTACACTGTTTTCTTTTGAAAACAAATTGTTCAAAATGAACCAGTACATATTCACGGGATATAAGTGTTAAATAAGTTTTACGAAGTAATATAAAATACCTGCTTACACAGCAGGTACGTCGTGGCTTTAAACTTGTCGTGCGTGCTTTAAATGCTAATTTTAGTTTTTAATTATAAATGCATCATAATCATTTAAAACTGAAAATGATTGCAAATAACACGGTTTTGATTTTTGATGTAGTGAGTTTGAGCGTTTCCAAGGAGACAGTTACCACTTATTGGTATTATTTACGTTGTCAACAAGTCAATAGAGAGTTATTGCAACTTCAACGCAAAAATAACGTGCACTTTAAAGTCACGTGACGGCCCGAGTGCGCATGCGTTCACGTTATATGAATAAGGAGACACGTTATGTACAATGGAATAGCGAACGTTTAACGTCACACGTTCTGTATCTTTTGAGGTTATGTTTCGGTGAAAAGTATGGATGTAACATCGTTTGTGTTGCTTTTAGCGTTAACGTTAGCGTGAATACACTAATTAAATGCGGTAAACATTGAAATTGAAAGTCCTTTATTTCTAAAATAAAGTGTTTTCTACATAAGGTTAACGTTTACGTTCTTTCATCATAGAAGTTGCAATAACTCTCTAATAGAGAGTTATTGCAACTTCAACGCAAAAATAACGTGCAGTTTAAAGTCACGTAACGGCCCGAGTGCGCATGCGTACTAATAAGGTTCACGTTATATGAATAAGGAGACACGTTATGTACAATGGAATAGCGAGCGTTTAACGTCACACGATCTGTATCTTTTGATGTTGTTTCGGTGAAAAGTGTGGATGTAACCTCGTTTGTGTTGCTTTTAGCGTTAACGTTAGCGTGAGTACACTAATTAAATGCGGTAAACGTTGAAATTGAAAGTCCTTTATTTCTAAAATAAGGTGTTTTCTGCATAAGGCTAACGTTTACGTTCTTTCCATCTTAAAACTTGCAATAACTCCTTAATATTTATTTTTTTCATTGTTTTAGTTATTCATATTTATTATCATTTTTCGTTACCTAGGTAACTCAAAAATTTAGCGTGTTTTAATGGTCGATTTACGCACGCTTTTGGGTGTTTTATGATGCATGTATAATAAAAAAGTGCATATTAACCCATATTAAATTTTGAAAAGCATGCTTTTGACAATATAAGAATTACATTAGTTTGAAGTTTGTGTATCTCAAAATTTCAATAAAAATTAGTCTCATTTTTACATTTCATACTGTAATATTTAAATTAATTTCTTCATGCAAAATAGAAATAATCATGGAATATCGTCGTGCAAACCGAGATTATTTTTGTTTAATTTTGTAGAAGTTATAGTGTTCTAAACTCAGGGGACTTTACTTTTGAAACAGAAAATAATTAGAAAACTTATTCCAAACTTCTGCTAACCCTAATAAAATTAGAGAAAGTTACAAGAAAATGTTAACCCGCTAGACCGTTGAATGACATATATGATTAAATTAACATACGTTTGCTCGAACATACTTCAGCTTATATAATAAAAAATAAAAACTTTATTTACATAGCCATATTCTTCCTGCAGAATCTGTGCTGACTCCACTGAAACCTATTGCGTTTTCAAATGAAATCCACAATTTCTTATAATTTGTTATGGTTTCATCTTTGTCGAACTTTGTTTCAATACTGGCAATTATTTTGTCCGCTACAACTATGTATTCATCAGGATTAGTTGTTGGTAGTATTGCGTCCAAATGTTGTGATGCTAAAATAGATTATAAATGAATTTCATATTTTCATATATAAAATTATATTCTAATAGAATAGGGCATTTAATCTTAAACAATTTTTTTTTTGTTTATAATACTAAAATTCATTAGTCTATTTCCATAAATAATAATAGAAAATACTTAAAATTCATTAAAATATTTTTACTAATATTTTTAATTAATTTGTAAAAACTGTTATTTTGCGCGCCATAAAAAGACGTTGAAAGGTGTGACGTAGAAGGCTCTACATTGAAAAAGATCAGAAATAAGAAAGATATGTTTTAGGAAACGATATTTGAAACTGACGTATGTAGGTTTTATAACATTTTATTAAAAGTTGGATACCTTAGAGATGAATCATTATAAATTATTTAAACTTAGGCAGCACTTGAAGGGTATTTTACTGAATAATTGTTGCTCAATGAAATATTTTCCTTATATTTCCTGTAAACTACGTATTAGGTATACGATCGTGACATTCGATTCGATAGTCAGTTTTATAGTCATAATTTAACCTAACCTAACCTTTATGACATATTAGGAAGTTTGATCGATTAATTTCCTCATAAATTTCAAGAACAGCCTCGTACGTCATCAGAAAAAAAAATAAAAATAGTTCAGGACACCCCATTATTAGTACTTACGTATCTTTAGTGTAACATAATTTCCAGATTCTGGGTTGTATCTGAAAGCTTGTTGCCCGTATTTATCCGTAAATAAAAATGAATTCAATTTGTCACTCCATAATAAATTGGCTCCCACAGATTGTACTTTACTATTTATTTGTTGATAGAATACCAATTCTAAGTTATACGGACATTTTTTAGCACCATTTATTGCAATTGCAGTTGTCAAATTGTATTCAACATTATAACTCTGCATAATATCCTTTGGTACCTTGTGCTCACTATCAGTACCATCAGTACTGTCTGGAGGAGCGAAACTACCAGAACCATAACAGATACTGCTTTGACCAGGTTGACTGGTAGATGTTGGATTTATGCCTGTTCCACTGCCTGAAGAAGAAAGTAAAACTTTATTGCCGAGTAATTGTCAATAAAATTATATTTTAAAGCCTGTCGGCGAAAAGTGATCTATCTGATTAAAAAGTTTCAGGATTTGAGTTGACGAAATTTATTAAAAGTGCATAATAGATTTTTGATAAAATATTATAAAAAAATTACCTGTTATTGAAATGCTTCCTTCAGCTGTTAATGTGATTGTACCACTGTCGAATACTGTTAGTGTTTTTGTGCCTTGTATGGTAGTACTTTCTTCCGTAAAAATACCAGTTACTGGAGTACCATTTTGACTAGTACTTAGACTTGAAATTGTATGTCCAGTAGAATCTACTGTTACTTTAGAACCTTCTACATCCGTTTTTACAGTTTCTGTTAAAATAGTACCACTGCTTGTCAATTTTATAGTACTGGTACTATCTGGCTTTTGAGTAGTAATTAGACTTGAAATTTTATGTCCACAAGGATCTAATGTGACGATGGATCCTGCTATATCCGTTGTAATAGTTCCTATTACAGTACTACCACCGCTTGTAATTGGTACAGTGTCAGATTCGGAGTCAGCATTGGTATTGGAGACAGATATAGGGTTGTCTCCGAATACTGTGGAGGTGTCGATGTCTTTGTAGGGATTGGCTCCTAAGAAAAATATAGAAATATAGGTAGACTTCACTAAAAACAATAAATCTGATTGTCAAGAATTAAAATTTGAAAGTAATTCTTTGAAAAGGGATAGTCGAAAAGACTGAATTCGATAGAGATCTACTGTTTTAGTTGTAATTTTATTTTCATTTGAGCCGTAGACATCTTACCTAGAAATAAATATTAATTTTGCTAAAATTTCTTTGTGTTACAAGGTTGCTAAAGTGACCATTTTTGGCGAATTGGAAGTTTGCAGTTGAGGCGAAGGCCAACAAATCAGATGACGCTAAAATAAACTTTTAAACATTTTTTAGGCGATTGTATCAGAATTATTAATTTTTATTTAAAAGGAATTTTTATTTGTCGATAATATAGATAATATTAAATTCAGAAACACATGCCTCTGTAAACTTTTGTCTACGAATATGTAACTCTTTAAAATGGATTATCTAAAGATTTATTGAGGTCTTTCTATTGTTATGGCCAGTTGCACCAACTTAGCTTAAATATTATACTTGGCTTAAATTGACAAATATATATCAATAATTTTAGAACGTAATCCTAATCAATAAAGTTTAAAAATTTATGAAATTTCAGAAAAAACAAATAATCCCAAATATTCTTGAAAAAATAATAATTGGAAAAACATATTAATAACGCCTTTTTTCCACCTCTACTTTGGATTATAGTGTGACATCAACTGAGGAGTGTTCATTCAAAACTTAACATGTCAATCATAAACAGTTTTGAGAGAAACGCGAAAAACTTACTATGTCCGTGTTATTTATTTTTTTAATTCGATTACTTCATATATAAATCAGTTAGTAACTGTTATTAAATATCCGATAATATAATATTTTTATATCTTTTCAATTAGCTTAAATTTGCAAAAAAATTTTGGACATGTTAACTTTTGCATGGAAAAATTGGGACATATTAACTTTTGCATGAAAAAATTGAGAAATGTTAAGTTTTGTTGTTAAATTATTAAGAAATTAACATTAATTTAAATTTCATGGATACATGGATTCCAGTAGGTACATAATACTTTTCGTTTAAAGGTGAACTCCTGTATCAAATTCTTCATAATCACATTCCTCATTATCTTCATTTTCATGTTTACATTCTAGAGTGTTTATTAAAACTTTTTTGTAACATTCAAGCTCTTCTATCTCTTGCCACGTATCTCCAAATTGTAGTCTTAGAAGATGGTCTACATCCTTTTTTTTATCTATACTTACTTTATTAATATTTTTTAGTACATCCATTTCCAAATTTCTGTCATTCTTTCCTCTTTTCAAGAGACGTACGAATTGTTCCAAATCACTATCGAATCTATAATATCCTTGTCCTGTATTCTCTATTTTCTCCCATACATTTCTTTATATGAATCCTTTTAGTAATTTTTTTTATATAAATTTTGTTGTTCTTTGATATTATATATTTTCCATTCTTTCCCTAACCTCATTACTCTTCCTATACCTACTTCTGTATAAATCTTCATATTAAATTTTAAATGAACATTATATAGTGGACATGTATAGTTTCGTTTGAAATTAATAAAACTGTACCACTTATTCAAAGGACATGTTTTCAACAAATAGTTAACATGTCCAGTGGACATATTAACTTTTGATTGAAACTCAATTTTTATTATTAAGTTTGCATGGGACATGTTACAGTTTTCTTGACACCGTGCATGCCAATCGATTCGGACTAGATTTAATGCGAACACATGTATAACTCATTTTTTACAAAAAATGGACATATCAACTTTTGAATGAACACTTCTCAACTATTCATACTTAAAATAAATGGCATAATTCCACAAGTCTGCTTTTGCTGAATGTTGCTTCCGCCTTATAGTCTAGATCTAGCCCCCTGTGACAATTTTTGTTTCCAAATCCCGAAAATACACTAACAACCGAATCACCATCCCTGAATCAAATTTGATTCTCTGATCAACAAAATTTAACACTGTTGCTATGTTACAACTGTTGATCTCCAAGGTAAACCAGAACTTGATTTACAGATCAGTGTTGATCAGAGAATCAAGACTTGATTAACGGTTGGTGAATTTGGTGGTAAGAGGAAAAAATTTAGGGACGATAACGAACTTTAGCGGATATTGAATGGCATTTTGCCGACAAAACAAAGGGATATTTTTATAATGGATTAAAGATGTTATTCACACGATGTAAAATGTGAAACCAAAGCAAGGGGCCTATATTGAGAAATATATTTGTGTTGTTCTAATCTTTTCTTTTCATGCCTAGTCCGGGAATCTAAAAACGACCCCTCGTATAAGACACACCAAACTTCTCTCCAATTGTTTGATAGCTCCCATCTTTTTCCACCAATATTGTTCTTTTCACACATTCATTTTGAGTCAAATTTCTTGTTTCCCGTGGTTTAATAATAAACGAAACAGAAAACGTCAAAAATCTTGTATAACAACCCACGCACTAAATTAAAACTCCAGCTTAAGTAAATTTACTATGCAACAAGTTTCTCATCTGTCGTCTGTCAGTAAAAACAAAACAATACAAAATAACGCAAGTACATTCTCATATACCGTGTGTGAAAATCATCCTTTCAGTATAAAATTAAGTGCCTGAAAAGGTAATTAAATTAGAATAGTAAATTTTCTTTCAGATACACAGCGGGTGGCATTCTATGAGCACCCTAGTATTGGCAAGAGCAACAAAGTGTCTGACATCTGGTGGCAAAATAAAACATATAAGTCGTAGGGAAAACTTTGTGCTGTCATATATGGTTATAAGTAAACAACAACCAAAAATGATCAGCAAATCAAAGAGATATTGTTGTGTACCGCAGTGCAATAATGGGCTACTTGCGTACCTTTTTTTTATTTAATGTTTTTGAAGAGCAGGTACAAACTTGCTACTCATATTTTTTCTTTTGGCAAAATATTTATTAATTAGCCAGAAAAAAATAATGAAATTTGATTATTTGAATTCCCGCCATGTATGACGTAGAATTACGCCGCACCAATGAATGGTCGTAAAGCCATAGCGTTTGTTTGTACGGATAATGTAGATCTCCTGTTTGACGTTTCAACAATAGTTTGGAGGTTAGTATTTTAGTTTGTCTTTTTGGTATCGATATTTTAAATTACATGTAACTACACACGTGTTTATTTGTGAAGTAATTAATATATTTGAGAGCCCAGAGAGAAAAAAATGAACTAATGTCAAATTCAAATTAAAATTTTCTCGCACGCATGCCATCTATACGTTACATTTTTAAACATATGGTTTCCTTTTCCATTTTAATATAATGACGTCACAGAAAATTTTCTTTCTTAATTTACTAAAAAACAAATAATTTTTTAAAAATAAAATTTATTATTTTACATATGTTTTCAACATAACATTACGTATATAGTGATAGAAATCGGATTTTCAGTACCACGCAAGTAGCCCATTATGCAAGTACTGACATATCCGTTCATTATTTTCCAAAAAGAGAAATATTAAAAAATAAGTGGAAAATCGCGTTAAAAATCGGAAAGAACATATCACCGTTCATGAACGTTTGTTTACAACATTTTTTACCTAAGCGATTTTATTCCATGTAAGTGTTTATAAAAATGTATGCTTCAAAACATTATTAGATTGTTTTAGTAGTCATTAAAAGAAAAATATTTTTAAGAAATGAAAGATAGCTAGCTAAAAATTACCGCAAAGAAAATTTGACAAAACCCCTGTACAGAGAAGAAAAATAAAAAGACGTTACCTCTAAGTAGTAACTATTATTCTTTAATATTATATATTTATTTTAAATTGTTTATAGGAAAGATAGAGAAGAAGAAGAAACTATAAAAATACCAGAAGTTGAGTAACAGCAAGAGGAAGACGTGCAAAACAAAGAACTTGATGTGCATTTGTATTTAATGTTATTACGATTGAATGAGAAGCCCCTTTCAAATTAGATGTTTGAACACAGAGTTCATTTATTTCTATATAATTCTGTTTATCTGTCATATATAAAATAATTAAGTAGTTAACATGCAGATAAACTCAATTTTGAATCTTATTTTACTTTTATATACTGCCTTCTCCTTCGACCATAGGCCACACAGCATCATTTAAATAAATGTATATGTCTGACACTGTCATAAATATATTTGATTTCAATTAAAAATAACAAAATATCCTCAAACAAAACATCAAAATACAACTAGCACAAATGTAAAATATAATGTTTTCCCTGTAAGTCGGGCATTAGTGCTGCCATCTCTAGGATGTGGCTCTCCCGGGTAGGTCTTGCTAACATTTAGTGCTATTGTCTTGACTTACTTATCGATGGGTTATTCTCTTCGTAGCATGAGATTTTGCTATTTATTGAAAAGGACCGGATTTACTACAAATCACTTTCTTTATTCTAAACCTACCATGATATTTATGTGATTTCTTTTGAACGAATGAATGGTTAATGAGATCTGTAATCTTCAGAAGAATATGTAATAGGTACAGTTTTAATTTAAAATTTAGTTTTGTTTAAACTTGCGCAACGATAAGTTTGAAACTTTTTTAAAAGAAAGCTTGAACCTGGCAAGGTTCTTCTTCTTACCTGTTGCTTTAGTGTTTCCAAGAGCATACAGCCATGGTAATTTTAATGGTTTACGATTAAAATCTGTCGTAATAAACAATCTGCTCATTGTCTTGTCTCCAAAAGCTACAGACACTGGGTTAGGGTGAGGCAATAAAGTATAAGCTCTGACCCATCCTTGTTTGAGGTCAATTCTTACAATCTGTGAAAAACATATTAACTTTATTTTTAATTCCAATATTATTTCAGAAAATTATGATCAGAAACCAGCTCCCCCACTGGTGTTCGTACTACACATAAAGAGATACAGCATATAAGCCATATAAAAGTGATAATAATTATTTATAATAAAAACATGTATAGACATTTCTCACAAAAAGTTTTATATTTTAACGTTTGATGAAAAAACAGTATACAAAATGTCTCAATAAGCTTGCTCACTATTGGTAACTTTTTTATTTGAAGAGATACGAGGTTGGTTAAATTAGCAAAATTGTGCCATTTTATATTAGAAAATTGGTCATGTAGACAAAATAAAAATTGTGTCAGCGGTTCCCAATATTTGGGACAGAATATATATTTTTTAAATGGAACTATTTATTTTAGAGAATTATTTTTCTCTTTCAAATAAGGTAATGTTGTTTATGTACAATTTTTTCAAATAAACGAGTTATTTACGTTTAAAGATAAAATTATCTTTTATTAGTTTAAGTCAAGTAAACTATGGAAACAATTGTCTTTTATAAAATTATTATTTTATTAATTTATTTTACAGTAATAACAAAACAAAGAAAATATTCAAATTGAACGCCATTATTTCTTTCGCACATTTAAACTCTTTTGGAAAGAGAGCCGACCGTTCTACGTAACTGGTGTCTAGATATAACTTTCCATATAGCACGATCATATCTAACTTTTCTTCATTTGTAAAGTAATTAAACATTATTAAACACAGAGAACTTTACGGGAGAAATTATTATACGTCAAACAAACAAAGAATCAATTGTTTCCATGGCTTGACTAAAAAACTAATAAAATTTTTTACAAAATTTTAATTTTTAACTGTAAATAACTCGTTTATTTGAAAATATTGTACATAAACAACATTACCTTATTAGAAAGAGAAAAAAATACTCTTTCCAATAAGATTTGACAAAATAAATCATTCAATTTTAATAGATAAACTCAAGATGTATGGCGTACATGGCAGTTTATTAAAGTGGTTCACATCATATCTTAGCCACAGACAACAATACGTTACAGTTAATGGTTTTAACTCTGACATCTATCCTGTAACCTCTGGAGTACCTCAGGGCTCCCATCTAGGACCTCTCCTTTTTCTATTGTTTATTAATGACATAAATTCTTGCTTTAAAAATTCCAAATTCATAATGTATGCAGATGACCTCAAGTTATATAAAAAAATTGTTTCCATGAATGATTGTCTTAGTCTTCAAGAAGATCTAGATAGATTGAGCATTTATCTAAAGCAGAATGATTTATCTATAAACTACAGAAAATGTTCCATTATTTCATTTTCACGTTGCAGAAGTATATTTGAATATAATTACAATATTAAGGGAAATGACATCAGTCGTGTATCTCATGTCAAAGATCTTGGAGTAATCTTAGATAATAAGCTAATTTATGATATTCATATTGATAGCGTTGTTAAAAAGGCTTATAAAATGTTAGGTTTTATACTGCGTGTGGGATCAAATTTTAAAAATCCCACAACCCTTGTACATTTATATAATACACTTGTCAGGTCTCAACTGGAATTTGCTGCTGTATGTTGGTCCCCACATTATCAGATATATGTGAATAGAGTTGAGGGTATTCAGCGTAAATTTATTTCTGTGCTTAAATTTAAATTTCCTAATTATACAAGTTCTTTCATATCCTTACAAAAGCGTAGAGAGATGTTAGACTTAATCTTTCTTTATAAAATTATAAATGGTCATATTGACTGTCCAACTCTCTTGAGTAAAATATCTTTACGTGTACCGTCTTATTCTACTCGCTCAACTGATATTTTTTCTGTAAAAATGTTTAGAACTAATTTTGCAATGTTTTCTCCGTTAAATCGCCTGTTGTGTTGTTTTAATAATTTATTATGTCTTACTGATGTACCTGATATTTTCAGTTGTACTTTGTATGTATTTAAGAAATTCATAAAAAATATTTGTACTCATGTATCCACCTCTTTCTAGGTTTGAATCACTTATTGTTATTTTTCACCATATTTGTTGTGTCTTAACAGATAAGTAATATTTGTAATTGTTTGTATTGTAATCGTGCTGTACTGTTATTGGGACCTTGTCCTGTTGTACGGCCATTTTTCATAAATAAATAAAAATAAAAATAAAAGATAATAAAAAATATATGGTTCCATTTAAAAAAATACATATTGTCCTAAATTTTGAGAACCGCTGACACAAATTTTATTTTGTCTACATGACCAAATTTCTAATATAAAATAGCACAATTTTGCTCATTTAACCAGCCTCGCACCTCTTCAAATAAAAAAGTTACCAATAGTGAGCAAGCTTATTGAGACATCCTGTATTTCATATGGAACTAAAGTTACTTTTTACGGTTTATCTACAGATTTTCCACAAAAATTATCACTTTAATAAAATAATGTATTCTATTTGCGCCGATTGACATTAAAAATATGATTATATTAAAGTTGTCACCACATACATCAATATTTTACTTTCTCTGGAAATGGAAATAACATTTAAAATAATTGTGAATTTTATATTAACTGTAAAAATTGAAAATATTATGTACTCATTCAATAAGGGAAAATGAAGATTCTTTGTTTCGCCTCGTCTATGAAACGCTGCCGCGGCAATGAACCTGCTACTTTTTTGCCTGTTTAACCAAATTATATCCATCCTCATCATTACTGTGTTATTTTATTTGCGAGATTTCATTGAAAATGTGTCATTTTACAAGTACTTATGTGTGAGAAAAATATAATAAATTAGTTTCCTACCTGACTACTTTCATATAATGCTACCCACATATAACCATCTCCTTTTCTTTCTATTGCCATATTGTGTGGTTTACCTATGTAGTCTGGATTGTTATTGAAGTCGAAAAATGTCGTACGATTACCTAAAATAAATATTCATTTTATACAAAACAAATTCCTATAATTTATATAGGATGATGTTTCCATAAGTAACAGCAAATTCAACATATTAAATAGTCAGAAAATAATAGTTAGAGTGCGTACACGTTTTAGTTTTTCTTTATTAATATATCTTACGTGAATTTTTCATTGAATCACCATTAAATAGATACAATGAAACCTTCTTACAATTACAAATAACATTTTTAAATTTACAAAAAAAATACGCTTAAATACGGAGCGTAATTAGCTCCCAGTTTTAAACAAAAATGACAAGCCTATGGATTAAGACTGCATCCAATCATAAACGTCATTGTCTCTTTCTTTCTTCCTGCAGTTCACCTAACGGATTTGGCTTGTTCTTTTCTTGTACGCACTCTACTCAAAAATTATTTTGACGCTAATTTAAATTATTCTTTGTGTGTTACCTATATCACCAGTTGTTGAATTGAACAAATATGAATAGATAACTTTCTTTTCAGCATCAGAAACGTAGAAACGATCATTCCTCAAATTCCATATCATTCCTGTGTTTCTGAGTATGTTTTTCTCTTTTATAGTAGCTTTTCCTTCATTAATCATGTAGAGATGTTCATATTCTTCATCATTCTTTTTGTACCGAACAGCTACAATTACAGAAATATAAGTTTACTCACATTATACAGGTGTATCTTCTCTATTTATAGTGATCGTAATAAAAATTTATAGTTTTTCAATAATGTTTTCAAAAAAAATTCCAATATCATAATGTAAACATTTTGCATTTATTTTTATTTGAACGTAGTTATTGTTGTTGCAAACTATTACTATTCAAATGGAAATTGCTTGGAACTATTATTGCCACAAATGCAATCCATGTATAGTTTTTCAGCAATGTTTTCAAAAAAAATTCCAGTGTCATAATATGAACATTTTGCATTTATTTTTATTTGAACGTAGTTATTTTCGTTGGAAACTATTACTATTCAAATGGAAATTGCTTGGAACTACTATTGTCGCAAATGCATAGGTACATTTACCGAAAAATTGCATTTTACCTGAATGTCAGTTACACTGTTTTAAGTTGTTTCCTTTTGAAAACCATTTGTTCAAAATGTACCAATACACTTTCAAGGGAAATAAGTATGAGGTAAAATAAAATACCTGCTTACACAACGGAACCTTGTCAAAGAAATTATAAGAATTAATATTGCCAACTAATTAAAAAAATCATTCATAACTTCTGCTAATCCTACTACAAATTAGAGAAAGTTTGGCAAAAAAATTTTTCGCGACAAATACCCTAGATAACCACGTTTACTATGGTTTGGGTATATGACGTCATAGTTTGAATGTAGTTAATGGTACAACGAAAATTTGTTTGGTTAACTTTTACAAGGATGAAGCTTTCAAAGAAACAGTTGATGTAGGTATTATACATTATTGAACGAAATAGATAGTTTTATATATCAGAGTGTTCCGACTCTATATACATTTTTAAATCGGTCTGATAGTATAAACCGAAACGTATTATTATTATTTAATCGGTATAAACATGTAAGAATATCAGATTTCTACGAAACTTGGATTGGAAGATACTTTGTTTACAACAGTCACAACTGATAGTTGCTTCGTGCTTCTCTTCTGACACACACAATTTAAGATTATAATTGTAAGACAAGGATAGAAATAAAAACGCGTTCAAAACATCCTCTGGAGGATGGTAGGATGGTTTGGCTTACTACAGCTAACAACATTAGCATATGACGTCATCGTTTTCATCGCGAGAATATCAAACTACGGATAACCACACATAACCACAGTTAACTACTAGTCGCGATAAATCGCCTATATATGATTAAATAAACTACAACATACTTCAGCTTATATAATAAAAAATAAAAACTTTCTTTACATAACCATATTCTTCCTGCAGAATCTGTGCTGACTCCACTGAAACCTATTGCGTTTTCAAATGAAATCCACAATTTCTTATAATTTGTTATGGTTTCATCTTTGTCGAACTTTGTTTCAATACTGGCAATTATTTTGTCCGCTACAACTATGTATTCATCGGGATTTGTTGTTGGTAGTATTGCGTCCAAATGTTGTGATGCTAAAACAGATTATAAATGAATTTCATATTTTCATATATGAAATTATATTCCAATATAATGGGGCAATTAACCTTAAACAATTTTTTTTTTATAATACTAAAATTTATTAATTTCTTTTAATAAATTATAATGGAAAATATTTAAAATCCATTAAAATATTTTTATTAACATTTTTAATTAATTTCCAAAAATTATTGTTTTTCCTCGCCATAGCAAGACCTTGTAAGCTGTAACGTAGAAGACTCTACATAGGAAACGATATTTGAAACTGACATGTTGGTTTTATAAAAGTTGGATAGCTTAATGGTGAACTATTATATATTATTTAAACTTCTGGGAATCACTTGAAAGGTATTTTACTGGTTAATCGTTGCTCAATGAACTTTTTTCCTTATATTTCCTGTATACTCAGTTTTATAATCATAATTTAACGAACATGTAACCAATATGAAATTTAATAAGTTTGGTCGATTAATTTCGTCATAAATTTCAATAAGAGCCTCTTACGTCATCGGAAAATATTCAAATACATAAACAACAATTCGCAAGTATATCAGTTGCAACAAATTATTTTTAACTCAAATTAAAAAAATAATTTTAAATATGGTTAAAGACTCCATTATTAGAACTTACGTATCTTTAGTGTAACGTAATTTCCAGGTTCTGGGCTGTATCTGAAAGCTTGTTGCCCATATTTATCCGTAAATAAAAATGAATTCAATTTGTCACTCCATAATAAATTGGATCCCACAGATTGTACTTTACTGTTTATTTGTTGATAGAATACCAGTTCTAAGTTATACGGACATTTCTTAGCACCATTTGTTGAAATTGCATTTGTCAAATTGTATTCAAAATTATAACTCTGCATAAGATCCTTTGGTACCTTCTGCTCACTATCAGTACCATCAGTACTGTCTGGAAGAGCGAAACTACCAGAACCATAACAGATACTGCTTTGACCAGGTTGACTGGTAGATGTTGGATTTATGACTGTTGCACTGCCTGAAGCAGGAAGTAAAACTTTATTGCCGTGCAATTGTCAATAAAATTTTATTTTATTTAATTTATTAAAGTGCATACTAGATTTTTAATAAAATAGTATCAAAAATTTACCTGTTATTGAAATACTTCCTTCAGCTGTTAATGTGACTGAACCACTGTCGTATACAGTTAGTGTTTTTGTGCCTTGTATGGTAGTACTTTCCGCCGTAAAAATTCCAGTTACTGGAGTACCATTTTGAGTTGTTTCTAAACTTGAAATTGTATGTCCAACAGAATCCACAGTTACTTTGGATCCTTTTGTATCTGTTTCAACTGTTTCTGTTAACTTAGTACCACTGCTTGTCAATATTACCGTACTGGTACTAGCAGGCTTTTCAGCTGTTATTGTGACTGAACCACTGTCGAATACTGTCAGTGTTTTTGTGCCTTGTACAGTAGTACTTTCCTCCGTAAAAATACCAGTTACTGGAGTACCATTTTGAGTTGTATCTAAACTTGAAATTGTATGTCCAACAGAATCCACAGTTACTTTGGATCCTTTTGTATCTGTTTCAATTGTTTCTGTTAACTTAGTACCACTGCTTGTTAATATTACAGTACTGGTACTAGCAGGCTTTTCAGCTGTTATTGTGACTGAACCACTGTCGAATACTGTTAGTGTTTTTGTGCCTTGTACGGTAGTACTTTCTTCCGTAAAAATTCCAGTTACTGGAGTACCATTTTGAGTTGTTTCTAAACTTGAAATTGTATGTCCAACAGAATCCACAGTTACTTTGGATCCTTTTGTATCTGTTTCAATTGTTTCTGTTAACTTAGTACCACTGCTTGTTAATATTACAGTACTGGTACTAGCAGGCTTTTCAGCTGTTATTGTGACTGAACCACTATCGAATACTGTTAGTGTTTTAGTGCCTTGTATGGTAGTACTTTCTTCCGTAAAAATTCCAGTTACTGGAGTACCATTTTGAGTTGTATCTAAACTTGAAATTGTATGTCCAACAGAATCCACAGTTACTTTGGATCCTTTTGTATCTGTTTCAATTGTTTCTGTTAACTTAGTACCACTGCTTGTTAATATTACAGTACTGGTACTAGCAGGCTTTTCAGCTGTTATTGTGACTGAACCACTGTCGAATACTGTCAGTGTTTTTGTGCCTTGTACGGTAGTACTTTCTTCCGTAAAAATTCCAGTTACTGGAGTACCATTTTGAGTTGTTTCTAAACTTGAAATTGTATGTCCAACAGAATCCACAGTTACTTTGGATCCTTTTGTATCTGTTTCAATTGTTTCTGTTAACTTAGTACCACTGCTTGTTAATATTACAGTACTGGTACTAGCAGGCTTTTCAGCTGTTATTGTGACTGAACCACTGTCGAATACTGTTAGTGTTTTTGTGCCTTGTACGGTAGTACTTTCTTCCGTAAAAATTCCAGTTACTGGAGTACCATTTTGAGTTGTATCTAAACTTGAAATTGTATGTCCAACAGAATCCACAGTTACTTTGGATCCTTTTGTATCTGTTTCAACTGTTTCTGTTAACTTAGTACCACTGCTTGTCAATATTACCGTACTGGTACTAGCAGGCTTTTCAGCTGTTATTGTGACTGAACCACTATCGAATACTGTTAGTGTTTTTGTGCCTTGTATGGTAGTACTTTCTTCCGTAAAAATTCCAGTTACTGGAGTACCATTTTGAGTTGTATCTAAACTTGAAATTGTATGTCCAACAGAATCCACAGTTACTTTGGATCCTTTTGTATCTGTTTCAACTGTTTCTGTTAACTTAGTACCACTGCTTGTTAATATTACAGTACTGGTACTAGCAGGCTTTTCAGCTGTTATTGTGACTGAACCACTGTCGAATACTGTTAGTGTTTTAGTGCCTTGTATGGTAGTACTTTCTTCCGTAAAAATTCCAGTTACTGGAGTACCATTTTGAGTTGTATCTAAACTTGAAATTGTATGTCCAACAGAATCCACAGTTACTTTGGATCCTTTTGTATCTGTTTCAACTGTTTCTGTTAACTTAGTACCACTGCTTGTTAATATTACAGTACTGGTACTAGCAGGCTTTTCAGCTGTTATTGTGACTGAACCACTGTCGAATACTGTTAGTGTTTTTGTGCCTTGTACGGTAGTACTTTCTTCCGTAAAAATTCCAGTTACTGGAGTACCATTTTGAGTTGTATCTAAACTTGAAATTGTATGTCCAACAGAATCCACAGTTACTTTGGATCCTTTTGTATCTGTTTCAACTGTTTCTGTTAACTTAGTACCACTGCTTGTTAATATTACAGTACTGGTACTAGCAGGCTTTTCAGCTGTTATTGTGACTGAACCACTGTCGAATACTGTTAGTGTTTTTGTGCCTTGTACGGTAGTACTTTCTTCCGTAAAAATACCAGTTACTGGAGTACCATTTTGAGTTGTATCTAAACTTGAAATTGTATGTCCAACAGAATCCACAGTTACTTTGGATCCTTTTGTATCTGTTTCAACTGTTTCTGTTAACTTAGTACCACTGCTTGTTAATATTACAGTACTGGTACTAGCAGGCTTTTCAGCTGTTAATGTGACTGAACCACTGTCGAATACTGTCAGTGTTTTTGTGCCTTGTACGGTAGTACTTTCTTCCGTAAAAATTCCAGTTACTGGAGTACCATTTTGAGTTGTATCTAAACTTGAAATTGTATGTCCAACAGAATCCACAGTTACTTTGGATCCTTTTGTATCTGTTTCAACTGTTTCTGTTAACTTAGTACCACTGCTTGTTAATATTACAGTACTGGTACTAGCAGGCTTTTCAGCTGTTAATGTGACTGAACCACTGTCGAATACTGTCAGTGTTTTTGTGCCTTGTACGGTAGTACTTTCTTCCGTAAAAATTCCAGTTACTGGAGTACCATTTTGAGTTGTATCTAAACTTGAAATTGTATGTCCAACAGAATCCACAGTTACTTTAGAACCTTTTGTATCTGTTTCAATTGTTTCTGTTAACTTAGTACCACTGCTTGTTAATATTACAGTACTGGTACTAGCAGGCTTTTCAGCTGTTATTGTGACTGAACCACTGTCGAATACTGTCAGTGTTTTTGTGCCTTGTACGGTAGTACTTTCTTCCGTAAAAATTCCAGTTACTGGAGTACCATTTTGAGTTGTATCTAAACTTGAAATTGTGTGTCCAACAGAATCCACAGTTACTTTGGATCCTTTTGCGTCTGTTTCAACTGTTTCTGTTAACTTAGTACCACTGCTTGTCAATATTACAGTACTGGTACTAGCAGGCTTTTCAGCTGTTATTGTGACTGAACCACTGTCGAATACTGTTAGTGTTTTTGTGCCTTGTACGGTAGTACTTTCTTCCGTAAAAATACCATTTACTGGAGTACCATTTTGAGTTGTATCTAAACTTGAAATTGTATGTCCAACAGAATCCACAGTTACTTTAGAACCTTTTGTATCTGTTTCAATTGTTTCTGTTAACTTAGTACCACTGCTTGTTAATATTACAGTACTGGTACTAGCAGGCTTTTCAGCTGTTATTGTGACTGAACCACTGTCGAATACTGTCAGTGTTTTTGTGCCTTGTACGGTAGTACTTTCTTCCGTAAAAATTCCAGTTACTGGAGTACCATTTTGAGTTGTATCTAAACTTGAAATTGTGTGTCCAACAGAATCCACAGTTACTTTGGATCCTTTTGCGTCTGTTTCAACTGTTTCTGTTAACTTAGTACCACTGCTTGTTAATATTACAGTACTGGTACTAGCAGGCTTTTCAGCTGTTATTGTGACTGAACCACTGTCGAATACTGTCAGTGTTTTTGTGCCTTGTACGGTAGTACTTTCTTCCGTAAAAATTCCAGTTACTGGAGTACCATTTTGAGTTGTATCTAAACTTGAAATTGTGTGTCCAACAGAATCCACAGTTACTTTGGATCCTTTTGCGTCTGTTTCAACTGTTTCTGTTAACTTAGTACCACTGCTTGTTAATATTACAGTACTGGTACTAGCAGGCTTTTCAGCTGTTATTGTGACTGAACCACTGTCGAATACTGTCAGTGTTTTTGTGCCTTGTACGGTAGTACTTTCTTCCGTAAAAATTCCAGTTACTGGAGTTCCATTTTGAGTTGTATCTAAACTTGAAATTGTATGTCCAACAGAATCTACTGTTACTTTGGATCCTTCTATAAATGTTTCAACTGTTTCTGTTAAAGTAGTACCACTGCTTGTCAATATTACAGTACTGGTACTAGCAGGCTTTTCAGCTGTTAATGTAATTGAACCACTGCCATATAGAGTTAGGGTTTTTCTACCTTGTTTGGTAGTTCTTCCTTTAGTAAAAATTCCAGATACTAGAGTACCGCGTATATTAGAAATTAGACTTGAAATTGTATGTCCAACAGAATCCACAGTTACTTTGGATCCTTCTGTATCTGTTTCAACAGTTTCTGTTAATTTAGTACCACTACTTGTCAGTATTACAGTACTGGTACTAGCAGGCTTTTCAGCTGTTAATGTGACTGAACCACTGTCGAATACTGTTAGTGTTTTCGTGCCTTGTATGGTAGTACTTTCTTCCGTAAAAATTCCAGTTACTGGAGTACCATTTTGAGTTGTATCTAAACTTGAAATTGTATGTCCAACAGAATCTACTGTTACTTTGGATCCTTCTATATCCGTTTCAATAGTTTCTGTTAAAGTAGTACCACTGCTTGCCAGTGCTACAATACTGGTGCTTTCAGGCGTCTCATCTGTTAATGTGATTGAACCACTGCCATATAGAGTTAGGGTTTTTCTACCTTGTTTGGTAGTTCTTCCTTTAGTAAAAACTCCGGATACTAAAGTACCACCTATATTAGAAATTAGACTTGAAATTGTATGTCCAACAGGATCTACTGTTACTTTAGATCCTTCTATGTCCGTTTTAATAGTTTCTGTTAAAACAGTACCATTGTTTGTTAATTTTACAGTACTGGTACCATCAATCTTTTCATCTGTTATTGTGATTGAACCACTGTCATATAGAGTTAGGGTTTTTGTACCTTGTTTGGTAGTTCCTTCTTTAGTAAAAATTCCAAATATTGGAGTACCGCGTATATTAGAAAATATATTTGAAATTGTATGTCCACTAGAATCTAGTGTTACTTTGGATCCTTCTATATCCGTTTTAATTGTTTCTGTTATAATACTACCACTGCTTGTAAATTTTAGAAAATTGATACTAGCAGTGAATCCAGCTTTTGGATCTGGACGATTTGGAAGTTCTTCTTCTACAACTGAATAGGCGCGCAAATCTTTAGTCAATGCATCATTCTCATTTTCAGATATGGATGATATTGGTTCAACAGTTTCTCGTTTGACTTTCGAAGGTTGTATATCTCTTTTTGCTACGGGATGTGGATGTGCATTTTCGTTTGGATTATAGTATCTTCCTTCTGCTTCCTCGAGAATATCTTTTAGCAAGTCTTTGGTTAATTTCGGATTGTCTTTGTCAGGAAATGATGAACCAGTTTCCTTTTTTTCTCGTTTAAATTTCAGTTGATGTGTCTCACGTTTTTCAACTGGATGGGGGTGTCCATCAGCATCAGGATTGAAGTATCTTCCTTCTGCTTCTTCCTGAATTTCTTTCAGCAAGTCTTTAGTCAACTTTGGATTATCATTTTCAGTAATTTGTAAAGGATGTAAGTCTGCCTTATCTTCAGATGTCATGAGTTCTTTAAGAAGTTCTTTGGAAGGTTTCTCATTGCTTGTTGCTGGATTAATGGAAATGGTTGTAACTAAAGTCCTGTTAATAGAAATTTAATATTAAATAAAGGAAACTTATGCTGTTTATTTACAAGTTTACTTTACAATCACTTTAGATCCTGCTTAATTTGATCTTGAAATGAAAATTGAAAAAGTGTCGCTTATAAATTTATTCCATAATTTAGTTATTATTAAACATGTGAATTGTGACGCCATGGAAAATTATAAGTTAATATTTAATGAAGCTGTTATCAAAAGGATAAACGAATCATATCCAGACCGAAAATTGCGACTATTAAAATATTATTGATAAGAAAATATACAATAGTTCTTATTTTAAAGGTCACATTTGGGATCTTCGAAACTTCAAGAGATACAAATTTGGTTTAATAGCATATTGGATATCTTTGCCAAAAATTCTATCTAGATCCAGTCAATTTTTGTATTAGTGAATTTTCAAGATATTGCAAATTCAAACTGACAATTTTTTAAATGGAACCAAAACTTGATTTTTATTTTTAAAAATTCTTATATTTTCTCTTTCTTTTGATATACCAGTTTTCCTCAAACAAAAAGTCATGGCAAAATGATAATGCGTATTCCGTGTTTTGGAAAATTAATAAATAGATTATTTTTTTGATGAAAATGAAAGTATTTTGCATCAATAAGTATATGAAGCTAATTTAAATTACTTTTTATTCTAGCGTTTTATAACAACTTTTTGATTGTCATTTTCGTTGCTAAATGTAACATTTTTAAGCACTAGTGCTTAAAAATTACAGTTTAATTTGTAAAAGTGACAGTTTAATGCGTAAAATGTTACTTTTAAGCACTAGTGCTTAAAAGTATTTCAATGAATAGATGAACCTGACGTCTGCCTACTTTTTAATTTTGAAAAATTCAAAATGTGATATTTAAGAATATTATTTATTATAATCTGTTTTAAATTTTACGTTGCGTGCCTAAAACACTATCATTTCGCTACTTATTACATAAATAACTATCTACGCACAAATGCATTTGTTTACATTGTAGTTAATTAGGCGAAAACTTGAAGATTACACCCTGTGGGCGGTAAAGTAGCATATGCGGGCGGTAAAGTAGAACAAACGCTGGAGACTGGTAGTAAAAACATTAAAAATACAATTGAAAATATAATAAACACTCTTATTTTAAAAAAATTGTATCAGTTCTGCTAATTCTTTACAAGCTTTTATTAGAATTGCTTAAGGAATTTTTTCAGAAATTGCCTACAAATTTCAAGCTTGACATTAAATATGTTGTAACTGTAACTTTATAATTAATTTTTACCTCCCGCTACCCTTGGTAAGGGTGGAATAGGGATCGTTCTAAAAATCGCTTATCGAGATTTTAGTAAATGACCACGTTTTAAGGTTCCTAGAATCCAATTTTAACACTCTAACTTTAACACTATTAATCGAAAAATCGCGAAACCTTATATTTCGACCCTATTCTAATATGGACCAAAACCATTTTACAATTTAAACTTTATAATGTAATTAGTAATTACTATATAAAATTATAACCTTTTTCGTTTCACATTTCAAATAAAATAATAGTACTTGGTAAAAATATACTTACCGTAAAAAACAAACATAAATTAAACATTTAAGTAGTATAAATTCTTTCTTTCGCGTCATGCTTGCATTTACACAACTGCATAAAAATATGCAATACCCAAACTATATCCTTTCAGCGTATCGAAACCATTTATAGAAAATTGCGTCAAAACCATTTATTAGAAATTGCGCACGATATTAATAATGAAATGATAAACAAAAAATTAAAACAATTTATATATTTAATTGTTAGTTATAATAATGCTTATCTATAAATGCAATAGTTATGCCATATATTTATATTTTAAATTAGGTGAAATTTATATGTAGTGTGATAGAACTGGGTATCAAATAAAAAATTTGAAATATTTCTACATATTTAAATAATTGAATAGTACACTATTCTGAATTTTATAAAAACTGTATAAAACAGTTGCCTGTATAATTTAAAATGAATATTTATTTACATTAAAATCTGCATAAACTTTTTTGGCCAAGAAGATGGTTTATCAAGCGAAAGCCTTTAAAATATTTTAGCAGCGTTTATATTATATGTAGGCCCGATTTTCTATCTCTATACAGGATGTCCCAAATTTAAACGGCATAACTTGAACCATGGATTAAACACGTAAAAATAAGGTGACAAGTTCATTTGAGCAAATGTCCGTAAATACTTTGTTTCAGAGATATTCATGTTTTTCTTATTGGAGCAGCGCTACCTTAAAAATCAACTTTATAACGAGATATCAAATATATTATTAAGTTATAACATAACAATTAAATTAATTATAAGTAAATGATTTGGCTATTACCTAATTTCAATACAAAATTTAGTTTTCATTTGGTTGCATAAAAATCCTGATGCAATGGGGGATTACGGCTCAATCGAATTAAAGGAAAATAGTACAAAAATAATGAAATGGTATAATTGAGATATTTCGGAAATAAAGGGTTTTTTGTTATTGCGCTTCGACACTAATATGAAAATATTTTGATTGGCGACCGAGATACCGCCTATACATGCATAACAAATAGCGTGTTAGGAGGTGGGGATTACTACCAATGGAAGTTAAGAAATTCAAATTCGAAAGGAGGGGCTAACATTCCTGTACTACAGTTTCCAAACAGTTTTTATTTTAACATAAATTTCTTGCATTAAACTTAATAATTTAAATACACCTGTAATTATAAAGTATGTAGACTTATACAGTGTTATAACATTCATTTATTTTATGTAAATATAACTTAAAATAGCATATATTTCAAGAACATTTAGGTCCATGATGAAAACAGTTTGATATAAAAACACATAAATGTGACGTCACGTCAATCTTTTCAAAATTCGGGAGACTATAACTCGCTTATTAATAGGAATTTTTTACCAGATTTTCATCAATAGTCTTAGTTTTCCTAATATTTTCAGATGAAATTATAAAAAAAAAAAATGGTGTAATCCCCCATTAAAGAGAAAAATTTCCACTATGAATTTCAATGTATTGTTTGGACCTATACTATGGCCAGCCCGTTCGTCCGATATAACACCTTTAGATTTCTTTGTTTGGGGTGCCATTAAAGTAAGAGTTTATGATGAACCGATAGATAATTTGGACACTCTACGCAGAAAAATTATTCAATATTGCGAAACCATATCTCCCGAGCAATGTCACGCAGAGACCAATGCAGTGGCAGATCTTTGTCGTGCCTGTTTGCTTACTACAGGTGAACATTTTGAACAAATGTTATAAAAAATCGATATTATTTTATTGTACATAAATAATAAATTTGTTTGAATTCATCGATAATTTTCATTTTTACCCTGACCTTAGGCAAGCAAACTAAATTTTGTATCGAAATTAGGTAATAGCCAAATCATTTACTTATAATTAATTTAATTGTTATGTCATAACTTAATAAGATATATGATATCTCGTTATAAAGTTGATTTTTTAAAGTAGCGCTGCTCCAATAAGAAAAACATGAATATTTCTAAAACAAAGCATTTACGGACATTTGCTTAAATGAACTTGTCACCTTATTTTTACGTGTTTAATCCATGATTCAAGTTATGCCGTTTAAATGTGGGACACGCTGTAGATAAAGTGTCAGTTAATTTAACTGACAGATAAAATAAAAATATCGCTACAATATTACAGCGTAAATGGACAAAATTATACACAAATGAATTATATGATGCGATATTTTTCTTTTACTGGCGGTTCAGTAATTGACACTTTACCCACAGATTGAAAAACTGAGCCTTTTTCCAGTATTGCAGTATATAGTAAATTTGCCCTGCAAAAGTTTGGGTATTTTTGATTTTTGGATATGTTTTATATTTAGAGGCCCTAATAAAAATCTAAGTTTCGACCTTGATAAATTTCCGGAAGCACAGCCATCTTGGAAAAATGAAGCAAATAATTATTTTTAGGTATTGGATTCATGCTAAAATTCGCATGTCCAGATTTTATTGAATAAGCACGATTTAAGGGCCCCAGAATCCGATTATAACATTTTTAAAATGATGTCTGTGTGTGTGTGGATGTGTGTGTATGTGTGTGTGTATGTATGTATGTATGGATGTTGGAGGGACGATTCCTCCAAAACTATAAGACTTAAAAATATTTAACTGCAGTTTCCTCAATCTGACATTCCTAGGAAGAGCTGAAAAGATTTTGGTAGCAATTGAACAACCGGAAGTAGTAATTTCTTAAAAAAAATCTTCTAATTATAATTTTTTGGAAGTTTTTTTTTATTAAATATTGAAGAACATAAAATTCTCCATCTAATACACTTAGAATTTTTATTACATCTTGTATAGATTTAGAGATACTCTATAATTTTTAGAGTAAACTAATCGCAGAGGCTAAAGCACTAAGGAAACCAGTTGACAAATTCCAATGTTTATAACATAGTTTGTAAATGACACATGTCAGTGTCAAAAATCAACAGTTTTAGTGACATTCTGATAGCTTTTTCTGGGAAGTGTATTTAATCTTTCTTATTGTTTTATTAATTAAATATTTGAAATTATAGGTAAAATTTTGGTAAAATGCATATATCCATCTGAAATACCGCCAATCTGGTTAATGAATTGGAAGAATCTCTGACTTTTAGAAACTCCCTCATGCAATGAAAAATAGATATAATTAGAATTATATGTGTGCAGAAGACACGTTAAATACAATAAAAAACAATATTTGGGTAAAGTTCTGTAATATTTTGTTATAAAACGACGGTTCGGAAGCGAAGTGCAATGCAATACTTATATAGCCTAATATGGAAATGGCGAGAGGTATTGTGCTGGCCACAACAGGTTTTTTTTTTAAAAATGTCTCCTTACCAGAAGAGAAAAATTATTGAGGTGAAGTAGGGTAAGTGCTGACTGGTTTTTGTAAAATTGGAATTTAAACCTATGTATTTTCAGGGTGTTTTGTAAATACTCGACGCTGTCGGTATCAAACGCTTAGCATAGTTATTACTGAATAATTAGTAATAACTGAGATTCTAATTTTCCTTGTAAATTTTCATTTTTAAAGGATATTGTACAAAATGTCAACTACTTTACACTTTCCCCGAAAATGGAACAAGAGCGTAATTTTAAGTTAAAAATACTTGTTTCATATGCACCGGGGCAATAGCAGAATTATTGAGAAGTGTACTTTTCACGTGGGTATTTAGCACTGGTTGATTTAAGCGAGGACAACACGTTCAGTCTTGTGCACCATCGTGAGAAATTTCGCTCATATTATAATAAAAATAACCGGTATATGCACTCGCCCCGTTTGCGAACTTACCCCACTCAACATTATCAGATTTGTAGATGACAAAATTCCCTATAACTTTGACCTAGAACATGTTTTTCTTTAGCCAATAGAAAGCGAGCTACAGCGCTTAAAATCGTTAGATATTGTCAAAAAAGTAAATTTTGCTGAATCTAATTTGACAAGATTATTTTCATTTCGGCAAGAACAATATTCTAACTTATTTTGATTTTGAACTGCTAAAAAGTTATTAACAACAGATTAATTAGAGAAGCCACTGAGATTTATAAAACAAGAAATATCAATCTCAATCATTGTGACGGATTAGAACTTAGTCGCGCATGGCTTCCAATATTAAATATGTTGTAATTTGTAATATGTAAACAATTTCTCCTAGACTTTTTCTAACATCTGTTAATAAAGAGTACGGCTGCGGTATTTCGCTACCGATAAAGCGTCTCTGAGTTATACAGATCACTTCTCTGCCAGTTTTTGGGACGGTTTTTCCTCTGGCAAAAGGAGAGTTTTTCCTGAGAAGATGCATGTTCGCCGTCCAAGTTATTGCCGGGCATGCATATATTGTCTAGAAAATTGTATACATAAAAAAGATAACACTTACAAACTTTTCTTGTTACCTTGGTTACTTGTTGTGTTTGTTATTTCACATATTGTCAATTTTTTTCCCCTGAAGAAGGCACCAGTTTATGGTGCCGAAACGTTGAGTTTTAATAATAAATAAATAAATAAATAAATAAATACAGAACTTAAACAAAAAAAGGTAGTATTATTCCAATTATTAAGATTATTCTGAAAGATATTTCAATAATTATTATTTTTGGTTTTGTGTTTTATTTTCTCAAAATTGTAAAATAATTACAATACTCGTCTAAGGCTCGGATTCTTGATCCTCGAGCAATATAACCTTGGGCTATATTATATTCTCATTAAATAATATACAAAAGGGGATTCCAGCTCAATCGAATTAAAAGAAAATAGTAAAAAAATACAAATGTATGTGCTGAATAACGAATATTAATAAATAATGAAATGGTATAATTGAAATATTTCGGAAATAAGGTGTTTTTTGTTATAGCGCTTCGACACGAATATGAATTCAATACATAATATTTTGATTGGCGACCGAAAGACCGCCTATACATACATAACAAATAGCGTGTTAGGAGGCAGGGGTTACTACCAATGGAAGTTAAGAAATTCAAATTCGAAAGAAGGGGCTAACATTCCTGTACTGCAGTTTTCCAACAGTTTTTATTTTAACATAAATTTCTTGCATGAAACTTAATAATTTAAATACACTTGTAATTATAAAGTATGTAGACTTATACAGTGTTATAATATTCATTTATTTTATGTAAATAAAACTTAAAATAGCATATATTTCAAGAACATTTAGGTCCATGATGGAAACAGTTTAGTATAAAAACACATATGCGTGACGTCACGTCAATCTTTTCAAAATTCGATAGACCATAACTCTCTTATTAATAGGAATTTTTTCACCGGATTTTCATCAGTAGTCTTAGTTTTCCTAATATTTTCAGATGAAACTATAAAAAAAATATGGTGGAAACCCCCATTATTTTTTAACAGTACTATACATTATTTCCAATCAGTTTTTATTTTTCTTTTATTCTACTGGAACAAAAATGTCACAAACACTTCGTAACTTAATTTTAATACGTTTCCGTGATATTTTCCATTACTTCTGAATCCTTTAATACCTGTTCGAAATGTGACTGATTGAATATATCACTCTACGTCTTTTCCAACGTATATTGTCTAACCAGAACAGGAACAGGGATAACGATAACACAGAGAAGTCGAGATAAGTACCAGCATTATATTTCCAACTAGCAACGTGTGTTATTCTACACTAATTCATTACAAAGGAAATATACGAGATTGTCAAGGGATTGTACTTATACTTAGGGCCATTTTCATAATAAACTTTATCTTCAATTTAACACTTTAAATTAAAATTAAAGTTTAGTTAGTTTTCATAATACAACTTTAGGACTTTAGCGAGCAATTTAGCATTACTTCAAATGAAAGATAAAGTCTTAAAGTAAGTTTAATTAAAGTCTTAAAGTGAGCTGGATTATCAAAACGGCCCTTAATGTTGGAAGGGGCCCATACACCAATGTTTTATTGCCTTTTATAATATGTTGTACAAAGATTTAACGATTAATGCAAATGCAATGTGAAAATACCTCATATTAATCACCATTTTTTAAAGTAAGAATAAATATTGTGTGACAGATTTCGAATAATGGGGTCCTCCCCTCTTTTTTATTTTAAACAGGGCATCGAACCCGAACCTGAACCGAACCAAAACCGGAACCAAACCGTAACATTTTGGGGAACCCAAACCGAGAACCGAACCTCAGATATATTTTTAATTGAACCTGAGTCGAAACCGAACCGACTATTAAAATTCAGGTTCGGGGTTCAACTCCGGTTCAGGTTAATTTTTAATTCGAAAAGTAAATACAGCCGATAATCGACGTCTTAGGCGTCTGCGTTGTCTGGGCTGACGTTTCGTGAAAATTGTGTTCGTTTCTTGTTGCGTTTTGCGTAAATTCCGGCTTTCATTTTACATTATTTCGAACATCAACAGCGAACAAAACCGCAAATTTTATTAATGCTTGAACCAGAACCGCACCCGAACCCATCTTTCAAAAAACAAATTAACCTGAACCTAAACCGAACCCAGTTTTTGGCGGGTTCGATGCCCTGATTTTAAATGAAAGTTCCTTTAATTTTGAATAAATTCGTAGTATTAAAAAGACATAATTGTTTTTAGTTTAACTGCATTTAATTTTTATCGAAACAATTGCTATCTTACTTGCACCAGTTTCTGTAATAATCTGCGCGAGAAAGATAGCAATACTATGACGTCACTGTGGCACTTGAAAACAAATTCAAATGTCTCGTAAAGTATTTATTAAAAAAATGTTTTTTTATCTTAATCGTTATTTATTGAATAGTAATTTAAGACTTGAGAGAGGAAGAACTGTGTGAAGAAGATGCGTTGGACAGGAGTGAGTGAAAGAGAAAAGTAAGAAAATGTGACCCCTAATAAAATTAGAGAAAGCTGAAGAAGAGAGAAGGAATTGTCAAGTGCAATTTACATAGTGTATGTTCATGTTATAATTTTATTGGATTTATAGAATCTTTTCAAAGGAACTTTTGGTATGGAATTTGTAAAAAATAGTATGTGTTCGTGTTATAATTTTATTGGATATATAGAATCTTTTCCAATGAACTTTTTATAGCATTTATCCATTTTTATTTCAATATTTTTATTTATAAAAATTCACACACTTGTTCAAATACCCTAAACATGCGTACACTTACGTAACATTCTCTTTACAATCAAATAATATTACCACCAAGTTTATATCTCTACCCATTTTTGAATTATTGCCCCAAAAGTCAATATACCCCACATTTAGATAACAACTTCAAAATTTTCAAAAATCTAATGTATCTAGATACTTCTCAATGCGCTGATTTCAAATTTTGAAACCGCAGGTCGATATCTCTTTTCGTTCTCGAGATATTTAGATTCAAAGTTTTGCTCAAAACTGCCCATTTTTGGGTAATAACCCAACAATGGGTCGAGATATGAATTTGGTGGCAACACCATTCGATTCTACGGACAAAAATACATAAGTATAGCAAGTTTCATAATTTTTGTCCAACCGGTTCATTTTTTATGAATAAAAACTTGAAAACCCCTGAAATTGGCCAAAATCTGAAAAAATCGTAAGGGGTACACCTTAGATTTTTTCGATTTTTGGCCATTTTCAGTTATTTTGCGTTAAAGATTGTATGCGGTGTTCAAAAATTCTGAAAATTGGTGTACTTATGTAATTTTGGACGCAGAATCGAATGGTGTTGTCGCCAAATTCATATCTCTACCCATTTTTGGGTTATTACCCAAAAATGGGCAGTTTTGAGCAAAACTTTGAATCTAAATATCTCGTGAACGAAAAGAGATATCGACCTGCGGTTTCAAAATTTGAAATCAGCGCATTGAGAAATATCTAGATACATAAAAATTAGATTTTTGAAAATTTTGAAGTTTTTATCTAAATGTGGGGTATATTGACTTTTGGGGCAATAATTCAAAAATGGGTAGAGATATAAACTTGGTAGTAATATTATTTGATTGTAAAGAGAATGTTACGTAAATGTACGCATTTTTAGAGTATTTATATATACTTACCTATCTCGTAATAAAAAATTGACTCGAAAAGAAATTAGCTGCCCCGGCTCAAAAATTGACTCGAAATCGGGCGGGCTTCGGGCCGGGCCAAAGCTCAAAATTGAGTGCATCCTGCGTTCCTAATTTTGATTTTTATGTGAGGCAAAATGTTTAACTTTTCTCGTGTCAAACAGGGAATGTGTCAAACTTAAAAAAAAAAAAAAAAAATCTCTACTTCCTTATAACGTTCAACCTTAGTTAACATAAGTTGAAAAAGAGACACTTCTAGTGTATGTTATAAAAATTACAGACCTACGAGTATTTAATAACTTTTTTACAAAACTTATACAAAAAAATATTATTTACATAAGGATCTTTTATCTAATTTTGTTTCTGCTAAAAAAATAAGACAGGAAATCATTATGATAGGAAAAAAAAAATTCTTTTATTTAAGTATACGAGTAGTTTATTTTATTTTGTACTTCTTTATAATCGTCCTGTAATTGGGATTTTATCCTGTAGGATTGATTTTCAATAAATAAATAAATAAATAGTAGCAATAGTAATAATAATAACAACATCACAATAGCATTAATATGCTTGAATTCTTGAAGTAAAATAACATATTTTTATTTATTAAGATGTGAAGTATGTTATTATTAAATCATTTTGATCCTCTATCTATTTTCATTAAAATATTAAGGAAACTGCGCATTTGATTGAACTCTAAGATTTTTCGGGCCGACCCGAAAAGCTCGAATTTTCGGGCCGGGCCAAAATCAAAAGTCCGACCCTCCTCAACTTTTGCAAATGATTAGCCCCCATAAAAAAATTTCTTCGGCCCGCCTCGATGATCGACTCGAAATCGAGGCGGGCTTCGGGCCGAGCCGAGATCGAATGCATCTCTAGTGACTACCCTGTGTGCATGTACGTTCCCTGTAATTAATATGAAATTAACAGAATTACTCCGGCGTACATATTTGGCATTCGGCTCTCATTGTTCGTTGCAATGAATATTAATTTCAACGTTTTAATAGTTGATAAAACAACTTCATTTAGTTCTATCTTGATTAATATCAAAATATAATTGTATTGTTGTCTTTGTATTCCCTCTCTATAATATTCGGATAATTAAACTGTTTGTTCAAAACACAATCATGATTTCACATAAATAAATAATTTTAATATTAGTTTTTGTACTCGTGACCTTCAATATTACATTTCTTGCATGCAACACTCGACCAGAAACAACTGCTTCACGATCAGCCCGAATGTAAAAGTTTGGGGCATTCCAAAATAAATCGATCTTGAAAAAAATAGTCTATTGACAACTGTAGAGAATCAATATGACATCTGGTGACTAAATTTTAAACTAGTACATGACGGTAGGTGCGAGCAAGTATGTTAGCATACATTTTTTAAAAGTATTTCTTTTATACGGAAATGAATGTTACAAAACGCGGTAAAACCAATTAATGTGTTGGGTATACGGGTGTCATTCGCTTATGAGTAGGGAAACTCATTTAAGTTTCACATTTTTCCAAAAATAAGTATAAATAAAGTGACTATAACCACAAATGCAGGCGTTCAACAAACATTGGATAGATTTCAAGCTTTGGAAGAATGTTTTAAGTTCTGGAAAACAAATTTCCAAGTATATGAGGGTATGTTCGAGACATTTTAAAGACAGTGGCTGGTAGCACAAGCCTTGTTTTAACTAAAACACTTTTAAAAAATGTTAAATTTCACCCTTATGTGTATAGAACGACATTTTTTAAATATTTGTTTGAATATAAACTAAGTTCTGCTTCAAAATTATATTGGGATAAATTTGATATTATTTATTTTTATTATTAAATAATGAAATTTGACATTTCTTAAAACAGCGTTTTAGTTAAAACAAGGCTTCTGCCTTGTGCTACTAGCTGACTTTATTCTTCGAGGTATTATTATTAATAATTATATTTGAAACATTTTTATGATTATTTAAATTTTTAGAAATTCCTTCTCAAAGGAGAAATTAAAAAAAAATGCTGTACAATATTTGTGACGACAAAGCACTTCCTTGAAGACAGAGTAATATTACATTTATAATTTCTCGATAACTATCGGTAATTCCACATAATATAATGTGATTCGCATTCAGAACTTCTTCGCCTGTTTACAAAATTAATAAAGTAGTAAATGAACATTATATACAATCATACCTTCAACAATATTCCTAGAATGATGAGTAGTATTTAGAAAGTATAATATCTGAACAATACTTAGCTTCATTTTCGAGAAACACAAGCAAAATTGTATCATATGGCAGTGACAGATTGTACACCTACCGTTATGCATCCGCCATATTGAAAATGCTTGCAGCGCCTCTATCGGTTATTTCAGTTGAGACTTACATGGATGTTCCCTTATTAAAAGTTAAACAAATAATAGTAAATTAATAAAATTCTTCCAGTAAGTACTAATGTCAAATGAAAGTTTTCGTTACTTCATGTCAATTTGTTTTAGAAATATCGATACATATATAGGAACGAATGAAAAAAAAAATTATGTTACTAGCGTAAAGTGTCATTGGCTGGTAGCACAAGCCCTGTTCTAACTAAAACGCTGTTTTAAGAAATGTCAAATTCAAATTTCAATGTTTAATTTCACCCTTATGTGTAAAGAGCGATTTTTTAAAAAATATTTGATTGAATACAAACTATGTGCTGCTTCAAAATCATATTTTAATACATTTGATGTTATTTATTTTCGTTATTAAATAATGAAATTTGACATTTCTTAAAACAGTGTTTTAGTTAAAACAAGGCTTGTGCTACCAGCCATTGTCACCTTCGAAAGATTGTCGCTTCTTAAGAGACAAAGTATCAGTTTATACTCTTAATATTATTCAAATGCTGTCTAATCAAAGTTTTAGAACACTCTTCGCTTTAATCAATCATATTGTTCGGTTAACTTTATAATTAAACAAAATTCTTGTTGCTTAAAATAATTTTTGTATCTGCATACAAATAACAAATTTCCTCTTGTTTCAGATCTCAACTTTGTGCAGCCCTGCCGATAACTTCACCATGATAACCCAACATTCAGCTGACTTTATCAACAACTTCGTACTGTTTAATACTTAACCTCAAAATCTAAACTCGCTCGCAAATATGTGACGAGACGATCAATTTCAATTAATAAATCAAGCAAGTGTGCCAAAGTGAATGAAAGATCAACAGAGCAAACAAACAATCTCTGTTGCCATGGAGACGATTCCCGTAGAAATCCCAGAACAAGTGCTTATGTTGAGAAGAGGCAGTAGATCTCCGACACCAACTCCTGAAGAACAAGAAAAAAGGGCCTTGATGCTCAAAAATGATCTATTATTGCATGAAGCTGTGATTAAGAATGATCCAGAGTCCGTGAAGAAGATTTTGAAGGAGCCGTTGGACATTAATTCGAGAAATAATGTAAGTCAAAGTTTGCTTTGTATTTCAAATTAATTAAATATATATACAATATGAATATTAAAGTACACGAAAATTTAATTATTCATGTGAATTTATATTTAATGTATTCGTAAATATTCTGACGTAAATTATTCACAAAATAATCTCTTCATACAAAAACTGTTTATTTAGAACGTTAGCTCATAAATGGGGACTTATGAAATGGGAAATGGGTAATGGATGCATTGCACAAATGAGAGAGATAGTAAAAAGTGAGATGTTTTCAATGCGCAGTTGATGTTATGAGCATAGAGATGATGAGATGTGAAATGAAATAGCTTGCGGACACTCACGTGACGAAGCGAATTAGCCAATCAAAAACTGGGGAGAAACTGTCAGATTGAAGAACGGGGATCTGAAGTTTGATTGGTTTATAGCGTATTAAGCGTTTTGTTTTCATAGTTTCGCAAAAAAAATATAAAAGAACTTAATAAAAAAAAAAAATAAATAAAACACATAACCTATAAACCACGCTATCAAAACAAACTTCAGGGTTGCTTTTCAAAACCCTATTCTAGAGTACGAAATTACTCCAAAACTAATAACCTTACTCTCAGAGTTTACTCTTAACCCGTTTAAACAAAAAATATTTTCGAAATAATTTGTTTTTTAACACATTTTACTTCTATTTGTTCCATATTTTTGAGATATTTTTTGAACACTTCAACAACGCTTCACAAACTAAGCACATTACTCGATTCATTACATGACAGATAATCCATTGTTGCCAGTTGTGTTTATTATTAAATTTTACTATTGTTTAATACTTAATTTTGACACCAAATTCATTTTTCTTTATTGGATATGTCATATTTAAATTCAAAATTGCAATATAGTTATTTTCGTAACAAGTTATGAATAATACCAAATATCATGCGAGTATAAATTGACGTACGACGCGTAGCGGAGTGCAAGTCAATACACACGAGCTAAGATATTTGTATTTCATACAAGTTATGAACATTATTTTTTAGACGAGCATATATAAATTTTACTTTTTTTACAAAACTGAAATTTAGGTTCAAACGTACGGACAGCTGACAAATGAATAATGTATACATATAGCCAGAAAATAATGACATAGTAACCTAGCAACCGTGTCAACTATTACGATATGAAATATATCGTAACACTAATGTGATAAGCTCAACTTTCAGTGTTAGGATACTACGTTGATATGTCATACTTATCACAATGGTCGTCTAAAAATTTATTTGTTTTGGCATTATTAGAATAATTTTAATTAATACAGTCCGATTTAATTATACCTACCTATGTGTTTATTTGTAAAGTAATTAATGTATTTGAGAGACCAGAGAGAGAAAAATGAACTGATGTCAAATTCAAATTAAAACTTTATCGCACGCCATGCCATCTATAAATTACATTCTTAAACATGGTTCACTTCTCCAGTTCAATATGAAAATAAAATTTATAATTTTATGTATGTTTTCAACATAACATTACGTATATAGTGATAGAAATTGGAATTTCAGTACCAGGCAAGTAACCCATTAAAATTGATAATGTTGTCATTATGACATGACAGTATTTTCAGTAGATAATAAATATACACCATATATTTAATTAAATAAATAAATAAATAAATAAATAAATAAATAAATAAATAAATATGATCATCGTTGTTTCATTTAACAAACTGGAAAAATAATTTGAAATTTAAACAACAAATATTCAAAAAAGTCTACAATCTATTCGTTATATGATGTTATCTTTTTTAATTTTTTATAATCAATTGATATTGATATATATGAAAATTTAATTGAAAAATATTAAGCAAACATATACATACATTTTGACCAATATTCATTATTTAATATGAATTTAATTTTAATTAAATGTTGAACATGACATTGTTTTAAATTATTTAACCATATATGTTTTTGATTGACAAACGACACCGAGTAATTGATTTTATTCAATTAAACATATACAATAAATAGAAACATGTCCCAACTTGTTCATACTCTGAAGAGAAAAGTGCATTGTAGATTCTGCATGAAATATTTACATTTTCTATTGCGTTATTGAAATTTTCTGTTAACAATAGAAAATGCAAGAGATTGTATGTATGCTTCAGACAGGAAATATGAAAATGAATATAATATGTATAGACGAGTCAAAATTCAAATGCAAAAGGACGCAAACGCAAAGTACATTTCAGTGTGCTTTTTATTCTTTTCCTTTGAATCATTCGAATCGCTGAATTTTATATGTAGGTATTCTAATACAATTCTTATTCTTGTGTAGGTATATGAGCACAAAGGAAATGTACCAAATGTTATTTTTATGTTCGCTTTTCTCTATATTTAGAATCATAATAGTGGGCATGAATAACAATGACAGCGTACGAGTACTTCATATCAAATATATTTATATCAAACGGCGCCGAACAGAGTGAAGCAGTTTCGCATTTTTAATAGTTATTTTCTGACGACCACTACGAAAAGTACATAAATTCACACGCTAAACTATTACTGAAAGTTGGTCATTGCACATCACTAGCAAAGCTGTGTGAAATGAAAGCTCGTTAACCAAGCAGACGGCGTCGGCAACTGTGTGATATGATTTTATCACACGCTGCGATAACTGAGCGAACTAACCTAAAAATTTGTATAATTTGACAGTTCCAAACAATTTGTTGAATTTACACGGATTAAGAAGGCTGGACCCTGATTTATCAGATTTTAACATAATTTTTGGTGAATTCTGATAGCACGATCAGTTTTGCTTGAATTAAAATATCCAAGTGTCATAATTTAAGTTATACCGGTACCTACATTAAATTGTTATTGAATTTTCATCCCTGAAATTATTCATATATAACCATCAGGATTTAAATTACTTCTCTATCCCATTTTGCCATTTTTCAGTTTAATATCGATCACTTATAACACTACTTGAATACATCAAAAATAAAATAAAAATTAAAAGTACAACATCGGACACAGCCTAAAGCTTCATTTCCACCGATTATCCTAACGCGTAAGACCTATAATTAATGCTTAAGAATTAAGAGCAATGCAAACTTCTAACCTGAACTGTCAACTGTCTATCTATTTTATAATTATGAAATTTTTAATTTCTTGGTATGGATAGTATATGACATATTTAAAATATCTGATGTGGACAGCACATGACTTCCTTGTACGCCTGTTACACTATACATATTTTGTTAATAATTAAAATATGTATTATAACAGACCCAATCATAAAATTGCACGTATTTGACATAATTTGACATCAACATTTTATTTTTTTTTTGTTCTTTTTTGTCCTAATCCATAGCAAACTTAATTAGAGAATACAAAGAGCTAATTTAATCATAATTAAAGTTTTCGACGCAGAATTCAATTCTCTAAAACTTTTATTTGAAGCATTTATTACTAAAATCAAAATAACATCATTTTTCTCAAGAAAAACTGATAACATCTTCAGGTAAAGTATCACTTCCGGTTAGACTAATTTAACCAAAATGTATTATGTTATTCCCATTGATATAAAAGTCTTATATATATATCAAATTTTAAAAGTTTTGGATTATATTTTAATATAGTTTTTCATTAAAATCTATTATAGGCTTCAAGTAAAGTACCACTTCCGGGTAAACCATTTTAACCAAAATCTATTTTGTTATTCCCATTGATATAAAAGTATTATATACTTACCAAATTTGAAAAGTTTTAGAATATATTTTAATATAGTTTTCATTAAAATCTATTATAGGCTTCAAGTAAAGTACCACTTCCGGGCAGACCATTTTAACTAAAATCTATTATGTTATTCCTATTGACATAAAAGTCTTATATATCAAATTTGAAAAGTTTTGGATTATATTTTAATATAGTTTTTCATTAAAATCTATTATAGGCTTCAAGTAAAGTACCACTTCCGGGTAAACCATTTTAACCAAAATCTATTTTGTTATTCCCATTGATATAAAAGTATAATATACCAAATTTGAAAAGTTTTGGATTATATTTTAATATAGTTTTTCATTAAAATCTATTATAGGCTTCAAGTAAAGTACCACTTCCGGACAGACCTTTTTAACTAAAATTTATTACGTTATTCCCATTCATATAAAAGTCTTATATACCAAATTTGAAAAGTTTTTGTTTATATTTTAATATAGTTTTTCATTAAAATCTATTACAGGCTTCAAGTAAAGTACCACTTCCGCAAGTTGTGTAATGACCAAAAAGGGAGGTGCACAACTAGATGTTATAACAGTTCTAAATACAAAATTTTAACTTTCTACGGCTTCCCGTTTTTCAGTTATGCGAGATACGTACATACGTAAATGGATTCAGGGATGCTCAAAATGGATATTTCCGTTGAAATCTGGAAACCGAAATTTTTCGCGATTACAATACTTCCTTTACTTCGTACAAGGAAGTAAAAAGAAGAATAAATAAATTAATAAATAAAATAAATATATCATCACGACATATTACCCATTTCTGGGTGTGCCACTATCTACAACACATGTAGACATCGGTAATGATGACGATATATTTTTAAAAAAGAAGAATTGTTGCTGCAATTGCAGTCTGCTGGACAACAAGTAAAAAGAGAAATAATTGTGACACTTCTGTTGAATTAGTAAAATAAATAAATAAATAAATATATCATCACGGCATATTACCCATTTCTGAGTATGCCACAATCTGCTTTATCGCAGATATCGGTAATGATAATGACATATTTGTACCGTGCGGGCACTTACCAGGCGTCATCTCACGGGCACTCATTGCTGGCGTGGAGAGTGCACCACAGGCGTTGAATTAGTCACTAAACAAAATAGCTGGAAATGGTAAATTGTCATAATGCATTAAATCTTATGCACTAATCATTATGCATTAAATCTTATGCACTAATCATTATGCATTAAGTAATAAAACATTCGGTGGAAATGAGGCTTAAAGCTGTGCCCGATGGTGCACTTTTATCACCCTAATATCTAAATCCTTAATCTTAATTTATGTGCCCTAAATCTAGTGATTATTAAGGATTTTAGGAATTAGATTTTAGGGTTTTGCAGGAGCTCACTATGCCTTGAAGTTGACGCGCACTAATTAAACAAATCATGTTCGTTGCTATAATTTGTGCAAAACGTCAAATTTAGTTTTTATTACCTCTCGCTAAGAGAGGTGTGTGTGTGTGTGTGGATGTGTGTCTGTGTGTGTGTGTGTGTGTATGTGTGTATGTGTGTGTGTGTGTGTGTGTGTGTGTGTGTGTGTGTGTGTGTGTATGACTGGATGTTGGACGGACGATTCCTCAAAAACTATAAGACATAAGACCTGTTTAACTATGAATTCCTCAATCTGACATTCCTGGGAAGAGCTGAAAAGGTTTTGGTAACAATTGAACAACCGGAAGTAGTAGTTTTTATAACAAGTCGAGTAGGCGAAACTACACTAAGGAAACCAGTTGATAAATTCAAATGTCTGTAACATAGTTTGTAAATGACAGATATCAATGTCAGTGTCAAAAATCAACAGTTTTAGTGATATTTTGATAGCATTTCTGGGAAGTACGTTTAATCTTTCTTGTTGTTTCATTAATTAAATATTTCAAATTGTAGGTAATTATAGGTAAAATTGTGGTAAAATGCATATATCCATCAGAAATACCGCCACTCTGGTTAATGAATTGGAAGAATCTGTGACATTTAGAAACTTCCTCATACAATGAAAAATAAATATAATTAGAATTATATGTGTGCAGAAGACATGTTAAATACAATAAAAAACAATATTTGGGGAAAGTTCTGTAATATTTTGTTATAAAACGACGGTACGATAGCAAAGTGCAATACAATACTTATATAGCCTAATATGGAAATGGCGAGAGGTCTTGTGCTGGCCACAATAGACTTTTTTTTACCATTTTCCCTTTCCATTTTAAATAACATTTTCATTTTCTATTTTAAATGGATTTGTCTAAAACCATTTTCATTTTGTATTTAAAATACTTTCTAGGAAAAGCATTTTGCATTTGATACAAAATGGGTTAGGTCAAGCATTTTACCCAGCTCTGATAACCAAACAGTATATTTTCTATTTTCAGTATGGACGGGCTCCTATTCACTGGGCCGCCTCCAGAGGTAGCACCGACATCATGGAGATGCTTATCGCGGCTAACTGCGATATTGAAGCACGAGACAAGGTAAGTCAATTTTCATATCATCCCTTATACCCTAGTGCCAATCTAATCGTTAGTAATTACATTCGGCAAACCATATTATCTCCCCGGATAACGAAATTACATTATCATGGGATGGGGTAAATCGCAGGGGATGCAATGATATACGGAAGGGAAGAGGGCTCCAATGTTGTTAAGGTTTTAAAGTTGTATCTGACAAAAATAAAAAAAACACTTTAAAATTTTATATTTAATATAATAGAGGTTTCCAAGTCTACGACTTACCTACACTTTTACGGCTCGGGTCATATTGACCCATATGAGAATTTGTGCTAAATAAATATCTTTTAGATTAAATATAATGCATAATACTTACTGTACTGAATGGTATTAACAACAATAATAATTGAAGTTATCTTTACTTTTTATAATGATATAACATGCGAAAAATGTCATTTAATGGTATTTTTCGAAGAAAAACCATTATAAGCTTTAAGTACCATTTCCGGTTATTCAATTAATACCAAAATCTAGTGGTTTCTTCCATATTAAAATAGGGTCGAAATACAAGGTTTCAGAATTTTCTGAATGATAGTGTGGCCTATTCGCCTATTCAGAGAAACACAGTCATAAAGGTTGTTACGGATATAAAGACTGCTATCATAAAGACATTTGTAACAATCTTTATGAATTTGCCAATTCAGAACCTACGTCGGTATTATTGACAATCTTTACAAAATAATACTTGTGAATGAACCAGATTATTTGACAATAGCTAACTTCATTATGCATATATGAAATTAACCTTACCTTATATGTCAACGCTTCATTCTTTTAATAATGTGTTGCCAATTATATTTAAAATGCACACATTCTGCCAAAACAACTAAAGAAGAATATGACATTTGTGTCATATTTGAAAACTTCCAAATTATTTAGAACGTGTATGTTAATTCCTACTTTCCTACCACTGATCCCAACGTTACTGAAAAGTTATGGAATTTTTTTTTTTTTTTTGACTGAAGAAAAAGCACACATTAGCATCAGAATAAATAACTAGGTTTTCACGAATACCTATCACAGAATATAATATTTTCAAAGAAATATGTATTTACGTCAAAAGTAACTTTCGTCCACGACGGTTTTTATCGTTCTTATTATCATTATTTAAGTCTAAGCAGAATCCATGCGAATAATCAACTGCATCCTACTAATATTTAGCAGAAAGGGCATTATTAATAATATATGATTGATGTAATAATCTGTCACATGTCAAATATTAGAAATAACAACGTGATAACCATAAATACATAGTTTTAGCAGTCGTTATGATAAAGACTGTCAAAACACGTAACAATTGTTGACGGTAACCACCTTCAGTACTGAGAATACCAATTTTGATTTTAACAATATTTACAGTACATAATAACCATAAAGACCATAACGACTATGCAAATATTGAGTTCTGAATAGGCCCCAGTATTTGGGTTAAAATAAATAAATATATCATCACGGCATATTACCCATTTCTGAGCGTGCCACAATCTGCAATCGCAGATATCGGTAATGATAATGACAAATTTGTACCGTACGGGCGCTTACCAGGCGTCACCTCACGGGCACTCATTGGTGGCGTGGAGACTGCACCACAGGGGTTACTTTTGTGCCATTTAAAATTCGAAATATTTGGCGTCGGTCGGGATCGAACCCGGTTCCCCAGGTATTTGAGTTAGAGCGGAGACAAAATCCATACCCACACACATACAGACATCCTAGTGAAAATGTTAAAATTTTGTTCTAGGGATGTGGTCATTTACTAAAATCACGTTATATAATTTTTAGCACGATCTCTATACCTCCCTTACCAAGGGTAGCGGGAGGTGAAAATTTTTTTAGTATACATGTCTATATAAATTATTCTGGCAAAAGGAATAAAAATGACCTGTTTTTAAAGTTTTCGCTAGATATTACCCTTATCCTTAAAATTTTGAAAATAGAAACTAAATACGTATTTCAAGAACAATGTTTTCATCATCATTAGTAAATTTTGCGAGAAACTGTATTAAAAAGGTAAAGAGAAATTAGAATTACTCAACATGTCAACCTTTCCACAGTTAGGTATTTAAGATTACCTCTTCTTATCTCAGTGATCGGGTTCTGTCTGTTTCTTATAATAATTATAAATCTAAGTCTTTTACAGCAACTTCTGGTGTTCCTCAAGGTTCCAAAATTTACTGTTCTTGCTCTTTATTAATGACATTGTTAATTCAGTTCAACACTCTCACGTCTTGTTATATGCTGATGACTTAAAGATTTTTAAAACTATAAATTTTATTGAAGATTCTAAGCTCCTACAGGCAGATATTAATAACATTTCAGCTTTTTTAAACTACAGTAAATGTAAAATAATGAGCTATTTCGTCAAAAAAAACTATTTACAAATATGATTACAAAATAGACTCTCATACTCTTGAAAGGGTCATACAATTTAAAGATCTTGGTGTTTTATTTGATGAAAAGCTCAATTTCATTAAACACATATTACAAACTGTTAAATCTGCCTACAAAAATTTAGGTTTTATTATTAGAAACACACAATACTTCGTTCATATTTCAACTCTTAAGACACTATATTTCTCGTTCGTAAGAACAAAACTGGAATATTCTCAGCAAGTTTGGTGTCCTATATATAATAAATACAGCCATGTTATTGAATCTATTCAACGAAAATTTATTAAATTTTGCTTCTTCAAGCTTTACAGATATTATCCTAGTTTTGATAGTGATTACAAAGATTGCTTGTGTGAATTTAGTATTGTGTCTCTTGATACTCGAAGAAAAATACAATCATCATTGTACCTTTATAAAGTTTTGCATTGTATTATAAATGATCCCGTAATGCTAGGTAAAATTCCTTTCTTAGTTCCTAGGCATAATTCCCGATTTAAATATACATTCTACTGTAACACTCCTCGAACGAACTATGAAGTAGTCACCTATTCGTATGATTTGTTTTAATTTTAACAATTTACCTGAATATTTCGACATTTTCGTCTGCCGATTGTAAAGTTTAAAAATGCTTTATACAATTATTATATTCATTAACTACTACTATTTATTACAATACATTATCTTAAACAGCTATATGTATTATTAAGTTCTGGGTTTTTTTTGTGTCATTCTATTTGTTTTGTGTCATTAAACATGTTAATTTATGTTTTAGTATAGTCAACCTGTAATTGGGGTCTTGATGTTGGTCAGACTAACAATAAATAAATTACTCAACATATAATCCATTTAAGTGTTTAAACATCTGACATGGTTTACATGTTGAGTAATCTTAACTACTTTCTGAATAACGAGCTATTTAGGATCTCTGGCATGGTTGATATGTTTAATAATCCTAATTTTTCTTTACTGTTTTACTACGGTTTCGCGTTAAATTTCGTACTGAAGATGATAACTTTATGAAAGAAACTTATATATCTGTATGTTACGTTTTGGTTTTACTGTTACACTGTCATAATGTAGATACTTGACATATTTCCTAATAACGTGTGACAATTTGACATGTGTAAAACAAATAGGGACAATTATTTACTCCAACCAATCATTGAGATGAATATTATTACAGTTTATGATCATCAGACAGCCATAACTTACTCATATATCTACTCGTAAATGTGTACCATACTCGTTACGTTTTATATTGGTCTGAGCAGCTGAATATACTTTTTACTATTTACCCTTTTTTGTTTTACTGAAATGTATGATACGAAATCTGGGACTTATGGAAGTGTATGTAACCAATATCAGCTGGTATTCGTATTTCATGTGCACTTAAGAATATTAAAGTTTAGCGATGCAGGCAGCAGATTTACGACAATACATATTAGTATCATATGTCATCAACAAATGCTAGCTTTTTTGTATCGTTTATCATGTCACAATCACTTGTTCGAGATAATGATGTGCTCAGTACTGTGTTTTCGTGATTAAAACAACCACGATTTACTGCCTACTATATTCTGCCACGAAACCACGATATAATGTGTATGTGCTAGGAAGATTGTAAAATCCGTCTTCTTTAAAACTCCGAGGCATTTTCTAAATAATAGGGGTTTCCACCATTATCAAAATAATGAAAAATAACACTAGTATACTAAAATATATTACAATACATTCATGAAAACACTAACTAAATCTTTAAATATGTTTCAATTTTTTTTCTAAATGCATGAAAACATTTTACTACGTTTGGAACGCTGCCAAATTTGTGACGTAAACGCCCGGCACGGTTTTACAGTTTAGTAGTAATAGATGGCAGCACATTCAAATTGTAACATTACATTTAAAATAGAGATGCACTCGATTTCGAGATTTGGCCCGGCCCGGCCCGAAGCCCGCCTCGATTTCGAGTCGATCATCGAGCCGGGCCGAAGATATTTTTATCGGGCCGAATCGGGCTATAACCATTTTCAAAAATCGAGGCAAGTCGAACTTTTGAAATTCGAGCTTTTCGGGCCGGCCCGAAAAATATTATAGTTCAATCAAATGCACAGTTTCCTTAATGATAATGATTTCTTGTCCTACTTTTGAGCAGAAGATTTGTGAAAAAGTTGTTTAAATTCTTTGGTAAACAAAGTGTTAAATACTCGTAGGTCTGTAATTTTTATAACAAACTTACACTAGAAGGGTCTCTTTTTTAACTACTTATGTTAACTAATGTTGAAAGTTATAAGAATGTAGAGGTTTTTTATAAGTTTGACACGAAAAAAGTTAAACATTTCGCCTTAACATAAAAATCAACATTAGGAATGCCGGATGCACCCAATTTCGAGCTTTGGCCCGGCCCGATTTCGAATCAATTTTTAAGCCGGGCTAGCTATTTTTTTGTGGAGTCGATCTTCGAGTAGGGCCGGTAATTTTTATTTTCGGGCCGAGTCGATCCAAATCTCAAAGCCCGGCCTGGTCCTGCCCGAATGCATCTCTAATTTGTATTTGAGGTGAATAGTTATTTTAAAATAATTAAAATTGTAAATACAATTATTATTGTTTACCTTATCGTATATTAGTGAAGCATTTTCTATATTTTATAGACTTTTATATCTCATCCATCTATTGAGCGTTAGCAAAAAATCGGTGGTAGCGTACGCAGTCGTTGTGGCGGTAAAAATTAGCCGTTTAAACGAGATATGAAAAATACTGTTTTCAAAATTTTTTTTACACAACCCGTTATAATAAAAATGTTTTCTTTATTCTAATATACATACAGGGTGTCTCACGATGAGCTTACGCTATCTATATTTTAAATACTATTTAATATAATTTAACGAAATTTGGTATCTCGGGGTTATCCAACATGCCCGTTTAAACTAAAATATTTTCAAAGCAGTAGCACTTCCAGTTTGACCGGAAATTGACCTCAACTCTCTTATTTTAAATGGAATACGCTATATTTTATTTTACCATTGCATGCAGCGGAAAATTTTACATATGAAGCAATAAAAACATTTTACTCATGATGAACTACTTCCGGCGTTATTCAACTTTTTTTGATTTTTTGTCTGAAATCCGGCACATTTTCAAAACTCTGTATATCGGGAACGAGATCGAATTTTTATAATCTGAAAAAAGCCTTTTATAAAGGAGACTTTAAGCTACATTATCCATAGAAGAATCCTTGATTATTTATAAAAATGTGACGGGTACGTTACACCAAAATTACAGTTGACAAACTTCAAAAAAGACATTTTTTTAAATGAAACCCTCCCTTTTTTCTTACATAAATGTGTTCTACGGCAAAAAATAAGGGTACTTTATGTAACATGTCCTATGTTGAAAGTTGATAACCACTAGATACCAAATTTCGTTAAATTATATTAAATAGTATTTAAAATATAGATAGCGTAAGTTCGTCCTGAGACAGCCTGTATATATATAACTTTTCATGAAGAATAACATGAAAATATTGAAAATTAGTGGAAACGCCTATTGTAAAATGTTGGACGTTTTCACTTGTAATTTTTCTAAACATACGTAACGTAATCTAACCTAATGCACTCGAATCATTAGATTAGGTTAGGTTAGGAAGGTCTATATATGCCCAGTTGCACCGCTGACCCTTAAATTTCAAGCTAGACTTAAACAAGAAATCTGTTGTGGCCAGCAGTCAAAAAATATATTGCACAATATAATCATTGCCTCCAGTTTCCAGTTGTATGAGAAGAATCTGCATTATTAAAATAAAAGTAAAAATTAACACAGCCCAAGATAACCCGTCTCATAACTAGTATTTCGTAGCTAGTAATTTCATTAAAAGTATATACTGTTTAATTAGATAAATAGTGACAGTGACATAGCATAGCACCAGAATGTAATGAGTTAGGAAGTAATTAGAGTTTAGTGTATATTTGCCAGCAGTTGTAATTAGTTTAGAAATGCATTTGTTGGTGTCTGTTGCAGTACGGCATGCGGCCTATTCTCATGGCAGCGTGGCACGGGCATAAGGACGCCGTGCAAGTTTTGGTCAATGCAGGAGCTTCCACTAACGCTGTCAACAAGGTAGGATAATGAACAGTGTTTTCTTTCAAAATGGTTTATTGTGTTTGCAATGTTATCAGCTACAATATCCCCAGGACGTTGGTAATTACGAAATAATTTTATGACAGTTACCGAAAGCGCGTTGCTTGATACAACAACGTGCTTGAGGAAGTTGTGATAAAATTATAAGTATTTATCAATGGTCGAGGGGTATTGGGTGAGAAAATTTTGTGCAATTAATTAAATTTACGAAGAATTTGTATTTAGCAGAATTTTTATAATTATAAAATCACCCAATAGATGTCAGTAGTAGGCATGAATATGTTCATCGTTAAGTGTGTAACGATAATAAAATTGACATTGACACAACGAGAAGACAAGACACGTTCAGTTTTATTATGCAAATGTTTAATAGTATATATATTCTAATTTTAATTTATAATAGAGTGTTTTATTTTGAGTGAGTGGTTTTATTAATTGAATTGTTATTTTCACTGCCATACCGTGGAAACGACGTTTTCAAATTAAAACAATCGTAAATTATCTGTCAAAAAGTTTTTGTTACTTAGCAACTTAATGACATGAGTGATAATTGTCTTAGGATAATTATCAGCTATAATATCCCGTGGTCGTTGATAATTACGAAATAATTTTATGACGGTTACCAAAAGCGCGTTATTTGGTAACCGCCCGACGAAGAAGGCGGAGGGCTATTACCTAAAAGCAACGTGTTTGAGGAAGTTGTGATAAAATTATAAGTATTTATCAATGGTCGAGGGGTATTGGGTGAGAAATTTTTTTACAATTTTAATTAAATTTACGAAGAATTTGTATTTAGCAGAATTTTTATAATTATAAAATCACACAATAAATTCCACATTTTTATTAATAATTTTTTTAATTCTCTAATATCACCTCCACTACTACCAACATTTAAATCTTAAATGGCAAAATACCCCTTGTGACATATCAAATGAAAGCTCTTGAAAAATTCTATACGGACATGTTAATAAATTGATATTTTATTAAACCGTTTTAAAGTTAGAAACAATAATGTAATTTTAATTTAATATAAATTATTGATATTGTAGTCGGTTTTACTTGTGCTACACATTTCTATGAGGATGTCTTTCATTGAATAATCTAGCTGTTTTGCACACTGATTTTGGGAAGCAAAAAAGAAAATAATTTCTACTTTCTTGTCTTTTGTGTAAACATTGATCAAAGAAATAATAATAATAACAACTGATAACTGTCATACACAATCTTAAAACAAATTATTAGGTATCATTGTTTTTTTTTCATTTTGTCATTTCCACAGCACTGTATGCATTTTATAATAAAACTTTAAAATATTATAAACTATTGTTTCTAACTTTAATACGGTTTATTCAAATATCAATTTATTAACATGCATAGCATTTTTCAAGAGCTTTCATTTGATATGTCACAAGGGGTATATTGCCATTTAAGATTTAAAACTTGGTAGTGGTGGGGGTGAGGTTAGTGAATTCAAAAAAAAAAATCTGTTGTGGCCAGCACAAAACCTTCCGTCAATTCAATGTATTTTGTACAAATCCGATACCAAAAGTTCCTTGGAAAAGATTCTATATATCCTGTAAAATTGTAACACGAACAAACTATTTTTTACAAATTCCATATTGCAAGTTCCTTTGAAAAGATTCTATAAATCCAGTATAATTATAACACGAATATACATTCTGTAAATTGCACTTCACACTTCTTCATTCCTATCCAACGCATCTTTTTGACACAGTTCTTCTTCTCTCAAATATTCTCGTTGAAACTGCAAGACATTTGCGAGGGACCCTCTGTCACTTAAATTACTTTCTGATCCCATACTTTCCACTTTGATTTTGCACTTGACACTGACATCTGTCAATTTGAATTTTTTGAATATTATCTGCTGTTTCCATAATTTTTGCAAAGCTGACTGGTTTTTGAAAATTAACCTCTCTTAATCTCTCTATAACTCTATATCTATTGAATATGAAGAAAAACGTATAATCAAATCGTATAGAGAATAAGATTTTCTTTCATATTAATAAAATGTCGAAAAATGATATTTAACTGCGTTTTTTCCAAAAAAACTATTAAGAACTTCAAATAAGGGTACTTCCGGTTAACCAATTATAACCAAAATCTATTCAGCTCTTCATATGGTTGTAAAGAAGAGGAATACGAAAGAATCATAATTTTTAGAATTGTAGTTTTGAAGTTATCGTCGGAGAAAAATTTGTCACACACACACACACGGACACACACACACACATACAGACATCAATGTAAAATTAGTAAAATCGTATTCTAGGTATCTTGAAACGTGCTTATTCGTTAAAAACTCACCATCGAATTTTTTGACCAAAGAGAATACCTTCCTTTTGACGGAAGGTAAAAACAAAAATATTAATAAAATGTGGTTCCCTAGATGTTAAAACATTTAGCGTAAACCGGGGATGTCTATCACAATTCGTTTCAAAGTTATTATTAAGGGTGGTGGTGGATCGTCTTAAGCGCGCCACCCTGTGAATTTTGTACTGGTTTGGTGGAAAAGCAACCTTTGGCTTAACCCCGCCATTGACATTGGTCAATAAAGATTATTATTATTATTATTAATAATAACAATGATAATAATAATAATAATAATAATAATAATTGGAATAATACAACCTTTTTGGTTTCAGTTTTGAATTTATTTATTTATTTATTTATTTATTATTAAAACCAAACGTTCTGAAAGATATTTTAATAATAATAATAATAATAATAGTAATAGAGAATTTCAAAATATAATATTACCAATAATTTGTTCATTATCTGAGAGACATAAACTATGACAACTGGCCATAAGAATCATAAAACAAAAATGTCATTCACATTGTCTTCCTCCATTATTGGTGGTAAAATAAAATCGAAAAAATAAAATAAATGTATAATGCAAACAAACATCTCTGCATCGACTCAAAACCCAGAAGGCTTTCTTCATAATTCTGTAACAAAATTGTTCGATGAATTGAAATTCAACGTAAAGTTGTTTGTCAACAACTAAATTGAAATTTTTATTTCATACGTGCATCTGACCGGATGCTGTTTCCTCGAGAAGTAGGAAATAATTCGCTTTCAAATGGAAAAACAAAAAAAAAATTAATTTAAAATCTGGAATATAGGGAAATCACTAAGATCTAATATCTTTTATTTTTTCAACAATATTGTCATAAAGATAATATTATCATAAAAAACCAGCATGAAAATTTATTTAAAAGTTTTTCACTATTAGCTTATAAACATATCATTATTAACTCATTATTCACACACAACATTCAAAATTCCGAACAGTCTGAAAATTATTCAAAAAAAAAACTGAAATTCGCGATTTTTAAAAATGTCAAATAACTTAGTAATTATTCGCTAGTGAAATAGAGCAATATGACGTCTAGTGGCGAAAATATGAACTAGTACATGGTAGTAAGTCCTAGCCGAGGTAGCGGCGAACGCATCGTTTCTGTCACTTATTTAACAAGTAAATCACGAGTGGATTGAAATTTGTATGCTATACTTCATTTTACGTAAGAAAATAGTAGATTACTCTTAAGAGCCAACCGTTTTTATATGCATTGAATAAATAATTTAAATTTGTGAAACCAAGCTTTGTCAATAATAAATATATTTATCCGTAAAAATGTCAAAATCTAAAATTGCAACAAAATATGGTTAAACATCACTTAATTCTGTAGATTTTATTTGACAACTGACAGGCGATATTTGTTTCGTTTCTGTGAAATAGGTTTATATTCTGACCAATCAAAGGGTAGAATTTATATATCCCTAATTAAATCAACGCTATTTTTACGTGAAATAAAGTATAATAACAAAATCTAACACTTCAACACGTTTTAGTTGCGTTTAATCTATGTACTTCATTAGCACGCAGAAATCCAGAAATAATTAATTTCCATAATTTCCTGAAAACAAGAAAAATTTATTAGAGACATTTGCCAATTTGAAATAGTTGGTAGACGAAAATTATGCATTTATCTTTTAAAAATGGGAAAGGAACCGAGAAAAATAATGCTTGCTCCTTGCATTTTGTAAAGCAAGATTATATTTTACCGGGTATAACTACAAGATAATAATTACTTAGTGTCTTTATTAAAATACTTCGTAATGAAATCTAAACTTGTAGACCTGCCTGCACAAAGATGACAATAAAATAATAATACTTATCTCTCCATTAATCTACCAAAGACTGTAATAATGCAGTACTCTGTAGATTCAAGAAAACAAAGACTCGAATCATGTAAATTCAAAATTCGAGAGAAATTCAAGAAAATTCAAAATGTTATTCATACTAGAAACATTATTTTTATTTAATATTAACTATAATATTAATATTATTTTGTATTTCAAACGCCGCAGTGTATAAGAATACAGTAGCGGGAAACGAAGCATCTACCTTAAACCGGCCATATTGTTACGTCACGCGCTAAGCTCCTCCTCTTCTTCACTCGCGAATAAGAGACATAAAAAAATGTTTCATATAAAAGTTACACTATTTAATAAGGCAAACTTAAAAATGTTTTCAGTATAAAATTCAAGATGGCGGTTTTCAATATATTAATAGCAACATTCTTATTTTAAATGGGCAGCATATTAGATTTTTACATGATTAAATAGAACTTTTTTTTCTCTTTTCAACGATGTATAACAAAGTATCTTTACATTAAAATTTAATAAAGATATTAATTATTTCAATTTGATAAGAAGAAGACTAACGTTTTAGTCGAAACGTCGGCTTGAAATAAATAATTTCACTACATACAGACTGCTTGTCCAATTATTTTTCCTTCGGGAACCTTCATTTTTTATTTCAAGCCAAGCAGCTTGGCTTGGTGAATCCAAGCTTTTCATGCTGCATATGATATGAGTAGTTTTATATTAAAAATAATAAATTGGACCAAATTTTAAAAGCATGAAAATTTTCGCTTTAAGTATGTAATAAAATTCGTGCAATAAATTTTGCTCATAAAAATTCGACTTTTATGCCATAAATTCTTGTGAAAAATGAATCATATTTCTGCATTTTATTACATTATTGTAATAAATTTTGAAATCGTTGTCATATCCTGGATTTTATGTGTTGTCTAATTTTATTGGATATTCTATGAAATATAATTTAATACAGTGTGAAAGCTGCCATAAATATTAATAAAAATTGTATGTAATATAAAACGTCTGCTCATAACACTGTATGATAACATTACCAGAGAACACTTCCTACATGTCAGTGGCGGCTCGTGAAGTGAAAAGTAGGTGAAGAGATATTTAAGAATGAATGTCGGAGGGAGGGGGGTATTATTGGGGGGGGGGGGGTGTTATTACGTACGATAAATTTCAAATATATATTTTAAATCAAAAAAATATTTATAAACAAAAAAAAAAAACAAAACAAAATTATATTTTTTAAGTCATACTTTATAAATTAGCTCAATACGCCTATCCTTCAAAAAAGTTTTTGCAAATAAAAGCTACCACATAACCAGGAAAATTTATTGTACCAGGCAGATTTAAAATGTAGATTGTGCGTTCTTCCACAGTTTTTAACATTTTTTATTTTATTTAAATTTAATGTTGGGGTTGGTCGACCACTTGCCAATACATTATTATCATCTATTCATCTAGAGAACTGTGTTTCCAATAAATTGCATATAATAACATTATGCAGATTCATTCTGATGATTTAAATGTACAATGTGCAATCTGTTAAAGAGTTAAAGTATTAATATTAACAATAAAATATTAAAGTGAATTTATTTTCACTTAAAAATATATTAGTATTACCTTCCAAATAAGTTAAAATTATAATAAATAAAATAATAACTATTCAAATTGTTTTAACAAGCAAATTACAATGTGTCAATTGCAATGTGGAGACGAGATGCAGAGTTCGAAATGTGGTATTCACCATTCGCTTCTGTAAGCGGAGGGGAAAGCATCGTTGCTATGGCAACCATTCTATCTAGCTAATAAACGCTAGCTGCGCGCGCAACTGTGAAGAGTTTATTCAAAATTTGAATTACTCTTCATGTAATGCGGGTTGCGGACAATCAGTTTATATAATTTTTAGTAGATAATTTGAATTCTAAATTATATTAATGTTTATTTCAGGCTTTATAATACAAAATAAAAAAATAATGTGGAATTAATTTTTTTTTAAATATTTTGTTTTCTGAAATAACAGGTGAAGTTGCTCTTCACTTTCTTCACCCGAATAGCCGCCACTGCTACATGTCTGATCAGTGTTCGGTATTACGTTACAGTGATTCTCAAACGAAGCTATTTTACGAAAATAATAAATTTACAAAAAAAAAATATCTTATTGCAAATTTTTGTACGAAGTTGAAACATTAAACTGAACTTTAAAACGAATGTAATTAACTCTACATGAATTCATAATTATGCTACTGTAATTCTTATTTACCCTGCAACGTAACTATAGGACATGAAAGTATTTTTTAAGAATGATTTACTTAAAAATAAAATGTAGACACCGTGCAAAAATTTACTCACTTTATATGCCTAGGGCCGGTCTTTCCACCTTCGGATAAAGTTATCTAGTGGATAAATCAAAAATGTGTCTTTCCACCTTCAGATAAGGTTATCCGCCAGATAAATATTGCCTATCCGACAGATAAGTTATCCGGAACTTTTCTACGGGATAAATATAATATCTGACAGAAACATATGAATCGATGCAATAATTTGGAAAAAAATGTCAAATACATAATATTTCGATAGAATACAAACATGTAATTTCACATATCTAATTATTATTTATTAATATATATGACGCCAGAAAAATTTTTAATGAGCAAAAATAATGTTCATTCTTACAAACTGTACATATTTTTTGTCATACCAAAATTTTAAATAAATACACACCCGATTATGGGTATCAGGGATATGGAGAAAAAGAAATAAATAAAAACAAATAAAACATTATACATCTAAACTTTGAGAGACAAGAGTTCTTGCTTCTCAGACCTTGTTCCATCATCATTTCACTGTAGTTTGTCCATCCATGGTTACTCATTCTCACTGTTAACGTAGTTAATATTGTTGTAATCAAATTTTATCATTGTTATAATCAAGTATTATCATTATTGTCATCAAGTTTAATCATTACCATGATGAAATTTGTCTTCAATTTTAATTTTACTATTTTAAAATTAATTTCAGAGGCAATACATATTTTTTTTGTCGGTCCAAGGGAGGTCATTCTTGATCCCTCGCCGCTGTGTATGTCTTTTTATTTTCTATGTCATACTTTGTAGAAGTACAAATATAGAAATATTCCGTATTTCAATAATTTCAAAATTATTGGAGCTTTCACGTTTCTTTCAATTTTTATAATCCTTAAACATTTCCAAATACGAACAGAAAGCAGAATATCATACACACATGTTATTTATCCAAATTACTTTTAAATAATAACTTTTTGATCACAGTAAATATTTGTAATTACGTCAAAAAGATCATAACCACAAATGTCAAAACATAAATATTAAGCAACTTGATCGAAACAAAACTTATATAGCATTTTCTTGTTCTGTCTCATTACATTTGCAATGCTGTTGTCTCTTTTTAATTTTATCAGAGATTTTGGAACTGCATATACTGCACTTATCTGTCGGATAGTTATCCGTCAGATAAATTTGATATGAAAGACAGAAAAAAGTTATCCGTCGGATAAAGTCTCAGATAAGTTTATCTGGCGGATAGCTATCCGGAACTTTATCTGAAGGTGGAAAGACCGGCCCTAAGTAAATATTTAAGTTGTTTTATTTGTGAAGTGATCGATCACAGCAAACTTCAATATCCAAGATTAGCAACAGTAGAGAGTATTCGCCGGTTCTGCGCCATCCATAATTGTGGATTGAATATTTTGTTGAGACCTTTCTCGCTAATAAGCGGTGGTTGAATATTGCGAAGAGGCTGTATGTACGTAAGCTGGCACTCGAGTAAAGCCAAAAAAGTATAAAATGCTAACAGCAATCACACAGTGTAAACATAAATTAACTTTAAATTGTATAAATGATAAATATAAAAACTAATTGCGGAGAAATAATTTTGAAACGTGTATATATTTTTATTTATAAACAACAACAACTCAACTTTTATTTTATCGTCATGACTTTCAGTTGTGGCGAAAAATATCATCCAAGTTGCCACACTATGACTTGATTGGTCAGTTTGAAGAACCTCCAGTCCTTGCAGAGCATGTTAAACAAAAATTATTGCCAGATTTACTATATGTAGGGTCAGTTCTACCATGGGTTAAGCGTTGAACACTTACTTACATAACTCCCTGTATGAGATGGATTTCATGAATGTATAAAAAAAATCGACAATTTCTTTTTTTAATGACCCCATTGTGGATGGCACAGAACCGGCGAATCCTCTCTACTAGCAACATTAAGTTTCAAACAGACAGATATGTAAACATAACCCGTTAAAAATAAATATTCCTTTCATTTTCACAATTTTTCGATTTCAAATAAAATTTAATATGCACCTCGGCACTGAAGTTTCTTTTTATCACTCATATCATTTTCCTCATTCATGATAAAAAGTAGAATTTTAGTGCTTTGATACATAACTATTGTCGAGGAGTGAACCACCTAGTAAAAAATGTACAGGGATTGCCATTTTTGGCAGTACTGAGGTATTTAATGTCAGTATTACCTGTATTTTAAAAATACTGCCAGTATTACCACGTGGGATGTCCTAATCACGTGGGATGTCCCAATCACGTGGGATGTCCCAAACACGTGGGATGTCCCAATCACTTGGGATGTGCTAAAAATTTAATCTCACTTTAATAAATACTAAATAAAAATAAAATTTTGAAGCATCATGATTGTGCTAAATTGTTTTAAAGATATTTTTCATATTTTCTTAGTAAATCAATAAAATACATAAATAACTATTAAAATATCTTTCAAAACTCATATTATTAATTGGAAAAATACTACCTTTTTTTTAGTTTATGTTCTGTATTTATTAATTTTAACCCAACGTTTCGGCACCATAAACTGGTGCCTTCTTCAGGGGATACATTGACATAAATATTTAAAAAACAATAATAACAAGTAACCAAGGTAACAAGAAATATTCATAAATGAAAATTGTATACATAAAAAAAGGTAACATTGTATACATAAAAAAAGGTAACATTTATGAATATTTCTTGTTACCTTGGTTACTTGTTATTATTGTTTTTTAAATATTTATGTCAATGTATCCCCTGAAGAAGGCACGAGTTTATGGTGCCGAAACGTTGGGTTAAAATTAATAAATACAGAACATAAACTAAAAAAAAGGTAGTATTTTTCCAATTCATAAATAACTACTATAACACGTTTAATTATATTTAATTCACTGCATAGTCCATCCACTCAAATAAGTTAAAGCTTGAAATTAATAGTTTTTTGCCTCGCTTTTTGCAGAGAAATTATGTATTTCTCTGTATTGCTGTACGTATTACCATTTATTGCCGAGTATTCCCGAGTATTGCTACTTATTCCCAAATACTGTCACGTATTCCGTAGTATTCCTAACTATTGCCATATATTGACAGTATTTCCAAATGTATTCCTTAAAAAATGTACAGGGATTCCCACCAGTGGTTCACCCCTCGACTATTGTGTATCAGTTAAACAACTACTGTAACTTTCATATAGTGAATAAACATTAACAACTTAGTTCCTATTTCATTGAAAAATATATGAATACAATCAATTTTAAATAAATTCGATTGATTGCTTCTCATAAAAGTTCAATTTAGCTTTCAGACAAATCAAAAACAGATATTTCTAATTTTGATTGTCCCGTTAAATCGCAAATTTGAAAGATGACTCTTTAAACGTTTTCACCACACTATAGTCTATTTGAGAATGACTGGCTGTAATAAATCATTCTGTCAAAGACATTCCAGTGGCGCGCCAATAATTGTTTGCACAGGGATAGTCGAAAACGTGTGAAAAGTTCTGCGTTAACAATAAATGAAAAGTTAATTGTATCAAATGTGCACGATGCCCTTCGACATCAACATCCGTCAAGAAGTGTTGACGACATTGTCGAATTGTGCTCAACCATGACGGGGGTATCAAAAAGAACAATTTATCGTATTGTGAAGGAAAGAAAAGCTGGTGGTCAAGTACTTGCACCAATGTTATCTCCTGGGAGGCCGAAGTCTGTTATATTGGATGATTTCATGAAGGGTGTAATTCGAAGAAAAGTCCATTCGTTTTATTTGAATAAAAAGATTCCAACCATCGATAAAATTTTACAGTTGGTAAACGATGATGAAGATTTGCCACAAATTTCAAAAAGTAAGTTGTGGGAAATTCTGCACGAACTAAACTTTAAATGGGAGAAGGTAAACAGAAAATCAGTTCTTCTGGATAAAGAAGAAATTATTTGTTGGCGAAGCAAATATTTGCGTACAATAAAGCAATATAGAAATGAAGGAAAGCAGATATATTATCTTGATGAAACGTGGATAAATGAAGGGCATACAGTCAAGACAGTATGGCAAGATAAGAACATCGAAAGCTCTAGGCAAGCGTTCTTAGAAGGCTTATCAAATGGATTTCAAGCACTGTCTGGAAAAGGGCGCCGTTTGATAATAACCCACATTGGTAGTGTTGATGGATTTGTTGAAGGAGGTTTGCTCATGTTCGTCTCAAAATCAACTGCAGACTATCATGAAGAGATGAATGCAGATCACTGATCTCTATACATAACTGGATCGCGTATCCCATGTTAAGTTCTTGTGACTAATTGAACGTCGCCATATTTCAAAAAGTGTAGTCTCTCGGCCTATTTCCGGCGGGATATTCAAATTACTATTTGATAAGATTTGAATTATATATATTCAGCAGGAAAGTAAGATATACAAAATACGATATTTTTACCTTCCGTCAAAAGGAAGGTATTGTTTTTGGTCAAAAAATTCGGTGGTGAGTTTTTAATGAATAAGCACGTTTTAGGGTCCCTACAATACGAATGTACTATTTTTAAGATGATGTCTGTATGTGTGTGTGTGTGTGTGTCCGTGTGTGTGTCTGTGTGTGTGTCCGTGTGTGTGTGTGTGTGTGTGTGACAAATTTTTCTCCGACGATAACTCCAAAACTACAATTCTAAAAATTATGATTCTTTCATATTCCTCTTCTTTACAACCATATGAAGAGCTGATTAGATTTTGGTTATAATTGGTCAACCGGAAGTACCCTTATTTGAAGTTCTTAACAGTTTTTCTTGAAAAATCGCAGTTAAATATCATTTTCGACATTTTATGTGATTATTAATAGAAAGAATATCTTATTCTCTATACGGTTCGATTATACATTTTCCTTCATATCCAATAGATATAGAGTTATAGAGAGATTAAGAGAGATTAACTTTCGAAAATCAGTCAGCATTGCAAAAATTATGAAAACAACAGATATAGGTATTCAAAAAAATCTAATTGACAGATGTCAGTGGCAAGTGCAAAACCTAAGTGGAAAGTAAATGATCTGAAAGTGATATAAGTGACAGTGTCGCTCTCCAGTGACTTGCATTTGCGGCCTCGCCACAAGATAGGAACTTATAATGCCAGAAGTACGAGAAAGGCAAAAGAGAAGATGGAAGGACTGTATAGCAGAAGATTTGAGAGATGAAGATCTGTGTCACGAAGGTGCTTTGGACAGGAATGAGTAGAAGAGAAGAGTAAGAAACAGCGACTTCTAATAAATAGGGCAAAGTTGAAGCAGGAGGAAGTGTTAAGTGCAATACATAATGTACGTTCGTATTCGTATTAAAATTTTATTAGATTTTAGAATCTTTTCAAAGGAACTTTCAGTATGGATATGTAAAAAATAGTGTGTTCTTGTTACAGTTATACAGGATATATAGAATCTTTTTCAAGGAACTTTTGGTATAGGATATAGACAAAATACATCGAATTGACGGAAGGTTTTGTGCTGGCCACAACAGATTTTTATAAATAATATTGCAAATATAATAATTTAATTAAAAATGAAAAAATATGGACACGTATGTATAATATTAATTTTTAAAGAAAAACAACACATGAATTATAGTTTTTTTGTATAACATGGCAAATTATAAATGCAAAAATAATGATATATTTATATGTGAAAACATCATTGTTTTTCATCATTTTTCTTTACGTGACACGACACACAAGCAGACTTATAAATGCCAAAAATTGTGGGTGCACTACCAGGAAGTAAAACTTCATGAGAATTGACTTTCTTCAATAAATCCGTTGAGAAATGTTCAGCACATAATCTCATTAATGCAGTTGGCTTAAAATGCAATCCAAGATTCATATTTTTTACCCATTGATCTAATAAATTACGATTCTTTAATGGAAACCTATAATATATCCCCAACGACGATTAGAAATAATTGTTATTCAAGTACAGGGTGGGGCAGAAAAACCTATCCGATTTCAAATCCCTTTTTCTCAAAAGAGGGAGCAGGTAGAGTAGTGGGGTAAAAACCGTTAGAAAGCCGGTTTTATGCCATTTGTCAGTAGTCAACATGCCTTGGTCTGGTGAACATCGTGCTTTTGTTATTGAGCGGTTTATCGAATGCGGCGGTTCGATAATTGCTACACAACGTGCTTTTCGAATTCATTTCGGACTCGGGCGTCATGATCCTGTTCCACATCACGCTACGATTAAAGTGTGGGTGTCAAATTTTAGACAGACGAGTTCAGCATTGAAAAAGAAGTCGCCTGGACGTCCCAGGACAGCAACAGGACCTGAAAACGTGGCCAATGTGAGAGCCGCGATTGAACGTTCCCCGCGTCGTTCGGCGCGAAAACATTCGCTCGCTTTGGCGATTTCCAACCGCAGTATTCGGCGCATGTTGCACCGGGACCTCAAAATGCATCCCTACAAAATGGTTGTTGCACAGGAATTAAGTGAAAGGGATTTTGAAACCCGTACGAACCTGTGTCGCGATCTCCGAGAACTCCCAAACGACGATGTTGTGCTCTTCACGGACAAAGCCCATTTTCACCTTTGTGGTGCCGTTAACAGGCAGAATTTTCGATATTGGAGTGACGAAAATCCTCGAGAAATCCATCAGGAACCCCTCCATAGCCCAAAAGTGACTGTGTGGTGTGCTCTTTCCCGCCTAGGCGTCTGGGGGCCTTACTTTTTTGAAGAAAATGGGCAAACCGTAACGGTCAACAGCGAGCGCTATTGTTTCATGCTGGAAAATTTTCTTAGACCCAAAATGGAAGAAAATGGCGTGGAAAATGTGTGGTTTCAACAGGATGGGGCAACCGCCCACACATCGCGACGATCAATGGACATTCTCAAGGAACTGTTTCCCGGTCGCCTCATTTCCCTGAGAGGTGATCTTGGCTGGCCGCCGCGCTCACCGGATCTCACTCCATGTGACTTCTTCCTTTGGGGTTACCTCAAATCGAAGGTTTACCAGCATCGACCAAGGACCCTTCTTGCTTTACGAAGGGAAATTGCTCGGGCAATTGAAGAAATTCCTGTGGAAATGACGGTGAAAGTCATGGAAAGCTACCGCGAGCGCCTAAATCAGTGTATCCGCTCCCAAGGACGACATTTGAGTGATGTGCTTTTCAAAACTTAAATTTAAAAATGGCATAAAATTTGCGATATGTTAATAAAAAAATTTTTGACAAGTTGAGTGGTTTCAATTTTATAACGTTTTGAAATCGGATACGTTTTTCTGCCCCACCCGTATAAATTCATATTTGTACAAAAGAAAATAGTTAATGTTACGACGTCTACTTTAACCTTAATATAGATATTACGTGTAATTCCTTTACATGTCAATAATATATTTAATAATTAACCTACTTATGAAAACTAGCGTTCTTTTCTTTCTTTTTGCCATAATATACACATTTTAATACCATTTGGTGAACAGCTGAGCAGACAACAACACACCGTCAGGCCGAGAGACTACACTTTTTTCCAAAATGGCGTCTTTAAAATAATCACAAAACGCCCTATCTCCATCCTATCTCATACGCAATCCAGTCATGTATAGAGATCAGTGATGCAGATGTTTTTGAAGAATAATAATGACTGAGAAAGTTATATTTAAATATTAAAAACTTTTATTTTTAGTAAATGTATAAACAGATCACTCTACAGATCCTATCTACGTCTATGACACAGTCCGACGGGGATTATCAGACGGCACTTCTATTGTTCGACAAGTAAGTTTCGTTCCAGGTACAAAGCGTGCGGCTTATTTTGACCATCCTAGTGTAGTTACAACTGATTTTTCTGGTAGTTTTATTTGCCGCATTGCTGGCAAAAATTCAATACTACTCTTGCAAATAATGATTTATTACTGCCAGTCATTCTCAAATAGACTATATCACTATTCGTACATCCCCACTGACAGTTTACCGTTTTCGAACCGCAGTTCTGTATCCTAACAAATGCGTTTCATAATCGAAAATTGATGTCGTGATTCCAGCGCACGTTTTACACGGTATCATGTTCGCACATCGCCAGAGCAGAAGCCGAGGCGAGCCGGCCAGCCAATAATGAATTGATAGCTAATCTGCTGTACTCTGTATTCTGCTGTGGATCAGCTGGTAACAAAAGCAGGCGGGAATTACGGCGGCAATATTTCCCTCATTATTGTTATTGCGAAGCGACGTGCCTATAAATCACAATCGAGATTGCAGTATGCTATGAAAATATTTACGCAAAATTCGTGGGTAATTAAAAATTGAAAAGTTTTTATGCCAGTTCACATTGAACTTTTTTGTTTTTTGAAATACCACAATGCATTGGGGTCCTCCATTACGAGCCCTAATACATATTAGATGGCCTAGTCGCTAAAATTTTATTTTGTTTATCGCATATAACTACCGTAATTATCGATATATTTTTTTTAATATTATAGATATTTTGTGGTTCTAATGCTACATAGGAAGATATCTTCTGAAATATTTTGTTGTTTAAATGTCAAACGATATTATTCATAGCTTTACTAACAATACAAGAAAAACAAATAAATTTTGAAAACAATTGACGGCATTTCTTTATCAAAGTTTAGAAGAGAAAACACCTTAAAAATTACGGAAAGTTTTAAAAATAATCGGCCAATTATCCATTGCTGATAAATAATAGAAATTACGTTATAATGTGGAAATATCTTTACTTTAAATAAAAAAATCTGATGTGGCCAACACATGACCTCCCGCCAATTCAATGTTTAAAATAGCAGTGAGCTTTAAGTAAAGTATCATTTCCGGTTAATCGTTTGTAAATAAAATCTAATTTGTTGTCCAAGAAATAGAAAAGTGTGTAATACGAAATTTTGGATTGTTTTATTGTTTTTCCTCAAAAATTTGTTAAAGCTCCAAATTAAGTACTACATCCGATTTATCATATATGGTTAAAATCTAATATGTTGTTTCAAACTATATATGAGTTTTAAATACCAAATTTGAGAAGTTTTGGATCATATTTTCATAGGCTTTAAGGAAAAATCGTCACACACGTACATTCTTATAAAAATCAGCATCATCTTCTAGGTGTTCTAAAACGCAATCTTTGTAAATTCTTCGCCGTACATAATCCATTTTGTAAATGTGTAGTTGTAAATTAATATTAATTTATAGTGCTGCAAAAATAGCAATTAGCAAATTTAAATCAGATCATCCTGTTCATCTAACATTTATGTATGATGGAAAATATATTATTTTTACAAACCTTAATAAAATATTTTACTATTATATTCTCATTAACACGGTTTCATTAATAATTTTAATATAATTGCTGCCTGTCAGTGACATTTGTTTAAATATGTCAAACCTATCATTAAAATTATGATTTTGTTTGACGCATAGGCTAGGTGATACATGGAAATAAATTATATTATATATTCATATTTAAAGTTATTTAGAGTTATTTACTAAAAGTTATTATCGTAGAATTGAAGATTAAACCATTATATTCCATTTTAATTAGTAAAAGTTGCTAAAAAATTATATTCAATGAATTTTTTACAAGAAAAACTGTTAAAATCTTGTATAAATGATACTTCCGGTTATCCGATATACACTAAAAACTAATGAGCACTTCCCATATTAGTATAGAATGGGTATACAAAATTTCAAATTTTTCTGATTGATAGTATTTGAGTAATCGTGTCCGCAAGATCCACACACACACACAGACACACACACATACATACATACCTACAGACATCATTGTAAAAATGTTAAAATCGGATTCTGGGGACATCAAAACGTGCTTATTATATAAAATCTCTATATGCTATTTTTAGCACGATCCCTATACCTCCCTTACCTAGGGTAGCGGGAGGTAAAAATCAAAACTTCGTCCATTATTATTAGAAATAATACTATTTAAATAACGATAAATTAATTTAACAAATAGGCCAAATAATATGGATTAGCGAACAAATTAAAAACTTGGCTACGTATATTAAAACTACTACTTAGTTTAAAAATTAAAAATTTATACATTAAGTAACGAGTGTAATGGGGTCCTGTGGCCGCGTGCCTGAGGGTCTGGTCGCGAACCCGGGGGAACCGGGTTCGATCCCGACAGGCGCCAAATATTTCCAATTTTAAATGGCACTAAAGTGACCCCTGTGGTGCACTCTCCACGCCTGCTATGAGTGCCCGTGAGGGGACGCCTGGTAAGCGCCCACACGGTAAAATATATCGTCATCATTACCGATGTCTACATGTGTTGTAGATACTGGCACACCCAGAAATGGGTAATATGCCGTGATGATATATTTATTTATTTAAGTAACGAGTGTCCAAAGAGTTTATAAAATAAGTCACATACTGCATTTTTTCTACAACTGCAAATTAAGATAACAGAAATATGTTTTACGCACAACTGTATCAAAATTGTGTGTTTACATCTTAGTTACCATGGCGGAAAGTGAAAGATTACACCAGCGGGCGTAAAGTGGCACATGCGGGGCGTAAAGTAGAGAAAAACCCGGCGACTGGTAAGCAAAACGTCAAAAATACAATTGGAAATATTTTCACTGTTCACTTTTGTTAGAATTACTGTAGACTGTGTGTAAGATAAACGATTTTCATATTTTATTTACTTTACACATTACAGAGTTGCCACCATCAATACACGTGTGGCATTTAACATGTCCTATCTAAATTTAGTTTTTTTCTGTACATTTATGTTGGTAGTACTGATAGAACTGCATTAAACTTCAGATCTGTTATCTGTCAAATATGAACTCGGTATTTGGTGTATGTAAATTGTTCTCTGTTATCTTTCTAATTTGTTTCAGGAATGTTATTTAAGGTCGTATAAAAATATTGTACGCAACTCAAGTGTAAACAAACTTTATGACATTCGGTCAATAATTTTCGTTACTCGGCAAGCCTCGTCTTAAAATTTGTGATTACACTTTTGTTATATGGCGCCAAATATTGGCGAACTACAAAATGAGCTTAACATCTACATCATAAAATATTAAAATAGCTATTTATGTAATAAATTTCGAAATAATAGTGTTTCAGGCACGCGACGTGAAATTTGTACGGACGAGCGTAAGCGAGTGACACAACACTTCAAGTGCCTAAAACACTTATTTCGCAATGTATTACATACAAGATTTTTTTTATAATAGCGTTTTAAAACAGATCATTTATTCTCAAATTAAATTTTTCAAAATTAAAAAAATCTGTTGTGGCCAGCACAAGACCTCTCGCCATTTCCATATTAGGCTATTTAAGTATTGTATTGCACTTCGCTTTCGAACCGTCGTTTTATAACAAAATATTATAGAACATTACCCAAATATTGTTTTTTATTATATTTAACATGTCTTCTGCACACATATAATTCTAATTATATCTATTTTTCTTTGTATGAGGAAGTTTCTAAATGCCATAGATTGTCCCAATTCATTAACCAGATTGGCGGTATTTCTGATGGATATATGCATTTTACCACAATTTTACCTATAATTTCAAATATTTAATTAATAAAACAATAAGAACAATTAAATATACTTCCCAGTAAAAGCTATCAGAATGTCACTAAAACTGTTGATTTTTGACAATGACATGTGTCATTTACAAATTATGTTATAAACATTGGAATTTGTCAACTGGTTTCTTTAGTGCCGCAGCCTCTGCGATTAGTTCACTCTATAAATTATAGTGTCTTTATCTCTAAATCTATACAAGATATAATAAAATTTTTAAGTATATTAGATGGAGAATTTTATGTTCTTCAATATTTAATAAAAAAAAACTCCCAAAAAATTATATTTAGAAGAATTTTTCTAAGAAACTACTACTTCCGGTTGTTCAATTGTTACCAAAACCTTTTCAGCTCTTCCCAGGAATGTCAGATTGAGGAAACTGCAGTTAATTATTTTTTAAGTCTTATAGTTTTTGAGGAATCGTGACTACAACATCCAGACATACATACACACACACACACACACACACATATATATATATATATACACACATCCACACACACACACACACACACACACACACACACATATATATATATATATATATATATATACACATCCACACACACACACACACACACACACACACACACACACACACACATCATTTTAAAAATGTTATAATCGGATTCTAGGGACCTTAAATCGTGCTTATTCAATAAAATCTGGATATGCGAATTTTAGCATGAATCCAATACCTCTCTTAGCGAGATGTAAAAATAGGCAGACGTCGGGTTCATCTATTCGTTGCTAAATGACAATCAAAAAGTTGTGTTATAAAACGCTAGAATAAAAAATGATTACAGCTTAATGAATAAAAATTAAGACTTTCTAAAACTACAGATCGCTTTCAATACAGGTAAAGTTTCATAAAAGAAATTTTTAAAAAATAGTGGAGGGTCCTATTGAATTCTCCAAAATTGAATTTGCATACGCTCTCCAGCATTCCCTTGCGATTACTTTATCCGTAACACTGAACTATTTAATAGCTCTCGTATTTGCCACTTTGCTTAAATTGACAATCGTGGAAATCGGAATTCGAGAGCAAGTCAAACCAGGTAATGAGAAAAGCGGTGAAGAGCAAATAGATTAGACAAGTGCACAGAAAGAGATTAAATTTCTACCTGTCTTTCTCATATAATGTCATCTCAAAAAGTGAAATACAAAATTCCTGTTTTTTATTCAATTTTGACGTTTTACTGCCATTATTAACTCCATATCAACAACTACAAGTAACACTTTATTCACAAGTGAATTATTTTTTTTTAAATCATCAGAGGTTATCTTGGTTAACTTGGGGCGAAATGACAGGTTTCTATTTTACAAGTTACTTCTTATTCGCTCATTTTATGTAGTTGCTATGGATATTTATTTATTTCATTTCTACCTTGTGTCAAGTCACAAAAGATGCCATTTTTATGACGTTTGAAGAAAAAAAATACTGGGCCGTATTCCCTCATCTTTAAGTAGTGCTACTTCCGAAAAATCGGTACTTCAACTGTCAAATGTCAACTTTAATATTAAAAATTAAAGAAATAAAAATAAATTAAATTGTAAATAGCACTTATTTCAAATATTATAGGCTTCATTTACAAAAACATAAAACCTATTCTTGTCTACTCGTAAAATTAAATTAAATTTAAAATATTGAAATAGCACTACTTCCCAAGTAGCGCTAGTATAAGATGTGAGAATACGGGCCATTGTATGCAACTCAACAATACTTGGCCTCTTGTCATAAAGCTTGCATTTATATTTTTATAACTTTATTTTTTGTCTGTTTTTTTTTTTTCTTTGAGTTATGCATTATTATTATTTTTATAAAATGTAGATAAAAATTCAAAAATTACTTTATCTACTACTGATGTTAAATTACGCACAGAGCCTACTTTTAACATCAGGAACAAAATAAACAATTATTTCTTAATACTTCTAGAAAAAAGATTTTAATTATTTAAATAAAATAATCCTGATGTATTATTAATCATATAAGGCATTTACGAAAATTTTACCGGTGAGCTGTTACCGGCATATACCGGTAAACAGCTGTTACAGGTTACAGCTACCGGGATAGACACTTTAAGAATGCAAGAGATAAACAGGGTAGATTTATAACCTATGCAGTTGAAAGATGAAACAGATTTGAAATTTGACGTAGTTAAACGTTATCTAGTCTCGTCTTCTGTATTATCATAATAAACTAAACCTGCTTCCGATTCCAACTTCGCTTGGCATCTCTACCTTTTTTTAAGGTTAGATTCTTCATTTACCGCATTTACCGGCTGAATTACTCGATCCACAAATCATGGATTAGGTAGATGGATCTGGTAGATATGATACAATTTTCGAACACGGTAACTATTAACCACTTGTGTTTTCGAACGCAGTCGGTAGGTGCGGTATCTACCGGTAGAATTTTCGTAAATGCCTATATTTATTTCTTAAAAAATAATATAGTAGTACAATAATATAAGAGTAATTTTGTTTATAAAGTCTTCTTTTCTTTTTTCAGAAACAATTTAGTCTTCTCCATTGCGCTGCAGCTACCTCCAGGCTCAGTGTAGTAGACTTCCTTCTGGATTTCGTGGAGAGCGTCTCCTTAGACACGCCCGACCAAGAAGGCCGCTCAGCTTTGCACCACGCTGCTTCAGGAGGACATCTTGCTGTCTGTAGACGTCTTGTTGAAGCTGGAGCTCAACCCAATGCTGCTGATAGCCAGGTAGGCAGGAATAGTATTTTACATTACAAGCCAGGTAAAACGGTTTTTACTGCGGAAAGGAGGAAATGACTGGCGAGCCTGTCACCTCCTTGAGGCAGTAAAAACAGTTACCTCGGCGTGTATTGTATAATATTTTATTTGTTACTCACTTGTAAATGAAATTTAAAATTATAACCTAAATCTCTCAGTTGCAATTGACACTTATTTTTAATACGTATAGTGGAACAAAACACAATTTTCACATGTCAACAACGTTACTAACGTGGTAACTAACTTGTAAAATTATTACAAGTTAGCAACCAATTTTACAAGTTAGTAACTAGTAAACAATAATTTTCAAAAGAAGTTGGCGGTATCAATAAATGAAGTTTACAAGTGAGTAACAAATAAAAGATATTTACGCACATCTGCTTTAAAACTGTTTGTTTACATCGTGGTTACCATGGCGAAAACTGAAAGATTACACCCTGCGGGCGGTAAAGTAGCATATGCGGGCGGTAAAATACAGAAAGGGCTCGCTTACTGGTAAACAAAACATCAAAAATACAATTGGAAATGTAATCAAGACTCTTATTTGTAAAAAACGATATTAGTTCCGCTAAATTTTCACTAGATTTTATTAGAATTGCCTAAGGAATTACTTCAGAAATTGTCTCAAATCTCCAAGCTTGACATTTAAAAAAATGTTCATATAACCAAATAGTTAGCAATGCAACGCATTATAGTTTTGTGACATGGCCACCTGGTCACGTAATAATTTTATATAGCAACAAGCTTTAAATGTATTTAAAAAACAATTTAAAAACATTTCATTTGATTGCAGTTGTGCGTAAAACGTTGTACATACCTCGGGCCGAAAGAAGTTTACACCCTCGGACGAATAAAATAAAATTTCGTCCGCAGGCGTAAACCTTTTCTTTCGACCCTCTATATGTAAATAACTATTGTAATATTATATTTTGAAGTGAAAACCTGCATGATAAGTTTAATTTTCAGTCTATTTTAAATTAAATTTTCGATATTGTTCAAAAATAGAGGTACACGTGCTGTTATTATTAAATAAAATAAAAGTTTGTTAAACGATAAATAATTAAGAAAAAGATAATTAATATTTCATAATTAACAAGCAATAATATCAACTTTATACCTTTTAAAGCATTGTATACACAATCATTATGCGTACCTTCGTTTTGTGAGAACGTAAACTGACAGCTCAAGTGACAGTTGTGAGTATGAGCTTATTTTTGTGTAAAATATTTAACATTTGCAAATCTCTATGTTCATGTCTTACGTTTAATTTTATTTTTGAGAGCTGTGAACACTTTTATTTGAATTTTTTGTTTAAATTGATATTTTTATTTTTATGTATAATTTTATTTTTATTTTGGGAGCTGTGAATGAAACTTTACTTAAAATTCACTATCAAACTGACAATCAATTCGTTCAAAATGACATATTGACCAAATTTTGTACTGTGTACATTCAACTTCAAATTTGTCATCATCGACCAATAAAAATGACTTAGTTCGGATCCCTGTTTAGTTCAAAATTCTCTCGATTCGGCGAATGGACTATAAGATATATTGTTGCTCTCGACGAGTTCTGTTACACCTGTATGTATTTTCACATGCTCTGTATCAATTTATTAAACTGCATTATTATCTTTAACAGCCCGATTCACAAAAAACTTTAAGCTAATCCTCATTTTTGGATTAGTGAATTCTATTCTATTCCCGTATTTAAAATTTAATTTTCGTTATATTTTCAATAAAGGTAGATACTAGGAATAGATTACACTATATTTTAAGGTATAAATTGTCAAAATTAGAGTAGAATTCGCTAATCCAAAAATGAGGATTAGCTTAAACTTTTTTGTGATTCGGGCTGTTAAAGCTGTTTAGTAGGTTAAGTACACTAAAATCTAAAATAAAAGCATCATACATAGTTTAAAACAAACACAATCTGTGTCTCGGCTGTTGTTTACTTAGGAACTGCGATTTAAGCTTTTATTTCTTATTTTCTGGAAAAGTTAGACAGCGATTACCAACTAGACTCAAATTAAATTGGGCTATTTTATTTTAACGAACTTAATCCATTAGAGCTAATTTTCTTTGGAGAATATAACAGAAGATTAAAGGGTGTACTAAACGTTTGTCTAATTTAAATTTTCCATTTCATTAAACAATTGTGCTGTTTAAAGTGTTAATCTGTATTCTTAAAGACAGAGCGCCACTTTAACTATTGTTCCTGTTGATTGTATTTTTAAATGAATTGAACCATTTAATTAAATTTCGAGGTGTAGACAACTTTCTTCGGTTCACTTCAAACAATATATACAGAGAATTTATTTTAAAATGCAACATTATAGTTCATCACTTCCATGGTTACTCAGTATTGTCAAAAAATGACAGCAATGTAATATTTGTCCATGCAACATTATAAATAGTATTGCAGCACAGGAGATACCTCCAAAACACATCACAAATGTTGTCAATTCTTATTACGACCGACTAGAATATTGCCTCAGAGTGATTGGGGGTATTTTTATTTTAACATTCATTACATGAAAGTTATGAATTTTTGTAAGTTAAAGTTTGTTAAGATGTACAACATTCATGTTTTGATTATTTGTTAATCGTCTGTAGGCTAATTTATTGGAAATTAGTTTTGATAATACAAAACTAGAAATTTTGTATGTAGCATTTTAAAATTAAAAATCTGATGTGGCCAACACAAAACCTCCCGCTATTGAATTTTTATTAATTTAAATACATAGTTACGTATTTACTACCGCTGCAAACTGTTCCATTGCAGAAAACTATTGCTTTATTTACTATTTTCTTTTTAAAATGTCACTATTATTAATTTGAAGTGATTAGTTTTTTGACAGTGACATTAACTGTCAGTTACATTCATTTGAAATATGAACTGTGTAACAAACGAATTATTGTGTCTTAGGCTTCGCGACTAATAAAAAAAATTATTTTTAAATTTATGTGTAAATTATATAGAAAAAGTATTAATGTATTCCAGTAGAAAATTCAATAATCTTTAATTTTCATAAGACATAAAATGCGAAAAAATGGAATTTAATGGTATTTTTTGAAGAAAAACCATTATGAGCTTCAGGTAAAGTGTCATTTCCGGTTATCCGATTTACACCAAAATCTAATGGCTTCTATTCATATTAGAATGGGATGGAAATACAAGTTTTCAGAATTTTCTGAATGATAGTATTTGAGTTAGAGTGAAGACAAAATCCCTACACATACACACATACATACACACATACACACACACACATACACACATACACACACACACACACATACAGACATCATCGTGAAAATATTAAAAATGGATTCTAGGGAACTTAAAACGTGGTCATTTACTAAAATCTCGATATGAGATTTTTAGCACGATCCCTATACCTCCCTTACCAAGGGTAGCGGGAGGTAAAAATTATATTGCTGTCATTTTTTGACAACAGTGAGTAACCATGGAAGTTGCATGTTAAAATAAATTCCCTGTATGAGCTACTTTACAATTACAATTAATCATTGAAATTTGTGTAATATTTTGAAAAAGTCACGTGATCTGAAACAGAATGTGACGTCAAAGCATGGCCAACTTCATTCAATTGCGCTACGCTTATTATGGCGTTTAAAATCGTTGTTTTCTCATAAATAATTTTGTCGCAAGATTTGGATGAGATTATATAGTTATATTTATTTCAATTAGGAGGATAGTGTTGGTAACTCTGATCCTCCTTGGTACCTGTCAATGAAGTTAAGATGTGCAAATGTGTTGACAGTTTATTAAAAGTAAATATATTACTTCAAAAATTAAAATTCAATATTTATTTTGAACCGTCTCGGTGGTCGTGCTTGTGGAGGCAGTGTGTCTGCGGCAGCACTCGAAGCGACCTTCACCGCTCGGACCCTGAGGTCGTGGGTCCGATTCCCACCAGGGGCTTGGATGTTTGTGTGTGTTTAATACTTTATAATATATAAAAAACATGTAAACAAAAATTGTAAAATTGAAAATATAAATAAAGTATTTGGGCTATACTAAATATAGTTAAAAGCCGACAAAATATTATTATTATTATATTAAATTCAATATTTATTTTAACAAATTATATATAGGGCGGAATTTGCGGGGCTGGAAGTCATGGTGTATTCAGTGGCGGATCTAGGCCCTTTTTACAGTGGCCACTGTGAAAATTCTCTGAGCCACTGTAACTTTTTATAAATTATTATAAATGTAAATTAAATATTTCAAAAATCATTTTATTTGCATATTTTTTTTTTTAATGACATGTCTATATTGTATATAACTTAATATGTAGTATTAATATTAGTAATAATTTTTACTTATGCTTAATTTCACATTCATTTCATCTGTTGTTTACCGCAACAACCCGAGTAGAAAAAAGTTGATATTTAAAACTTATTTCTGTACATGAAAGGGGGAAAACATGCTTTTGCATATCCCTTGAAAAAAATATAACTTTTAATTTTAAGGCATTTGACCTTGAACGAAAAAAAAATTTCGCGCATTTTTTTTATGTGTAACTTACCTCACCAAAGGGCCTCACAATGATCTACCTCCCGCTGCCTCGCTTAATGCTGAACCACTGCAGTTAACAAAGTCTAGATCCGCCACTGGGTGTATTGCAGGCAGCATTTTGTTATGTTATATGTCACTTGTCATTTATGTATACAAAGAGAGGGCCGATGTTTTGTTTCATGTGTAATTGTATTTTATTTTTTTTACATATAATAATACAATAAACAAAGTGTTTTTCTCTACTGTTTCTAGTGCCAATATTTTATTTAATTGTATACGAAATCAACAAATTATTATTTTTTATTAGTACCTCTGAAAAATATTGCCTAAACTTCCACTTAAAATGTAAAACCAGCATTGTTGTATATTTGAAAAATCTTTCTTTAGTTCGCTGTATTATTTCCAGGGCCGTACTCCTCTTCATTGTGCGTCATCAGGCGGTCACCGGGCTGTTGTAGAATATTTGCTGAGTGCAGGGTTGGGTTTAGGAGGGGTAAATGTGCAAGACAACCAAGGAAACGGGGCTTTGCATCTGGCTGCTGAACAACAACAAACTGAAGTTGTTGGGGTATTGTTAGAAGCCGGGGCTGATTCGGATTTAGAAAACCAAGTAAGTACATAGTTTGTTAATCAATATACATATGTTCGTCAAAGATCACAGATCTCGATAATAAAGGTATTACACCTAGTCAAAATTTAACTGTCTTTAGATAAAAATTGAAAATATACATAAATTATTGAATATTATTGAAAAAAAAATTGTTCAAATATTAAATTGTTAGCAAACTATAAATAAGTCAAATTCTTAACTTTGTAATTTCTTTTCTCGCTTATTTCGCATTATTTTTTAAATCGCTCATACTCCTCATGTAAAAAAAGAAATTATTATAGTCTGATTCATAAAAGATGGCTATTCAAGATCACTTGTTCAAAGAAAGAATAGACAGCACTTTATATAGCAATAGCTTAGCAACATTTTATATTAAAAAGAGAAAGACTGTTTGACGTATGTCTATTTAATTAATGGTGTATGACATACTGATATATTCCAAAAATAAAATATAATAACCAAAACCATGGTTTCGGTTACCGAATGGTTCTAGTCATGTGACTATTGCTATTAGCTGCATTCTTTTTACCAATATCTCACCTCACTTGTTCTCAAAATGAGATGAGATTGAAGTGAGGTGAGCTGAGATAATTGCTTAACAAATAGAACGCAATTTAGAGAAAGAACGAAATATCTGTTTATCATATGTTTTATTTATCAGTATCTTGACATTTTCATTTTGTTTTCGAATTTATTTTAAATATCTAACATGGTGGACCTGCTAAGACAATGAAATGTCAAAGAATAAATTTACATTGTATGAATTTTCATTGCAAATAACATCATAAAACAATTCAATTTATTTATTAAATTTATAATTAAAGAAATACAATTCCACTTATTAATATTAAATCATCAACATTAACACTTTCTTAAATATTCATTTTTAAATAAAAAATAATATTGAAAAACCCCCACTCCTCAACTGAGGTGAGACACTCAACAAGCATCACCCCGCTAGGTAACTCAGTATCGGCAAGGGGGGAGGAATCCGCCTCACTTCATCTCATCTCATTTGGGACAAATAGAACTGTCAAAATTACTGAGACAACTGAGATGAGCTGAGATGAACTGATATTGTGTGTAAAAAGAATGCACCAATTGAAACAGTTCGGGTTCAATCGCGGTAACCCTAAAATTTTGTGTCAAAACATTACGTCTATCGTCTTTCATAATCCTAAATTATAGAGTAGAAAATTAAAATACGTACAATACAAACCGTAAAAAATAGATGCAAGCATCAAAGAGTCAATAAATAGTATCTAACTTCACTAACCTATAAAATCTGACATCTTTTGAAAAAGGACAGAAGATGTTACCGACAAAAAACACGGTTACGTTAGTGCGTTTCGGTTGCAACGACGATTTAAAATATACTGGTTATGCTTTTCATTGTTTCTGATGGTCCGCTTGATATGTGTGTTTTCTTGAATAATCCGCTAGATGCGCTACGTGAGAACGACCCTACCATAGAAAACTATTTTTACATAAAATATAAAAAATTAAATACATAATGAATTTATTTTTAATATAAATTTATATATTTAATGGAAACCTGAATCAATACATTGTTAGAATTTAAAATTGGAAAAACTAAATAAATTGATAGAACCGTACGCTTCCAGATTTCCATTCGGTAATAATATCTTCTTCCCGAAAATGTTTTCGACAAACATCATTCAATCTTAATTCGCGATCATCTCTGTTAATTGCACATTGCCATTTTTTAAAAAGTGATATATCGAGTGGAGCAGCAAACAGACATTCTTTTTCAGTGGATTTCTTGTAACCGGATTCTCATCCAAGAATGAAACATTTTCTATTTAATTTTCTTTTCATTTTGCATTAATTGCAATATATTTCAACAAAATATTTATATTACATTACATATAATACGAATATGTACTTCATTTATTTACCTTTCTATAAGATATAACATGTAATATTTTCAAAATGACTTGCAAATGACAGGTGTCAGTTGGGTCGTTCTCACGTTTTCGCCTCTAGCGGAAAAAACGAGGAAACACGTATCGCTTTGGACCCTCATTTTGTGCAGAGTGGCACAACCAGTATATTTTAAATCCTGGTTGCAACCATTTGATATTATTGGAACACTTTTGGTTAACCACGGTTAAAATTTGTTATTTTTGGAATATACCCTTGGTCATATTACTAACACACTAAAGGTAATAGTGACGTATGTCGTAGATTTACAAATAAATTATTATCTACTACATTGCCCTTTGTGCTACTATTTATCCAGTGACTTTGTGTATTAAATCAAATTATTATTACATGCGTTACATGGTCTCATCGACCTTTAAACTAATAGACGCAGCGTACGAGCAAAACGCTTGTCCCGCCATAACGGTGCAGACACAGTATCTCTATCCTTCAACGGTGTTACGGAAGTTAAGAAATCACGGCAAAATAAAAAAATGATTTGTCCCTAACTTGTTATACTTGGTGCATAATCGCTAAGAGTATAGATTTAATTTCTTTGTGCATAATTAGTTTTATTATATATTTTTAATACAATATATTATATACATATATTATACGGAACAAGTAATAATTAATAAGAACTTACATGTGAAATGACACAGCTGAACCGCGTACGTACTGCTGACTGCACGAAATACACCGTTTTCCCATTATTTTGTCGCACACAGACCTCACAACACATATATTTACGTATATATTGACAGAAATAATTGTAAATGTTCTCCAAAAAAGTAAATAATACACAGTCACGAAACGTCAAATGTAGATTTTGACAACTATTTATTGATAGAGAGCGATGTATAGAAATTTACATATGAAAAAGATGTACAATGAGTACGAACGTATACGCAGTATACTTTAACTGAGAACTTCCGTGCTGTTGAAAGACAGAATATATATTTCTATCCTTTTATGTTGGAGCATTATTCTAACAATAAAAGAATAGGAGACACTTGGTCCATTAGTTTAAAGGTCGATGCATGGTCTATATTTTTGTTTATAAAGAAACAACATGGATACGAAATGCAGTGAAGTTATATTATATCGTAGGACTTGTAAATGACTTTGAATAGTCATCTTTTGTGAACCAAACTATATCGAACGCTATTTAAATCACAGAATTGTTGACAGTTGTAATCAATATTAAAAACGCAGTTTCACAGAAAGATATCCTTAGTATTATTAACAGTGACAGTCCTTTTTGTAATTCCAAATCACATATTCCCAAAACTAAGATGTGTTTACATGCATCACAATATGCATACGTGTATTCCTTATTTTGCATGCTAGTTCTGCATACGGTAGCTATTCATCATTTGCAGATTACATCGAACAAAGCGCGCGCACACCTGTCGTCTTTGTCGTCTGTCGTCTGTAGATATGTTTGTTCAGTGAGATGTGTTGTTTACAGAAAGGATTTACACCTTTACATATCGCGAGCAACTTGGGCTGTCGAGGGATCATCGAAGCCCTCGTACAACACGGGAGCTGTCTCAATAAACAAAGCAAAGTACGTATGCTTTACAATACAATACCTAACCTATACATAGCTCTATTCGTCTCCCTCGGAGGAATCTTTGAGGATTACGTATTAGCGGGAAATGTTTTCTTAGGCACTTAGGCTATGACACGAAAGAAAAACACTCTGAGGAATGTTAAATGCTATCAGAATTTCTGAAAAGCGGCACTACGATTAGAAATTCAAATATTTTACTATGACTTGTTATATGCAGTATATGAACCGCTTTGTCGATCAGTATTTCACTGCTAGACAAACTAAGGGCGTAATTATGTTGGAGCTGTGATAAACGATAAGAACAGCGATACAAACAAAGCAAAGCAGTGCGAATGAATGTATAGATTTAAATGTAATGCTGGGTTTATGCAGCATGTAAATTATGAAATTAACGTCTTCTGTGCAGTAAATTAAAATTCAGAATTTTATGTTTGACATTTCGTATAATCTAACTTTTATAGGTGAAATTGCTATACAATATATTTATATAGGATAAAAGAAATAAGGGTAAACAATTTGTAGTCCAATTAGTATTTCGTCGCTCTTTTCTGCAGAAACTTTGTTATCATCGTACATTTTCATAGGTTAGGTGCGAAAATCTGTCATAAGTGCACGAATGGCGCAGGCGCAAAGCTAAGAAATGGGCTACTTGCGTACCTTTTTTTATTTAATATTTTAGAAGAGAAGGTAAAAACTTGCTACCCATATTTTTTCTTTTGACAAAATTTTTATTAATTAGCCAGAAAAATAATAATGAAATTTGATTATTTGAATTCCCGCCATGTATGACGTAGAATTACGCCGCACCAATGAATAGTCGCAAAGACAAGCGTGGTGCCGTCCGATAGTAATGGTATGTTTGTGCGGGTAATGTAGATCACCTGTTTGACGTTTCAACAATAGTTTGGAGGTCAGTATTTTAGTTTATCTTTTTGGTATCGATATTTTAAATTACAAGTAATTGCCTATGTGTTTATTTATAAAGTAATTAATGTATTTGAGAGACCAGAGAGAGAGAGAGAGTGAGAGAAAAGTGAACTAATGTCAAATTCAAATTAAAACTATCTCGCACGCCATGCCATCTATTGATAACATTCTTAAACATGCTTCCCCTCCCCAGTTCAATATAAAGACGTCACAGAAAAATTTCTTTCTTAATTTAGTAAAAAACAAATAATTATTTCAAAATAATATAACATTACGTATATAGTGACAGAAATCGGATTTTCAGTACCACGCAAGTAGCCCATTATAAAATTAAACTGAAGTTAAGTTGAAAATAGCCAACTTCTTAATTTAGTTTCATTAGTTTAATTCTTCAGTTCAGTTGCATAAACGTTGTCATTGATAACAATGATTTCTACTTGTTTCGTTTAGTTTTACAATTTAATTTTTAATTTAGTTGTCTGCATAAACCCAGCGTAAGTGTTTATATTGAAGCAGTGCGCAAAGCTACGCAACGATAAGAGCGTCGAGAAAGAAATGATTGCATTTCTTCTACGCCCTCATCGAGGCAAAGCGCAAGAGATAGACGTAAAAAAAAATATTAATTAGTGAACTATTTGTGAGAAATGTTTTGTTGGGTTGAGACCATACTAATACAAATTACTATTGTTGTGATTTGACTAAAATTATGTGCGAAGGCGGATTTTGTGAGGTTATGTGAACCGTCAATACCGTCATTAATATTATACGGTTCTTCCGCAAATTTGTGACTTAATCCACCCTCCTCATAAATCTTAAACATGTAATATTCACTGATATTGAAACTTCGATAGTTTTTACCATCAAAACTTTTTGGAAACTTTTCAATACTTTAACTATTATTTACGAGTATTTGAAAACTATAAAACTAAAAGTTTCATAAAAGTTGTTAAAATTCAAATGAATGTAGAACGAAGTTCTTGTTTTTTTTTTCTATTGGACTCTGAAATAAATCAATGGAATATAGAACGTTCCTTGTTCAGAAATGAAAGCCATTAGGGTTATTACCTCATTTTAGAAATGAAATTGTATCACCAAAGCGATAAGTTGTATTGTAACGACTTTGTCATTCTCTATTATTAATTAATTCAATAAATTAATTTCTTTCTTTCATACTTCCTTGTATTATTTAGATATCAATATACTCGTATATATTTCATTATTATAATGGGGTCTAGTAAAATAGTAGATTGTGTTATTAGGATTAAAAGTGAGACTTTGTCAACCGAAATAAATATGATGAATACATATATCTAAATACGACGAAGACAAGTTTTCGAAATGTAAAGCTCAGCGGGTAGTTAGCCATGAATTTTGTTTTGTTTACATATTTCTTTGTTCTGTGCTGTCAAGTAGCAAAATTGTATAAATATTCGTATTTGCATTTAAATTTTGATTTAAAATGTCTGGATTTGAAGAATCTGATTTACCATTTGATATTGAAGAATAATTTTAAAAATACGGCATGATTTGCAAATTTCTGTAGTAAAATTATTTGCTAATCAGGATTAAAAGTACTTTTAATACATGTAAGTAAAAGTGTTACCTAGCAACAGTTACATTTTTATACTAGTAACAAACAGCCCGATTCACAAAGAGGTTTAAGCTAATCTTCATTTTTGGTTTAGCGAATTCTACTCTAATTTTGACAGTTTATAACTTAAAATTTAGTCTAATATATTCCTAGTATCCACCTTTATTGATAATATCATGAAAATTAAATTTTAAATACCGGAATAGAATAGAATTCACTAATCCAAAAATGAGGATTAGCTTAAACTTTTTTGTGAATCGGGCTGAAAAAGATTAACTTTTAAAACAAAAAACAGTATTAAAAGCATAGCCTTTTAATACGGTTGAAGAAAAAATATATTTTTAAAATTTATGTATTTTTGGAACAATAATAGATTGAGTAGTTTCCTCAAAATTCAACAATAATACACTTCATCATTATTTTCTTTCTCTTCTTAAAAGCTTCCAACCAATAACCAATTTTCTTTTAAAGCCGAGGGCTTAGCCTCTCGGTGAGATAAAGCACGAGGCTGTGATGAAACTCCAACCGAGGTTGTGTATATTATTTTATTCACAATCATCCTCATTTTAAATCAGTCATTTTCAAAATAAATCAATGAGTTATAACCAGGCTGCGGAAAGTCTTATAGGCGACGCTGAAACTACGTATATAGTTTTCGTTCCACTCTAGAGAGGGCGCCAGTAGACTGATTTAGCTAACTACAATATCGGTAAACAGTTGAGGTTTATTGATTATCCGCCCCGCGATCAGTTGTCACTTGCGCATTGAGTTTGTTGTGTCATATTTCGAATTTCAGTCAAGTAGATAACTTGAGTTTCTGGTTTATAGAAGTTGTATTTATACGTATTCATTTGTGTTTAGTGATTGTGTTATATATTCTTACGTATAGACAATGCCTTCACATAGAATTAAGTGTTGTGTACAAAATTGCACTGCTACTGGTAAGTACGATTATTTTATATATCAGTGAAACCTCTTTGATGGTCTAGTTAATTTTAAGTAGCATGTAATGAACTATTTTCTTTACATAAATTATCGGGACACTTAATGAAAATTAACATTGCTTTCCTACGTTATTTTATGATTACTAGTCAAAATTTAAAATTACAATAACTAAATTACATTTATCAGAAAGACATAATACACATTTATTTTTAATATTTTGCTGTAAACCTCGTTAACTTCGCTTTATGTATATAAATGAACTTATTTTATAAAATTAAAATGTGCATATTTGATTTTTAGGTGTAACAATTCATCGTTTTCCGAACCCTAGGACGCATATGGATCTATTCAAGATTTGGTTGGATGTTTTAAGAATGGAAACTTTGAATAACATGGACGCCAGAGAAGTATATGACAAAAACCGAGTTTGTTTTGCCCATTTCGACCCTAAATGCAAAAGTGCAGGCAATCCCAATCTACATAAAAATGCAATTCCTACATTAAATCTTCCAGGTACGAATTATTATTATTTTAAAATCAAATAGGTAACGATTAATATATACAAATACAAGTTTATGTTGTACAATATAAATATTTCATATTTTCTATATATTCTTTGTTTATTTTTATGTAGAAATGATTTCAAATCGTTTTCAAATCTGTTATGTAATGATTTCGTACAAACATTTATATTTGTTGCAGATGTCCGAGAATCTCAGCCACTTTTGCATGGCACTACTGAACCAGTTATTTCGCAGAAACAATTTCTCCTATCAATTTATTGTCGGCACCTGGTACTTCGCAGTTAGAGGTCTTCCAGATAAAGTGATGGGCTTTCCAGAATTATCTCAACATGTTCGGCAACTGACCCAAATGAAAATTATTATGGTTTAGTACGTAGTCAAAGAGCTAGAAATAATAATCCAACATGTTCTTCTTTCATTCAAACCTTTAAAACATTAACTATTAACAATTTTACTAATAAACATTCCATTCGCTCAAATTGTGAGAATGATATCTCAGAAGGTGCACTCAGCACATTACGCGAATTAATTCAAGATTATGTCAGTGATTATAGAATTATTAATACTGACGAATATATGCAGCCAGATTTAGTAAATATTTCCGAATCTAGTTTAACATTTAAAAAATCGTCGTATTGCACTGGGTTTATATTGAAATCAGTTCAAAAATACACTAAATATTGTTCGGAGTGTAAAAACGACGTGCAAACTATTAATGTTGGAATTCAACATGGTTTAATTAAGGCAAGGGAATATGACGAGCACTCCCGCTTAAATTATCCATCATTTTCGGCAACATGTTTTATAACAATTAAAAGATTAATTATAAATATTTTTAAAAATAATTTAGAAAAAAGGAATTTATTGTATTTCATTCGCCAAAAAAATATTAGAAAGTGTTGATTTTTCTTTTTTAACTTGTGACGAACATAAGTACTATGTTAAGGACATACTAATTAAAAAATGTGCTCTCTTTGTAATGTATTACTTTATAAATGAAAAAATGGTATCATTAAAGGTAAAAAAAATGTTAGTGATATTGACCTTTGCATGATAAATATAAAAAATATAAATTGTAAATAAATTTTGTAATATGTATTTCTTAAATAAATGTTTATGTTGTATCCCTATATTTTCATTTTATTTACTTCATATAAATCTAAAATAATGCAATTTTAAACTATGTTGCGGGTAGCCTATATATGCATAGATTTAGTTTTAGTTCCACACGCCAGAGAGCACTAAACGCAGTCCCGCTACTTAACATGGCAGTTTACCATCTATAGTAGGTTTATTGGTAATCTGTGGTTATAACCTTCAATTTTATTAATATTTTTGACAGCTCTCTTAAAATTTGTTTTAGCCTACTTTATTATAAGGATCTATGACAGTGTTGCTAGGCAACCCCCTACATAAACATTTCCAATCCAAGATATGGAAATGAAATCTGTTATTTCCAACCTAGGAGATTGTCATTAAAGTTAGGAATGACGTATTTCCCAACCTCCAAAAGGTTAGGAATCGGTGTATTACTATAATGATTGGGAATAAAATAATTAACAAATGAAACTAACTTAACAGATAAACTGTTATACTCGCCGTCAAATGAGAATGGACTGATACTCATTTTTTTCCCTTCCCTCAATCTGTTCTTACCCATACTCATTTGACGGTAACTATAGACATTTCGCACCCCCGTAACAAAAGAGAGAACTCCAATTTTTTAGTTTTATGTGTGAAGATAATGTGTCAATTCCATGGCTATCTCTATTTTTGAAGTGATTTTTGATATTTTTATATCTAATTGCTGGCGTTACAAAGGATGAAAAATTAATTTTGCTCATTGATTCAGATGCAGAACTTTATACTCTACAACTTTATTACCTCAAATACTCTTAATTATTGAAACAAGAAATTACGGAAATATGATTCTACATGTTACATGTTCTCCTGTATTGGGCTTCCAAATTATCAAGAGATGGCGCTGACGTCAAACGTCAAAATTCAAACGAATGGTACATTTTTCGCGGGCTTCCATAAGAGAACAATGGGGTATTCCACTCAATTTTTTTTATTATTTTAAATAAAACTTCATTCAGTTTTGAAGCAATTCATAGTATTAAAAAATCTTAATTGTTCCTAGTTTCAGAGTATTTTATTTTCGAGAAATCAGTATAACGTCACATTTCCTCTATACTTGTCTTTCTCACACACACTGCTCTGAGTACGCTGCGAGAGAAGGATAACAATTGTATGACGTCAATTTTCCCTTTTAGCAAATGTGAAATATCTCGTAAAGTAATTATTTAAAACATGTTTTCATAGTTTTAACTATTATTTATTGAGCCATACTTTATGTTAAATTGAATTTTTCTTAATTTTGTTGTTATGGTGGAATATCCCATTGGTGTGAGATTAATTTTTGTAGTTTTTAATTTAATTTCGGATTTAGTATAGTGTTTTCTTGTTAATTTCGGTAGAATTGAGTTTTATCTTTCTTATAATAACAATTTAGTGATAGTTTTAATAATATTTTAGTTAATAGGGTTAATTTTAGTAAGTATTTGTAGGTTAAGAGTATTTTAGTCATATTTTAATGAACAGTATATTGGTATTTTTAATAAAAAATCATTTGATTTCCTTTATTTAGATTGTATTTCATTGCCGTAGCTGTACATATATTAATTTTTATCTACATAACTTTACTTTTATTTGTTATTCTTTCATAATGAACAATTTTCTTTGCTTAGATTTAGATACTATTTGTAGATTTGGGAATTGTAGTGTATCATCTAGAAATATGGTGGAAGGCCAGCAAGTAATAAATAGTGGCCACATAATATTATGTGGTAAATATTTTCGGAGAAAACTCCATCGTAACTTTAACCTATAAATTGTATATCTCCTAATTTGTTCATTCATTTTATAAAAAACAAAAACTTACCTGTTATATTAGCAGTAATTCAGATCCTACTAAGAATAAAACAATAATAGCCGAAGATAAAAGCGTATTAAAATTCGTATACAAGTAAATACAATCCTTGAATAAAACAACCTCCTTTGTACATGTACACTTCACTCAGTTCAGAAATCTGCCACTAGTGGCGCATTTTAATATTGGAAGCCCAATACATTTTTGTTAAGATTTTATAAATACATTTTCAAAATAACAAGTGACTGTCGGGTCTTATCACGTTATACCGTGGTTGTACCTTTATAGTGGAAAAAGCAAGGAAACTCGCTCAGAAACACGTTTCATTTTAGACACACGTTTTATATTAAATATAATGGTTGTTTTGCCCTTCTTAAGCTTCTTCTTCTTTAAATCGTGATTTGATGGTAACTATAAACATGGCTGAAAAGTTAGAAAATGTTGAGATTGGTTCGTAACAATATAGCTAGTCTACTACAAGCTTTTCACGCCTCTAACAATTCCTCAAGCATCCTTTCAGCATTCAGCCTTTTTCAGTGTGAAAAAAGTCGAGAACTGGAGCAGAAAAACTACAAAAAGCGCAACAGTGAAAACTCTCGAGCTTTGGCGAAGTGTCGTCGAACAAAAACGCGTCATAAACGTAAATTACCACTTAACCACGTTCTAGTCGCCAGCCAGTGACGTCATTAAAAATAAACGACTTCCGCTCACAACGCACCGGAAGTCGCGCAGAATGACTTTTGTGATTTATTTCTTCGTTTCAAATAAGTAGATTTTCAGGAAACTGCTAAACGCGGCTTTGTAAAGCTGAATGGAGATTTTCATCCAATGATTTATGACTGAAATTTTTTTCAAGAAAGGAAATATTGATCTGTGTTACTAATGTTTGTAATTTATGCTCTTTGTTCTTTTAATGATGTAAATTCAATCTCTTTATAATTTAATTTTTATGATAAATGTACCATAAAAAAATAACTTCCGGTTGACCAATGGGGGATTACACCATTTTTTTTTTTTATAATTTCATCTGAAAATTTTAGGAAAACTAAGACTATTGTACTATTGATGAAAATCCAGTGAAAAAATTCCTATTAATAAGCGAGTTATGGTCTCCCGAATTTGAAAAGATTGACGTGACGTCACATTTATGTGTTTTTATACCAAACTGTTTTCATCATGAACTAAATGTTCTTAAAATATATGCTATTTTAAGTTATATTTACGTAAAAATAAATGTATATTATAACACTGTATAAGTCTACATACTTTATAATTACAGGTGTATTTAAATTATTAAGTTTAATGCAAGAAATTTATGTTAAAATAAAAACTGTTTGAAAACTGCTGTACAGGAATGTTAGCCCCTCCTTTCGAATTTAAATTTTTTAACTTCCATTGGTAGTAATCCCCACCTCCTAACATGCTATTTGTAATGCATGTATAGGTGGTCTCCCGGTCGCCAATCAAAATATTTTCATATTAGTGTCGAAGCGCTATAACAAAAAACCCTTTATTTCCGAAATATCTCAATAATTATACCATTTCATTTTTTTTTATTAATATTCGTTATTCAGCATATAGATTCGTATTTTTTTACTATTTTCCTTTAATTCGATTGAGCCGTAATCCCCCATTATAACCAAAATCTAATCAGCTCTTATGGATGTCAAGAAGAGGAATACGAAAGAATTATAAATTTTAGAATTGTAGTATTGGAGTTATCGCCAGAGAAATTTTTGTCACACACACACACACGCACACACATACACATACAGACATCATCGTAAAACTAGTAAAATCGTATTCTATGGAGCCTAAAACGTGCTTAATCATTAAAAATTCACCACCGAATTTCTTGACCAAAGATTATAATACCTTCCTTATCTAAAGGTGACGGAAGTTAATAAAGTACAGAAAAAAAAAATAAAAGTATATACCTATTCGCTAGTGAAATAGAGCAATATGACATCTAGCGGCGAAAATATGAACTATTACATGGTAGTAAGCCGAGATAGCGGCGAACGCATCATTTCTGTCACTTATTTAACAAATAAATCACGAGTGGATTGAAATTTGTAGGCTATACTTCATTTTACGGAAGAAAATAGTAGATTACTCTTAAGAGCCGACCGTTTTTACATGCATTGAATAAATAATTTAAATTTATGAAACCAAGCTTTGTCAATAATAAATATATTTATCTGTAAAAATGTCAAAATCTAAAATTGCAACAAAATATGGTTAAACATCACTTAATTCTGTAGATTTTATTTGACAACTGACAGGCGATATATGTACGTCATTAGCACGCAGAAATCCAAAAATGATTAATTTCCATAATTTCCCGAAAACAAGAACTAGTCCAGTGAATGAAGCATTTTACCCTACAAAAGGTCGGGTAGTTCTGAATTTTTGATATGTTGTATAGGATGGTTGGTTAGTGAAAAATCCAAATTTCCACAATTCCCCCTCCACGGCTTCCTCCGCCATCTTGTAAAAACCACCGAAAATCGGCACTGTTTTTAGTTTATTGCCTATAACTTCTTTCTGGTGCATTTTAGCAAAACAAAAGTTATTTGCCGATTTGTAGAGGATAAAATTTTCTGCAAAATAGTTATGTGAAGTTATTTTGTACGATTAATAGTTACGGAGTTATGATGCTGACAAAAAAGGTTAAAATTGCGTACTTAGCAAAATTTTGAGTTTCTTTCCACTTTACATCGCAATAGCTCCGTAACACATCATTTTAGCGTAAAAGTCCTCATAGACAATCTTGTAAAGAATTTAATTACCTACGTAATCCAATTATTTTTTACGATCAATGCAACGGAGTGGGGGTCAATTTGCAAAAAACGATAAAAATATTTTTTTCTGGTTTAGTGCAGCAACACTTTTTGGTTTATTATTTCTAATTATAAAAGTATTATTCAACCAAAATAATCTGTATAGATACAAAATGAACGTAATTATGTGTTGGCAAACGTCAATGAGTCTCATGGGACTATTAGAATTTTTTTTTTTAAACAGCACTTCCTTCTTTCATTTGTCTGCGACTTCTTTCTACTGCTCTTCAACTCAGAATGACAAGTATTGTATATATTCTAAGACTCAATTTTCTAAGACTTTGGCGTATTATGTCTTTTGTGAAACCAATAGCGGTGGAGCCAAGCCGCTCCCAACATGGTGAAAGTAGCGATCTTAGAAAAATATTGAGTTTTTTATAACTTTTCCTAGCGATAAGTAAATAATTATCAACAAATTTCATTATTTTTTTTTAGATGTTGTACCCAGTTCCTACAGATACGAAATGGATAAAATATAGAATACACGGATTACCGCGAAACATCCATTTTAAAAAATTGCTTTATTAACATTTTAATTACCGAAAATCGGCAATTTTTAAATTTTTTGCTTATAACTTCTTTCTGTTACATTTTAACGCAAAAAAAGTTATTTGACGACTTGTAGAGCATAAAATTTCCTGTATATTTAATCCACAAAGTGTTCTGTAGGAATAATGACAACGGAGCTACAAAGCTCCAAAAAAGGACAAAATTGAGTACTTAATTAAATTTTGAGTTTCTTTCCAATGTACATTTCGCAATAACTCCGTAACACTTCATTTTAGCATAAAAGTACTTATGATAAATCTTGAGAGCTCACTTGCCTGCAAAATACATGTATCAATTTTTTTTATGACCAATGTAACATAGTGGGGGTAACTTTATAAAAAAAAATACGAAAAAGTGATTTTTTTCAAGTTAAGTGCAGCACCGTTGTCCCTCAAATATTTGTCGCTATACTTGTTTTCATGATACGAAATTAAGATAATACAGATTCCACGAACATAATTCTGAGCTGAAGAGCAGTAAAAAGAAGTCGCAGACAAATAAAAGAAGGAAGTGCTGTTTTTTTTTTTTTTTTAAATTTAATAGTCCCATGAGACTCATTGACGTTTACCAACACATAATTACGTTCATTTTACATCTATACAGATTATTTTGTTTGAATAATAATTTTATAATTAGAAATAATAAACCAAAAAGTGTTGCTGCACTAAACTAGAAAAAAATATTTTTATCGTTTTTTGCAAATTGACCCCCCACTCCGCTACATTGATCGTAAAAAAATAATTGGATTACGTAGGTAATTAAATTCTCTAGAAGATTGACTGAGGACTTTTACGCTAAAATGATGTGTTACCGAGCTATTGCAATATAAAGTGGAAAGAAACTCAAAATTTTGCTAAGTACGCAATTTTAACCTTTTTTGTCAGCATCATAACTCCGTTACTATTAATCGTACAAAATAACTTTACAAAACTATTTTGCAGGAAATTTTGTCCTCTACAAATCGGCAAATAACTTTTGTTTTGCTAAAATATACCAGAAAGAAGTTATAGGCAATAAACTAAAAACAGTGCCGATTTTCGGTGGTTTTTACAAGATGGCGGAGGAAGCCGTGGAGGGGGGATTGTGGAAATTTGGATTTTTCACTACCCAACCATCCTATACAACATATCAAAAATTCAGAACTACCCGACCTTTTGTAGGATACCCCCCTTTTTTAGCCTCCGTTTACTGGACTAAACCTAAATTCTATAGAAAAATTTATTAGAGAAATTTGCTAATTTGAAATAGTTGGTAGGCGAAAGTTATGCATTCATCTTTTAAAAATGGGAAAGGAATCGAGTAAAAATAATGCTTGCTCCTTGCATTTTGTAAAGCATGATTATATTTTGCGGGGTATAACTACAAGATAATAATTACTTAGTGTATTTATTAAAATACTTCTTAATGAAATCTAAACTTGTAGACCTGCCTGCACAAAGATGACAATAAAATAATAATACTTATTTCTCCATTAATGTACCAAAGACTGTAAGAATGCTGAACATAATTTTTATATGAAACGGACTAGTTCGCAAAATTCAAAATGTTATTCATACTAGAAACATTATATTTATTTAATATTAACTATAATATTAATATTACTTTGTATTTCAAACGCCGCAGTGTATAAGAATACAGTTGCGGGAAACGAAGCATCTACCTTAAACCGGCCATATTGTTACGTCACGCGCTAAGCTCCTCCTCTTCTTCACTCGCGAATATATATATTAATCTTTTTAATTTGTATAACTTTGATATTGGGTAAATTTAACTTCGAATATTTAGAATTATAATAGCTGCACATTATAAAATATTGGAAAATTTAAATATGATTATGTTTGTAGGTACATGAATTAATGTTTATGAAAAACACCATTGTGAACATATCTACATGTGTGGTGCACATTACTGTATTTTACATATTCTTATCCTCTTTAAACTTTCCGTAAATCTATTTGAGTTACAGAGCACCCAATATCATTTCATAACAATTGACAACTTACACGACCGTTGGTGGCAGTACACTCGCCAAATACACGCGCGTTTGATTTAGTACTCTTACCACCAAATTCACCAACCGTTAATCTAGTCTTGATTCTTTGATCAACACTGATCTGTAAATCAAGTTCTGGTTTACCTTGGAGATCAACAGTTTTAACAAAGCAACAGTGTCAAATTTTGTTGATCAGAGAATCAAATTTGATTCAGGGATGCTGAATTCGGTTGTAACTGTCGTTGGTATTACTTTTGCAAGCATGTTATGAAATTTTGCTAATATGGTTCATTTGTCTAAAATTATTATACAAAAAACCAACAGCTTAATCTTTTGTAGAAAGTATTTTAATAAATTCAGCAGTGACAACAAAAATTAAGCGTTATATGTCAGCGAAAATGAGATGTTTTATAAAAGATGTGATTTGTAGCAAGATTTTTCCTTTCATATATTTGCGCTGTTTACAAACTAGTGCACTAAAATCTGCTACTGATGAAATTGACATTGTCATCCACATCCACAAAGATAATGATTTAAAAACTTTATTTTATATATTTTATTGATATTTTAATTCGAAATACAAATCCGTTATTGCGCCCGTCAAGGTATAATTTTGTACTGATTTTACTGATGATAACTACAATATTGTCACCAAAGTTAGGATAATTGTGAAAGCCAATAGGTTTCCTCATGACGTACCTACTACTGTACAAAAAACAATAAGTTTTATTTTTACCTTTATTTACATTTACAGGAGTTTTAAGAGCCGGTCGCCCAGCGAAATCAGTTTTGTAGCTTGTATGACACTAGTGCAGACAAACTTCTTACGTTCCTCCTCTACTATTAAGATATGCTAAGTTTATTTCTCTCTGTCTGCTTTTATGTGTGTTTGTCCTTGTTTAAAGCATAAGGGGAAAACGCAGCCCGTGTTGTGAATCAAATTGTTGGAGTGAGAGAGGAGATGTGTGTAGTAGAGGGGGAACATATTCTCCTAACACTTTCTTCTCTATAGTCTATCGTTCCGATTTCTGAAATAAGCGGCAAAAAGGGGTTTAATAGAAATCAAATAACAGCTAAACTAAAAGAGATAATTTAGATTTTTTTCACAGACTTACTACTAAAGGTGGGCGCTATGGGGGTGACCCAAACATTTTTCGTATAAAGTACAGTTTCATGTTAAAAATAAATTTTAAAATAGCCATTTTCCTGATGTTTTTTGAACTAAATTTAAATGCAATAGAAAATAATAATTATGCAAAATAATTGGTCAGCCCCATGCATTGATCTATCTACTGTACAATGGTATCAAGTTTGAAGTTATAACTTAATATTTACGAGTGTAGTTTGATTTCTACTAAAGTGCTGTTTAGCGTAGCACCGGCAATCGCCTTAATGTCAAATCAGCCAGAGTACAGTTACATACTATGCCTCCAGATGACATTGTAATGCTTGGTGTCATTTGTCAATAACGAAAGTAACTTAATTGTTGTTGTTTTTTGTAGACAGGCAGCACTCCCTTACATTTGGCGTGCCAGGCAAACGAAACTGACACCGTGGAGTTGCTTATCGCCAAGGGAGCCGACCTAAACTGCCTCAACAACGTGAGTACATGCCAAACAACTTCTCACTTAGTTAGTCCTGTTTCTTGCCAAACAATCTTGTTAACTATGCCGAAAGTCACAGGGTTAATTAATAATGTCAAATTTCGGTCGATCATTCTTGCAACAGCCCTATTGATCAAGAAACTTACACTGTATTTTTAAAAATTTCATCGAAGATAAAGCCCGTATTGCACTTCACAAAAAATCGTATAATTTATCGCACAATACATTGCACAATTTATTTTAAAAATATAAGCATTTTACACTTCATGATTTTCTATCAATTTATTGTTGTCGGGAAAAGGCTACCAACTGGATTTGATGAACAGATATATTTTAAGGTTAACTTTTTATTTCGTTTCTATTCATCTTCTACGACGAAATTGTTACATTTCACAAGAATAAAAAATCTGTTGTGGCCAGCACAAGACCTCTGGCCATTTCCATATTAGGCTATATAAGTATTGTATTGCACTTCGCTTTCGAACCGTCGTTTTATAACAAAATATTATAGAACATTACCCAAATATTGTTTTTTATTATATTTAACATGTCTTCTGCACACATATAATTCTAATTATATCTATTTTTCATTGTAAATGTCAGAGATTGTTCCAATTCATTAACCAGATTGGCGGTAATTCTGATGGATATATGCATTTTACCACAATTTTACCTATAATTTCAAATATTTAATTAATAAAACAATAAGAAAAATTAAATATACTTCCCAGTAAAAGCTATCAGAATGACACTAAAACTGTTGTGTCATTTACAAATTATGTTATAAACATTTGAATTTGTCAACTGGTTTCCTTAGTGCCGTAGCCTCTGCGATTAGTTCACTCTATAAATTGTAGTGTCTTTATCCCTAAATCTATAGAAGATATAATAAAAATTTTAAGTGTATTAGATGGAGAATTTTATGTTCTTCAATATTTAATAAAAAAAAACCTCCCAAAAAATTATATTTAGAAGAATTTTTCTAAGAAACTACTACTTCCGGTTGTTCAATTATTACCAAAACCTTTTCAGCTCTTCCCAGGAATGTCAGATTGAGGAAACTGCAGTTAAATATTTTTTAAGTCTTATAGTTTTTGAGGAATCGTGACAACAACATCCAGACATACATACACACACACACACATACACCCACACACACATACACACACATCCACACACACACACACACACACACACACACACACACACACACACACACACACACACACACACACACACACACACACAGACATTTTAAAAATGTTATAATAATTTTTTAAGAAAATCGGAGAAAATAGAACATGTTCTAATTTTCACAATTTATTGTGCGATTTATTTTCAAAATAAATTGTACAATTTTGCTGTATATATTTGCCGATAATTCACCAATAAATTGAAGGTCACAAAATTGTTTTGTGAAGTGTAAAACAGCAATAAATTCAAAATTGCTCCCGGGAGCAAGTAATTTATAAAATTGATATAAAATTAAAAATAAATATGGGGTCCCGTGGCTGCGTGCCTGAGTGTCTGGTCGCGAACCTGGGGGAACCGGGTTCGATCCCGACAGACGACAAATATTTCCAATTTTAAATGGCACAAAAGTGCCCCTGTGGTGCACTCTCCACACTAGCTATGAGTGCCCGTGAGGTGACGCCTGGGAAGCGCCCACACGGTAAAATATATCGTCATCATTACCGATGTCTACATGTGTTGTAGATACTGGCACACCCAGAAATGGGTAATATGCCGTGATGATATATTTATTTTTATTTTTATATAAAATTAGATAGAAACTTCACAATTTTAATATACTTCATTTTTGTAGTGTAATACTTCTCAAAATTTCCATTTACACGGAAGAATAACTTCCAGCCTTCAAGCTGATTAAAACTTTCTCAGAAAATAACAAGTCATCTTCCAAATCAAGCCGCGAGTATCAGACTTCTTGTTCTTGTTAAAATTTCAGTAGTCTGCGTATCATAACTTGCAAACAAACTACAAGAATTAAAATAATAAACGTGGAATCAAAGTCGCGCGTGAAATATCTTTCAAATGTCTCCGTGCAAGAGAGAAAGAGAGAGGGCGAAAGGCGAAAGTGAGAGATAGAAAGTTTTGCTAACTGTATTATTCGCGTATAATAACTTTGCACTGCTCACATCAAACAAACAGTTGCCAATATAATTACAAGGGGTGGAATGGCTTTACCGTTTACACTAGGGACATGGAGAGAATGGAATTGTAAAGCAGAGTTTGCATTGTAATAGTGAAAGTTACAGAACTTTTTTATTGTGCAAAGCTTTTTTAAAGTTATAACTTATATTGATCTTATATATGTACATAATACTTTTTCAATATATTTCACAGATAATTTTAAAAAATAATCTATTTTATAAATCCTGGAGCCTATGTTTTAAAGTTAAATACAATGGGGTATTCCACCATAACAACAAAATTAATAAAATTTCAATTTAACATAAAGTATGGCTCAATAAATAATAGTTAAAACAATGAAAACATTTTTTAAATAATTACTTTACGAGATATTTCACATTTGCTAAAAGGGAAAATTGACGTCATACAATTGTTATCCTTCTCTCGCAGCGTACTCAGAGCAGTGTGTGTGAGAAAGACAAGTATAGAGGAAATGTGACGTTACACTGATTTCTCGAAAATAAAATACTCTGAAACTAGGAACAATTAAGATTTTTTAATACTATGAATTGCTTTAATGAAGTTTTATTTAAAATAATAAAAAAAATTGAGTGGAATACCCCATTACATAGTTCCCACAGTGGCGCACCCAGGGGATGCAAGGGTGCAGGTGCACCCCCCTTGAAGTGGCGGCTCATGGATCTGCAATGGGGTATTCCGACATTTTTTAAAAATATTTTTTTACATTAGTACAGACCAGTAGGACTCTGAATATCTAACTTTGAGTAAGAAAATGTATGCATCACATGAGATATGAATTTTAAAAAATTTCATCGCAATTCAAATTTTCTTATCATGGCGCGCTTATGACGTCAACTCGATGGTGACATCTGCAACGAACTTCAGCGCTTAAATCCACATGTTCATGACAGCCATTTGCTTGTTTACATAAGATTTTAGTAGCAGCGTGTATTTCGGTGTTTGTCCTGTGTTTGTTTATGGTAAAAATAGGAGTAATAATTATAAAGTGGACGAAATGTCAAACAAGAAATATACTCGCGCGTGTTAACTACTGGCACCATCTCTGTTTTTAAACGAAAATATTTACTTTGAAATGAGCAACAGATTATCAACTTGACGTCACAAATTTCAAGAGCTGTAAAAATTCCAATTTTGTAACATTAAATTATGAATTAAAACTTTTTATTAAACATGTTTTATTATATTTTTCTACTATATGAAGATGGAAACTATAGAAAAAAGTTATTATTTTGCATTAATTCCATATCACCGGAATACCCATTGGATAGGCGCAAAATAAAAACAAAGATATTTATTACATTAAGGGCCGGTTATATAAAGAAATTTAATCTTTACTTAAATTAACGGTGCAATTCTGTAATTTTCTATACCACTATAGAACTGTAATTCTCAACAAAAGCGCATCATTTTTTAATGTCAATCGATAATAAGTGCACAGAATCGCACTATTAATTTCCATAGTAAATTTAATGAAAAGAATAAAAGAAATGCGTTTTTTTTTTACAGCAATGATTTAAGTGTTATAAGAACGGAGAAACTGATTCGAATTTGTTCATTTCATAAAATTTACTTGACAACTAAATTTAAAGTGAAATTTCTTTATAAAACCGGTCTTAAAATGTTTCTTTTTTTGGGACTTAGAATGGCTTATTGATGGTAGAATGGGCTTCATTTTTAAACGATTATTGGTGACATTTTTTTTATTGAAATTGGTATGACTGCTTAAATACACAAAATACAAAATAATCACTGCACCAATCTAACTATTCTACCAAAAATAATAGATATGCGTCAGATATTCTGTCATTATGTGGTATTCGGCAAATTCGGCCACTTTTTGTTTATTCGATTATAGCCGAATTATTCAGTTATACGTACCGAAAATGCGGGATTTTCTTGTTTATTTCTGTAAAAAGGGTATTTAATATATGTTAAAAAAATACAATTTTTGCCTTTTTATGGTGCATCCCCCCCCCCCCTTTTCAAATTTCATTCAATTCCTATTTTAAATGTAATGTAACTGATAGATAAATGTTACTGCCAAAAACAAATCATGTCAAATAATAATTGGTGACGTTTTAAAATGAAAAAAGTAAATAACAATAGTTTTTATATGCAAATAAACTTATATAATTTAAATTATTTTCTTTGAAGTAGATCCTTTAATATTATTGTTAAAACAATTTGTGTAGGCTTTTTGGATCTTTTGTTTATTGAAACATACAATTTAGTTTACATTTGAACGTTTCGATTGTGACTTCACAATCATCATCAGCTATTTGTTTGATTGTTACATTTTTATAAAAATATTAGTTGAACATTAAGGCGTAATTTTGTAATACACAAAGTTTTATTTTTTATGACTACATTTTATTTGACTAGCAGTAGGTAAAAATGTGTTGTTCAGCCAGAGTATGGCAGTAAACAGTATATTTCAATAAACAAAAGATCCAAAAAGCCTACACAAATTTTTTTTAATAATTTAAATTAATAAAAATTGAATGGCGGGAGGTACTGATTTTTTAAATATTTAATTAATTAATTATTCTCTTTTATTTTATCCATCTTTTCAGCGTCTGCAGTCACCAATGCACATCGCAGCCGAAATGGGCCACACGGACGTCTGCAAAGTATTACTAGCTGCTGGGGCCAACATTGAACAGCGCGAACATACGGGGAAAACACCACTTTATGTTGCAGCAAGAGGCAGCTTCACCGCCATCGTTGACATGATCATCAAAACTGCTCGCCTGGATTATCCTCAGCATGTGAGTCCAAGTTTATCGCTATCTATATTTTTACACTAAACTGCACAGTGGTGGATCTATGGGTATAGAGGGTAAAGAAATTGAAAACTTTAGTATTCGTGAAGGAACGACAAGAAACATAATATTGCATTGTAAAACTGGACATTTTCGATGGGTAAATATGATAAAGACACTTGCATGAGAATTATGAAAAAACTGAGATATGGGTTCTACAAGGTAAAATGAATCATAATAAAACAATCCAAACTATAGTGAAAATGAAATGGCAGAAGACCTACGTCATAGATCTGAAAAAAACTTTATAAAATGAAATATAACTTGTAAAAATTATTTATTTTTAAATACAGAAGAAAGAAAAATACTAGTATTAAGAAACGTATATATTAATGAAATTTACAAGTATTTTTAAGTTAATCTCTTTTTCTTTTACGCAATTTGAAATTATTTGAAATAATTGTAGTTCATTTTTATACCGGTACGTTGGCATGACAATGTTTTACATTAAATTTTATATCGATCGAATATCTATCCTGTCACTATTGTCACTTGGTTGTCAGTTTACATTCATATAAAGCTTAAAAAAGCAATTTCAGAAACTAACCTTGTCATGAACTATTTCGAATGGGAATTGTGGGCCATTAATTCCGTTGAAAGCCGTTCAAAAGGTATTTTTTTTTTTCAAATATTTCTCTTGTTATCAATGTTTAAACTATGTATTTTTAGAGAGGAGCAAATGCCCTGCAAATAAGCAAATCTTGACAAGCAGATATGGGCACCCGTTTCAGAATGACAGCTAGTAATCATATACATAACTTACAAATGTCATAAATTTTAATTCAAAATATCAAGATTTTGTAAGTTCACGTGGTTTCTTTGTCACCAGGTGCAGGGACTTTACGTGGCAAGTTACATAAATCACATGAAATTTGGAATGAAAAATATTGACATTTGACATCTATGTATGTACATGATTACTATTACTGTTCTAAATAATTTTCATTCTTTGACCTCGGATTTTCGCCAAACATTTCCAGATTGTCTTCATCACTAGAAGAAAATTACCCCGATTCATACGACTCTTCAAATGAAAATTCGTCAATCATATATATAACAGAAAATGACGCCAAATTACAAGGTTAATTTTTAACAAAACAGCTGACCAAAATCGTATAACTGCGCAAACTCGAATCATTAGTAAGAAGATAAACCACCTGAAATTGGAAAATATCATGAAATTTGAAATGAAAAATGATGATATTTGTCATTTATATTTCTAGCTGTCATTCTGTCACGAGTCCCCATATCTGCTTGTCAACACAGAACACCAACCTAAACGTGTCAAGAAAGACCAACAAAGTAACATGACTGCTCGCGCCTTATAAATTAGTATCCTATGTAAACTTAGTAGTATATGACGTCATTACTTTAGGGATATTTTTTGATGATGTAAGTCTTCTGCCATTTCATTTCTACCATAGTAAAGGCGACGAAAAAGTGTCTCCTCACAGAAAAACAAAGTAAGTTCGATTTTTACTCCCGGGACTTAGTTTTTTTATGTTCTTTTACCCAAAAATAAAATGCAAATTACATCATTACCCCCCTTAACTCTAAAGCGTGAATCACACGATGAAGTTTTTATTTTCAAGTGACTTGAAAAGTTTTTTCTCTCGCATGACATGAGTGCAATAGAGACAAAAGACTTTTATAGAAAAACCGGAATATGCGCTACTTTTTCTTAAAAGTCCCTATAAGTTTGACTGTCAAGTAACTGTCAAATATCATTTGTGTTTAAATTTTTGATGTATTCAAGTAGTATTATAAGTTATCGATATTAAACTGAAAAATGGCAAAATGGGGTAGAGAAGTAATTGAAATCTTGATGGCCATATACGAAAAATTAAAATTTAATGACAATATAATCCTCAACTTACTTTTACGCCACATATCCAAAACCTTGTATCCTCTTCTCTAAAAATGCTTGGATTTATTATGCGTAACAGTCGCAATTTTAATAACATTCATACTATATTTACTTTATACTATGCTTTCATACGATCGAAACTTGATTACTGTGCCTTAATCTGGAACCCAATTTATACTAATCAAATAACTTTATTAGAAAATATTCAAAAGAAATTTTTGAAATTTGTTTATTTTAAAATAATGCGCACTTATCCCCCACAAACTTTGTCTTATGATACTCTCATCAACATATTTTCAATGCCAAAGCTGTGTGACCGTAGGACACATTCTTCCATCCTGTTTCTTAATAAACTTATCAACAACCGAGTGGATGATCCTTTGTGCCTTAATTTGATATGTTTTAAAGCTACTCCCGTAAGAACTAGGAGCACTAATTTATTTCACCTGCCCATACCTCATACCAATATTTTATACAAATCTCCCATCCACCGCATGTGTGCACTTTATAATTCTCTCTCTCTTCAAGACCAACCAGACTTATTTATTTAATACTTGCCGCTTTAAATTTAAATTTAAACTGTCTATTTTGTTAATTGTTTTGTTACTTATAACTTGTAAAGTTTGGGTTTGACTGATGTTATTGTTCAATCTACCTGTCCTGTAATTGGTTTCTCTGTAGGACAGATATATTCAAATAAATAAATAATGTAAGGATAATTTAAATTTTGATTCAAGCAAAAATTGTAAAGTCATTTATAAAGACACTTTTCAAGTCACTTGAAAATAAAAACTTCTTCATGTAATCTACGCTTTAAACTAGATCCGCCCCTGAAACTACATAATTGGAAAACCAACAGTGAACTATAAAAATTTATACTGCATATTTCTCTACGGAACTAGTAACTTTGAATCATTCTTATTTTGTTTGTACTTGGAAAACAAATCGGTCTAATTTGCTTTCGTAACAATCTTAATTAACTTTATTTTGTGCAGTCTTGTTTTTTTTTTTGTTTTCATCGTGCTTTATGGACAATAAATCAAGATTAACGTCAAATTCAATTGTTCCATTTTAACACTTCTATTAGAAAAGTAAATTTTATTTTTAACCTGCCTTCAACACTGTTAGCTGTGTTCATTATTTACAGCTTGTCTCTATTTCAATAATCTATCATGTCCACGCAATAGTAATTTATGCAACAAGAGTGTAAACACAAGCTTTATAACTGCCAAGTCACGAAAATTATTAACCGAATGTCATAAAGCTTGTTTACAGGTTTACACTTGAGTTGCGTACAAGATTTTTTATACCACCTTAAATAACTTCTTGAAACAAATTAGAAATTTGACAGACGATCAGACAATTTGTAACTAGGTATTTTAAATAGAAATATTTAATGAAATGAAATTGAAAACTTCAGTACTCAGTCATTATTACCAACATGAATGTACAATAAAAATTAAATTTAGGTTAGACATAAATGAAGCACGTGTATTGATGGTGGTAGCTCTGAAGCTCTGTAATGTTTAAAGTAAATAAAATACAAAAATCGTTTACTTTACACACTGTTCACCGTGTCTAAAATATTAACTTTATATAAACATTGCAATACCGTGAGTATTTTTTAACGTGAAACATTGGGTTTATCATATCCATGGTTACGACTTGATATTTGATTGACAGCAATGTATTTGCCCGTTCCATTTAAAATGAAACATAGGGAACGAATCTGACAGAAGTATTATATTTAAATACTGTAAGAAATTTAGCGGAGTCAGAAAACCACTCGAGAGCACTAAACATATTTCGGGCACAAGGTGCACACAGTATTTTTCTACATCTAAATTTAATTTTTAGAAAATAGGTATAATTATTTAAACAAAATTAACCGCTAATGACATCTTGTCAATATGACAGATAACCGTTGAATTTTCCTATAAGTTATGATTTGACATTTGATTGACAGCAATGTATTTGTCTCTCATTTAAAATGACACATGGGGAATGAATTTGACAGAAGTATTATATTTAAATATTGTAAGAAATTTAGCCGAGTCAGAAAACCACTTGGGCACAAGGTACACATGCACACTATATTTTTTCTACAACTAATTTTAATTTAGAATGCAGGTATAATTATTGAAACAAAATTAACCTCTATTGACGTCTTATCAAATGTCAAATTCGTTCCCTATGGTTCATTTTAAATGGAACGGACAAATACATTGCTGTCAATCAAATGTTAAGTCGTAACCATGGATATGACAAACCCAATGTTTCACGTTAAAAATACTCACGGTATAAAAAAATATTAATATTAATTGGATTATTATTAGTGTGAAAATCAAAATAGTCGTTGCTCCTAACCTGTGACGTTGGCAAAGGACGAAGCGGGCGTCTGACAGCTGTATTTCAACAATGTCATTTTTAATCGCAATTTTTTCATTATTAAAGATCAATTTATGGAAAATAAAACGGGTATATTATTTTTCACCACTGTAACGATTAAAGTTATAAAACAAAAGTCGTGCAAGACCTGAATATGCAAAATAAAAAATAAAAGTAATAATAATAATAATAATAATTTAGTCTTCACAATATTGAGAAATGGAGAGCTCTTGTCATTGTAAAATATTCCCATTCAAGTCTTTCATTAGGAAAAATCCTCAAGTACCATTAAAGATATCAATCTTATTTAGTGAACAAATACGTCGGTAATTTTGAATCCCCTAAGAGCATTAATCTTGCAGGTGACAAGTTCAGGTGCGCCTGAAAATCTCGGGTTATTAGTGTTTTATCCTCAAGTCTTCCGGTGACTCAAGTAATCTGGAGAACATGACAGATTCAGGCCAGCCGGAGTTAATCCAAAAACGATTTTAAAAAAACATTTATCATTTTATATTCTTATATCCTGGTATGTGAACAGATGGCATTGTACAAAAATTGTTTTTACATTTCTTATTATAAATACCGAAGACAAATTAGTAAAAAAATCATTAATTTCACTGGGTTTTAAAATATGAACTGTATTCGCGATTCAAATTAACTTTTCCCGCCATTATATATCAGTGTTGTGACGTCACAACACTGTACGAGCTGTCAATCTGTCACTGATATAATGACTTTTAACGCTTTTTGAAAAAGTTTAAAACTATGAAACTTGTGCTGAAGGATGTTTTAAATATATGCAATCTCTAGAAAGTTTCTGTAAAGGAAAGGAAATAATATATTTTAGACATTTTTTAGTTTAAATTTTGTCCACCAGGTAGAGTTTGCTTAATTTGAATCGCGAATTGGCGACTCAAATCACCGAGTGTGGCGCTGCTGTCGCAAACAAAAATGGTGGACGAAGCACGGATACCAAAGTGACAGTTCATGTTATGTTAATCTATTTCTATTAAATATGGAGAGAAAATTTATTTCTTAGCGTGAAATATTAAATTTTTTTAAGTAGTTCGCTCGATTTCAGGAATATCGTGGAAGGAGAGGAGATGTTAAACGCAAACCATACCCGTATTATTGTATATAGAAATTCGGTGGGGGGGGGGGGATGTTTACAAACATCAGTGTTGTCATCAACTCCTTATTAAATTAAAGAAGTTTTTCATTATGACGCCAATATAACAATAAAAAGCATGTTCTGCACTAGAAATGCATTCGGGCCGGGCCGGGCTTTGACAAAAAAAATTAGCTAGCCCGACTCGAAAATTGACTCGAAATCGGGCCGGGCTTCTGGCCGGATCGGGCCAAAGCTCGAAATTGGGTGCATCCGGCATTTCTAATGTTGATTTTTATGTTGAGGCGAAAAGTTTAACTTTTTTCGTGTCAAACTTATAAAAAACCTCTATATTCTTATAATTTTTAACATTAGTTAACATAAGTAGTTAAAAAAGAGACCCTCATAGTGTAAGTTTGTTATAAAAATTACAGACCTACGAGTATTAACACTTTGTTTACCAAAGCCGTTCGAAAATTTAAACAACTTTTTCACAAATCTTATATAAAAAATATAATTTACATAAAGATTTTTTATCTAACTTTGTTTCTGCTCAAAAATAGGACAAGAAATCATTATGGTAGGAACAAAAATCACTTTTATTTAAGTAATAACAATAATAATAGCAACATCACAATATAATTATTAATGAATTTATTTAATGAATAACCTTGAATTCTTGAAGTAAAATAATACATTTTTATTCATTAATATGTGAAGTATGTTGTTATTAAATCATTTTGATCCTTTTCAACGTCATCCATTTTCATTAAAATATTAAGGAAACTGTGCATTTGATTCAACTATAAGATTTTTCGGGCCGGCCCGAAAAGCTCGAATTTTCGGGCCGGGCCAAAATCAAAAGTCCGACTCGTCTCGATTTTTGTAATTGATTAGCCCGATTCGGCCCGATAAAAAATATCTTCCCGCCTCGATTTCGAGTCCATCATCGAGCCGGGCCGGGCCAAAGCTCAAAATCGAGTGCATCTCTATTCTGCACATGTAAAGCGGGTGTGAAATGAAAGCATAATTTAGCAATTCTGCTGTACTGTAATAGATAGAACAATTTACAATGTGCTATGAACAGAAAAACGTATGCCTGATTCAATTTAAAAGTGAAAATGTTAAAATTGTTCGTGAAATGTAATTTTCTTTAAATTTATTATGAAATACAGAAGAAGAATACGTATTCCCATTAAATTTCCTAACCCATGCTAAATGTCTATCTACTTGCTCCAAAAGTCCATATTTATTTAAAATGGGTACTATATTTTCACGCTTTTGTGGGAAATGGTTAAAACTCAAATCAGTTTCTCGTCCCTTCTTTGTTGAATAACCATATACAAAAAACAAATGTTATTCTTGGACTTCACTAAAAACAAAAATGTATATATTTAAATCTGTACACTATATGATAAGTTTTAAAAGTACCTACGTACTTTCTTTTCTTATTAGTTCCTTTTAAACAATTAGGACTTCCCATTGTCCTTTTAATAAACACTAATTCCAATAAAATCACCATCACATAACCCCAGTGACATTATCAGAAACTTGGCCTATCCGTATTTTACTAGTTCTAGTTTTCGTCGCAAGATGTCTCACGCTTAATTTGAGTCGCGAATACAAAGGAATTGTGTTTATCTTTAAAACATAAGCTTTTATAATTTTTTTTTTAATTTAGCTGTAAAATATTAGAAAAAATATTAATGTATACGTGTAGAAAATTCAATATTTTTTAATCTTTATAATGACATAAAATGCGAAAAAATGGCATTTAATGGTATTTTTTGAAGAAAACCCATTATGAGCTTCAAGTAAAGTTACATTTCCAGTTATCCGATTTATACCAAAATCTAATGATTTCTTTCCATATTAGAACAAAGTCGAAATACAAAGTTTCAAAATTTTCCGAGTAATAGTATGTGAGTTAAAGCGTTAACAAAATCCATACACACATGTACACACTCCTACAGACATCATCTTGAAAATGTTAAAATTAGATTCTAGGGACCTTAAAACATGGTCATATACTAAAATCTCGATATGCGATTTTTAGCACGATCCCTATACCTCCCTTACCAAAGGCAGCGGGAGGTAAAAAAGAAAAAATCTGATGTGGCCAACACAAAACCTCCCGCTATTTAATTTTTACATACATACATACGTACATAAAATCACTCGATTCCCACTTAGGGGGTTAGCAAATACCCGGAAACAATAGTAACAATAAGAAAAGGGATAAGAGTAAGAGCTCAGCTGACTTACTTCACTCTTTAACAACATTCTTCTTTCGCCTCTCCACAATTATCATAGCATTCATACATAAGAACATATTAAAGTGACCGATTTTCGGTAGCGAATAACCCCATCCGGACCACAATAATAGTTACGCAACAATCTTCCTTCGCCACACTTTCCTATGCATTTTTATTAATTTAAATACATACTTACGTATTTACTAACGCTGCAAACTGTTCCATTGCATAAAACTATTGATTTATTTACTATTTTCTTTTTAAAATGTCACTATTATTAATTTGAAGTGATTAGTTGACAATGACATTCACCTGTCAGTTACATTCATTTGAAATATGATGTGTAACAAAGAAATTATGTTTATCTTAGGCTTCGGGATGTAAAAAAAAAAATCTGATGTGGCCAACACAAAACCTCCCGTTTTTTAATTTTTACATACATACATACGTACATAAAATCACGCGATTCCCACTTAGGGGGTTAGCAAATACCCGGAAACAATAGTAACAATAAGAAAAGGGATAAGAGTAAGAGCTCAGCTGACTCACTTCACTCTTTAACAACATTCTTCTTTCGCCTTGTCCACAATCATCATAGCATTCATACATAAGAACATATTAAAGTGACCGATTTTCGGTAGCGAATAACCGCATCCGGACCACAATAATAGTTACGCAACAATCTTCCTTCGCCACACTTTCCTATCCATTTTTATTAATTTAAATACATACTTACGTATTTACTAACGCTGCAAACTGTTCCAATGCATAAAACTATTGATTTATTTACTATTTTCTTTTTAAAATGTCACTATTATTAATTTTAAGTGATTAGTTTTTGACAGTGACATTTACTGTCAGGTACATTCATTTGAAATATTAACTGTGTAACAAAAGAATTATTGTGTTTATCTCAGGCTGCGCGACTAATAAAAAAAATTATTTTTTAATTTATCTGTAAAATATATAGAAAAAGTATTAATGTATTCCTGTAGAAAATTCAATAATCTTTAATTTTCATAAGACATAAAATGCAAAAAAATGGCATTTAATGGTATTTTTTGAAGAAAAACCATTATGAGTTTCAGCTAAAGTGCCATTTCCGGTTATCCCATTTACACCAAAATCTAATGGCTTCTTTTCATATTAGAATAGGGTATAAATACAAGGTTTCAGAATTTTCTGAATGATAGTATTTGAGTTAGAGTGAAGACAAAATCCATACACATACACACACACACACACACATACATACATACATACATACATACACACACACATACACACATACAGACATCATCGTGAAAATGTTAAAATTGGATTCTAGGGACCTCAAAACGTGGTCATTTACTAAAATCTCGATATGTGATTTTTAGCACGATCCCTATACCTCCCTTACCAAGGGTAGCGGGAGGTAAAAATGATTTTTAAATTTATCTATAAATTATATAGAAAACGTATTAATGTATTCCTATACAAAATTCAATAATCTTTAATTTTCATAATGACAAAATGCGAAAAATTGGCATTTAATGGTATTTTTTGAAGAAAAACCATTATGAGCTTCAGGTAAAGTGTCATTTCCGGTTATCCGATTTACACCAAAATCTAATGGGATCTTTCCATATTACAATAGGGTAGAAATACAAGGTTTCAGAATTTTCTGTATGATAGTATTTGAGTTAGAGCGAAGACAAAATTCCTACACATACACACACACATACATACATACATACATACATACACACACACATACACACACACATACACACATACAGACATCATCGTGAAAATGTTAAAATTGGATTCTAGGGACCTTAAAACGTGGTCATTTACTAAAATCTCGATACATGATTTTTAACACGATCCCTATATCTCCCTTACCAAGGGTAGCGGGAGGTAAAAACAGTTTCATATGCAACTTTTAATTCTGAACAACTTTGTACTGAATGGGCGCATTCAGCAGACATGTGGTCGCTGAACATGTTCACCATTTTTCTGCAGAATGTTCTGTTCACTAGAGACCGTTCACTGACCGGTCACCTACCAGCTGACCGTAAAAAAAAGTACGGTCAGATGTTCCTGGTCACTTGGTCAGTTGTTTACGCGCGCAATATTTAAATTCACTGGATTTTCTTCTGGTAGGGGAAATAATATGTCATCCATTATATGTGCAGTAAAACAAAATAACATTTATTTACATGCAAAGCACCAAAAATAAATTATTTGTTGGCATATATTATGGATATATCAATAAGTAAATTGATTGAAAAGATTGACAAATTATTAAAATTTTCTTATATTGCAATATTTTAATTTGTTTAACAAATAGCATAAAGGTTATTATAAAATTAAGGTTACGATTATTTGACGTTTGAACCACGTGAATGTGAAAAGTGACCAAAGAAATCTGATGAATGCGTCCTGGCAAAACGCTGTTTTAAGAAATGTCTGATTCAAATTTCAAAATGTAATTTCATTTACTGAAAAAATAATATCTCCACTGCCTACAACTCAAAAATATTACCCCCATCATCTCCATTCCTTTTCATGTATCACATTCAGTTTCTGTGTTTCCCGCCTTTATCATTCGTATTATTACCCTTGTTTCTTTGGGGATAAGGGTGACTGTGTGCTGCTAACATAATTAAATTCCCTTTACGATACCAACACAACACAAATAACACCAACACACAGATAGATGTATGTGGAATAGACATAAACACCGTATAGTACAATACTCTGCATTGTTATTGTTGTAATCAACGTCAACAATGCTCTGTTTGTTTAATCAACGTGTGATATGATTTATTGTCTAAGGTAGGTAAGGTTATGTATTTGAAATGAATGGCGGGAATGTTTCATTCTTTGAAATACTAATCAGAGAATGGATAAAAGTTTTAATTTCTACTGGGAAATTGTAGAATGGAATATAAAAGATTACGTCTGTTTTATATTGTACGGAGTAGATTTATTTTATTTTTATAGCAGACTTAAAATTGATTGTTTTTGTACTCAAAATCAAAATTTGATGACAAATTATTTTTATTTTCCACTACCCTTGGTAAGAATAAGAAAGATACGGATCGCATTTCGAGATTTTGCTAAATAAGCAAGTTTTCAGGTCCCTCGTATCATATTTTAACATTTTTATGATGATGTCTGAAGGCGTTTGTATAAATTTTAAAATGCAAAATAATTAATAACAAATAATGTAGCCAGTCTATATTTACCAAAAACAAAAAGAAAATTATTTCCATATTGATTTTGTTCGTTGAAACTATAAATATCCTTTTATACGTAAGGGTAAAAAGTTTTTGAAAATATAACAAAAAAGAGAAAAGCTTCTGGCTTATAAACTTACAAACCCTTTGGAAAATATTAATTAAAGTACAATACCTGCCATACGAGGGGTTGAGCTTTTGTATTTCATTTTCATGCTTCATTAATTTCAGACTTAAAAAATTTAATCTGCAATTATTTCAGTAAACACCGCTACAGTAATTTTTTTTGCAGAGTATTTGCGTCATTAGTTTTTAACTAGATAATGACTAATTTAATTTTAACAACAAAGCACAACTGGAAAAAGAGTTACTTTTTGTATTGAAAAATACAAACATCGTAAACAAATGTTATCTTACGAAAAGATAAAAACGAATGAAAGAACACCAAATGTCGGTCGACAAGCAAGATACATGTCATATAAACGTATAAATATTGAAATCCAATAGTGCCAATGCCAACATGTAAAAAAATGAACTACAATTATTTGCAATAAATTAAAAATGCATTAAAAACATTGGGTGGTAGTATGAATAAGTGATTAAGGGTGAATAGCTAGGAGATGAGTAGCAGTGTTATTCCCTGAACAGTGTTTTAGAGCTGTCAATCGTTTATGGATTATTTTAGAGAAAAATACTTCAAATAGCAGTTATAGAAAAATTAATTGTACATAACTTTTATTTGAAGCATTTTGCAAATATGCAAAGAATAAAATGCCTATGATTTACTATTAAAATTTAGTATAAAAAAGTAAAAGAAATATCCTGCCAAACGGATAATTTTCTGGCATTGTTATCTTGCAAATTATAACTGTAAAATTGTTGATTACAACAAAGGATTTTGATTATAACCTAATAATATTGATTACAAGAATGAATCTTGCAAAGAAAATTTCATAAATATTTTAAAGCTAGGTAGCATTTTTCGAAGAATCAAAAGTATAGTTTAAACTTTAAAGCGTGTGTTATTTTGCAAATTAAATAATATGGGGGGCGTATGTACATATTTATTTTTTGTATGTAAATATTTGTATAATTAGAGATGAAGATGAAAATTCGGTGTTAACCAAAACATCTGAAATGACGAAAATATACAGTATGTCCCATTTAGAAGTGCCACCATTGGGATCTCGAGAACTGTAAGAGATACGATGTCGGTTAAATGGAACTTTTTATGCGCCTTTGGGAGGCCATCTCAGATGTGCTTTTGTTTTTTCAAAAATTCTTATAGGGCACTAGATAATGACGAAAAACTGATTATTGTTGATTTTTTCTTTTTCAAATAACTTCTAAACTATTGGTAATTGAGAAAAACGTTTCAAATATAAAAGATAGATATTTTTATTAACTAACCAGTGGCGTACGAAATAAATTTTTATATCCGTAAATTTTCGAGATATAACACAAACTTATATTTTTTTAATTGGAACTCATATCTTATTTTAGTCTCAAAAAAATAATTATTTTTTTCTCTTTTCAATGATGTAAGGGTAAATATGTTTTATATTTGTTTTGCCTTCAAAATTATTATTTTTTCCTTATTTTGTATTAAATTTACAATTATTTTGAAAATATTGGTAGATTTCTATTTAGAAATACTCCTTGTATTTAAATTAATTTATTTCGTTAGAAAAATTTGCTCAAAACTCGTATCAAATAAATTTTTATAATATTTTGTATCAGGTCGCCCTTGGCACATTATAGTGTAATTTGTAATTATAAGTCTAGAATAAAAATATTAAGTAATAAAGGCATAAAATAAATTATATCGATCAAATATAATATAATTAATAAAAATAATAAATTTTTTTGAGAAATAATAAGAAAATTCACAAAAATAAAGAAAAAAATTAAATTTTAGGAGCAAAACAAATATAAAACGTAATAACCTTTACATCATTGAAAAGAGAAAAAAATAATTATTTTTTTGAGACTAAAATAAGATATGGGTTCCATTTAAAAAAATATAAGTTTGTGTTATATCTCGAAAATTTACGGATATAAAAATTTATTTTGTTCGTCACTGGTTAGTTAATAAAAATATCTATCTTTTATATTTGAAACGTTTTTCTCAATTACTAATAGTTTAGAAGTTATTTGAAAAAGAAAAAATCAACAATATTCACTTTTTTGTTATTATCTAGTGCCCTATGAGAATTTTTGGAAAAACAAAAGCGCACCTGAGATGGCCTCCCAAACGCGCACAAAAAGTTCCATTTAACTATCATCGTATCTCTTACAGTTCTCGAGATCCCAATGGTGGCACTTCTAAATGGGACACACTGTAGTATAATACTGTTCGCGATCTAATAAGTTGTGAACTTATCATTAAAGAAGTTTTTAAAAAAATTGTTTCATTATTGCAAAATACAGTAAAATAAAATAGGAAATCATTTAATACGTACTGTCCTTTCCCTGTCATAAATCAAGCTTAAATCCCTAACAATAGACCTGCTGAGAGGGTCATACCGATAAATTTCTGTCCGAACTATATGTCCAGTCACTATTCTAATTACCATCCCTCTCTTTTTAGGAAGAACAGAAAAGCCCTCAGGAAAAACGCAAACTCCCCGTTTTATCCACCGCTCGAAGGAAGCTTCGAATCAACAAATCAGGTAATGAAGATATTGCTGGTGATCAGACTCCTGGAGGACCTGGCCAAGGAGGGATGGAAAACAACGAGAGACTTCGTGCAGTGCTTTATAAGTTGGCCTATAAACAACTCCCAGCTGGGGAGTGGAAACGATTGGCCCATCATTGGGCCTTCACTGAGGAGCAGATCAGAGCGATTGAACACCAGTACACAGGTACAGGTAAAAGAAAATATTTTGAATCGTTCGCTTACAGCTTACGTAGAAATAGATTGGCACATAGGATAAATATTCGTATATACTGCATACTCTTCATAAGAATGGAGTACTATGCCATAGGAAAATTGTAGTTATATCCTAGATAAAAGACAGTGTGTCCCATTTAGAGGTGCCACCATTGGGATCTCGAGAACTATAAGAGATGCGATGTCGGTTAAATGGAACTTTTTGTGTGCCTTTGGGAGGCCATCTCAGATGTGCTTTTATTTTTCCAAAAATACTCATAGGGCACTAGATAATGACGAAAAACTGAATATTGTTGATTTTTTCTTTTTCAAATAACTTCTAATCTATTAATAATTGAGAAAAAAGTTTCGAATATAAAAGATAGATATTTTTATTAACTAACCAGTGGCGTACGGAATAAATTTTTATATCCGTAAATTTTTGAGATATAACACAAACTTATATTTTTTTAAATGGAACCCATATCTGATTTTAGTCTCAAAAATAAATATTTTTTTCTCTTTTCAACGATGTAAGGGTTATTATGTTTTATATTTCTTTTGCCTTCAAAATTATTATTTTTTCCTTATTTTGTATTAAATTTACAATTATTTTGAAAATATTGGTAGATTTCTATTTGGAAATACTCCTTGTATTTAAATAATTTATTTCGTTAAAAAAATTTGCTCAAAACTCGTATGAAATTAATTTTTATAAAATTTTGTATCAGGTCGCCCTTGGCACATCATAGTGTAATTTGTAAATATGAGTCTAGAATGAAAATATTAAGTAATAAAGGCATAAAACAAATTATAATACAATATAATTAATAAAAATTATCATGTTTTTTTTTTTTGAAATAATAAGAAAATTCAGGAAAATAAAGAGAAAAATTAAATTTTATTAGCAAAACAAATATAATACATAATAACCCTTACATCATTGAAAAGAGAAAAAAATAAAAAATTTTTAGACTAAAATCAGATATAGGTTCCATTAAAAAAAAAAAAAAAATTGTGTTATATCTCGAAAATTTACGGATATAAAAATTTATTTCGTACGCCACTGGTTAGTTAATAAAAATATCTATCTTTTATATTTGAAACGTTTATCTCATTTACTAATAGTTTAGAAGTTATTTGAGAAAGAAAAAATCAACAATATTCAGTTTTTCGACATTATCTAGTGCCCTATAAGAATTTTTGGAAAAAGAAAAGCACATCTGAGATGGCCTCCCAAAGGCGCACAAAAAGTTCCATTTAACCGACATCGTATCTCTTATAGTTCTCGAAATCCCAATGGTGGCACCTCTAAATGGGACAGACTGTATACGTAAATTAATGAGAATTGGAGAAAATATTTTGTTTAAATATTAATTAGTTCGCAAACTACAAGCGATGAAGTCGATTAATAATTAGTCTGATGTAACATGTCCCAAGCAATTTGATTGGTTGCCTGATTTTAAAAGCGGGACTCCCGCGTCTTGTGCGCCTGCCCACCAAGAAACCATTAATGAACAAACAATAGCGCCCTACGCCGCCGTAATTTATAATCACAATATTCTCAAACAGTGGTCAAACTGTTTCAATGTTTAATAATTTAATAAAAAAAATGCATTTTATTTACGTTATTTATGCGTAATAGTAATTTCTTCATGAATATAACCCATAGGTTCATATATAAAAATATTTCAGCTATGCGAACATGAAAATTTTGTACCCTGAAGCACAAATAAGTATGGACTGATGTTCAATTTTCCCTTCTCCGCACCCTGTCCCTTACCTTGTGGTGTTGTCGCTTCTTCATAACTTAGCATTTTCAACATAGCCTCTGAAATGGCAACAGTGTAGAGATGTCCATTCCATACTTATATGACGGCAACTATAATAGTTTGTCGACCACTGGTGCGCACAAGCTACGTCACACACCAAATTCAGAAATTTAAAAATTCATATATCCCTTTTTCGCCCCAATTCTGTAAGAAAGTTGTTAAGTTTTAGCAACATTGCTATGACAAATAACCAATAATAATTGCGAACACTGAATAAAACATGAAAATGACAGGCTTTGCATTTGTTTCTATTGATTACAAATTTTAGCAACGTTGCTAAGACTTAACAACTTTCTTACAGAATTGGGGGAATTATGTACATTTTTTAAGTCGCATTTGCTATGAAATTCCATGCTTTCATCCAAAAAAATATAAAATAAAAAAAAATGGTATAGAATCCCATTAGGAAAACTCGTAGTTGAAGAATCAAAGTTTCCAGTAGTAAAATATAAGTAGTAATTATATTTACAGCATACGAAATTTGTTAATAATACTTTTAAAAATGTTTATATTATGACAGGTGTTATTGCAGGACCTTCAAGCTATAAGGAACATGGATTTCGCATGCTACTGATCTGGGTACATGGCCTAGGTCCTGACGTTAACCCCATTAAAGAATTGTGCGAGAGTCTTAATGCCATTGACAGGAAGGCTGTAGCAGGTAAGTAAATTTATAAGAACAACAATAATAATAATAATATTAATATATTCACTAGTCGGCACGGAAAATGGGCATTTTTTTTAAGTAAACATGCTAGTATCAAGTTAATAATTGAGTATTAACTATAATAGTTATTTAACACACCTGTGTTACAATATTTTTCCTTTAACCGTATCTTACTCATTTGGAAAAACTAATTTTATTCCATGACAAATGTATTTAGGTTAGTTAATGTTTGACACAATTGTTCAGCAATATTAATCCAGTATCTATGGTTACCCACTAAAATCGTTCATTAATAAAAAATTAATGGGGGTCATTAATGAATGATTTGTTGTACATTAACATAACCTATTAATAAACGGTCAGCGGAAAAATAATAAATAATAACTAATCGGTTCCTCGAACTCATATCTTATTAGATCTTAAAATATGACATTGGGCCCGTAAACCAATTTTTTATTTCCTTTATGAATTTTTTTTACAAAGATATGACATTTAATAAAAACTTGATGTGAGAATTCCTTATATTAAGCAAGATATGATTTTTTAAAGTTTTGCGGTGAATTCATTCAAAATTATTATGGTACATATAACCTATTTTCATTTAACAATAGTAAATCACATTGAAAACGTAAGGAACTAATTCAATTTCCAGTAGTACCATACATGACGATTTCAAAAAAAAAAAAAATTTTTACTGCCTATTGCAGCTATTTACATAGCAATCGTTCAATGAACGCATAGCAAGTGCGATAACCTTCAAAATAGGTATTAAAAATAATCACTTACAGCCCGATTCACAAAAAAGTTTAAGCTAATCCTCATTTTTTGATAAGTGAATTCTATTCTATTCATGAGGATTAGCTTAAACTTTTTTGTGAATCGGGGTGAAAATGTTTAACTTGTTATAACTTAGTACTGAAAAATGTTTTTTAAAATTATTTGGTTATACCACTTATTAATTAGTAAGTATTTTACAATTTTTATATAAATTTGTTATATTTCGATTATGATTTATGGGCTCAATTACTACAATATCTATATTATTTATCTATCGTAACAGAATAATAAAATAGTTCATAATTATACAAAATAACGGAGAGATAACAACAATTATATAAAAGAGGCCCGTTTTCCTACCGGTTAGTCTTAAGTTTCGTTTGTTCTTTTTCTGCACTGAGACAATTTTACTGATACACGTATTTTGTTACCCTTTTTACCTCCCGCTACCCTAGGTAAGGGAGGTATAGGGATCGTGCTAAAAATCGGATATAGATATTTTGCTGAATAAGCACGTTTTGATGTCCCCAGAATCCGATTTTAACATTTTTACAATGATGTCTGTAGGTATGTATGTGTGTGTGTGTGTGTGTGTGTGTGTGTGTGTGTCTGTGTGTGTGTGTGTGTGTGTGTGTGTCTGTGTGTGTGGATCATGTGGACACGATTACTCAAATACTATCAATCAGAAAAATTTGAAATTTTGTATACTCGTTCTATACTAATGTGGGAAGAGCTCATTAGTTTTTAGTGTATATCGGATAACCGGAAGTATCATCTATACCAGCTTTTAACAGTTTTTCTTGTAAAATATTCCTTGAATATAATTATTTAGTAACTTTTACTAATTAAATTTGTATATAATTGTATAATCTTCAATTCTACGATAATAACATTTAGTAAATAACTCTAAATAACTTTAAATATGAATTTATAATATAATTTATTTTCATATATCGTCTTGCCTATGCGTCAAACAAAAACATAATTTTAATAACAATTTTGACATATTTAAACAAATGTCACTGTCAGTCACTGTTAGGAAGAAATTGTATTAAAATTAATAATGAAACCGTGTTAAAGGGAATATAATGGTAAAATATTTAATTCTAAAAAAATTAAGGTTTGTAAAAATAATATATTTTCCATCATACATAAATATTAAATGTACAGGAAGAATTTTTTCTATTTTTGCAGCACTATAAATTAATATTAATTTACAACTACACATTTACGAAATGGATCATGTACGACGAAGAATTTACAAAGAATGCGTTTCAGAGCACCTAGAAGTTGATGCTGATTTTTATAAGAATGTGTGTGTGACGATTTTTCCTTAAAGTCTATTAAAATATGATTCAAAACTTCTCAAATTTGGTATTTAAAACTCATATAATTTGAAACAACATATCAGATTTTAACCATTTATGATAAATAGGATGTGGTACTTAATTTGGAGCTCTAACAGTTTTTTGAGGTAAAACAATAAAACATAATCCAAAATTTCGTATTACAGACTTTTCTATTTATTGGACAACAAATTAGATTTTATTTACAACCGATCAACCGCAAGTGATTCTTTACGTAAAGCTTACTGCCATTTTAAACATGGAATTGGCGGGAGGTCATGTGTTGGCCACATCAGATTTTTTTTACATATTTTTGCCTCATTTAACAATCGATTGTAATATGTGAATGCCTCCTAAGTGCTCAAATGTTTTGTCATGTTTACAAAATGCGATGTAAATTACGAGACAAAATATAGCCAAACTAAAATATTTCGGAACAAATGCATCAGTGTTTATGTCTCTCTTTGTCTTGTTATTTTTAGACCCAATGGGTCGAATTCAGCACCCTTCTTTAACTAATAAAGTTTGACTTAAAATAACAAGATAAAGAGATAGATACAGGTGTCAGAGTGTGTAAATTAGCCAGCAATTATCTCGCTTATTATTACATTTAGCGGTTTTAACTATATAACTATTTAAACTCCTCTATATAATAGCGGAACTAGGTCAATTTTGTTACTTCCGGTTTTCGAGTAATTGATAGCAACTCTCAATTTTCAAATGGAACACCTATATATTTATGCAAATTTAAAACTAATACAAAATGTCAAACCGTTATCTAACTTCGAAGAAGTTACCATATTTTATTAGGGGTCACTGTTACGCTGTTTCTTATTCTCCTCTTGCATTCATTTCTGTCCGACGCATCTTTCCTTTCTTATATTTCTACGACATAGTCCTTCCTCTCCCTCTTCTTCACCATTATTATTTTGTTGAAATAAGCATTCATTTCCAATTTATTTTTTTAGTTGTTTTTCCCGTAATTATTTGTTGTAGTTTATCTTTACTACATATTGTTGGAAATAAATGTTTATCACTTGCAGATATGGTTCGAAGAAAAGTGGATCAAGAAAACGAAGATCGCACAAAACGAAACAAACGCGGTTGCGGACAGTGCAACTGCAGCATCACGTAACTTCCGCTCATCTCATTTCCGGTGTTCAGTCTTACCTGTGCATGTCTTCATAATCAAATAAATGTTTTTCAATCAATTTAAGCTGCACATTACAGTATTAACTTCATATCAGACTTCATCATTATTTTGTTTTGCTATCCTCATTAAATTTTTCTTTGTAGCTTTAAAAAATCGATAACATTATGAATAATCCGTCCCCTTTGAACATAGATGTCAAATAAATGAGAATCGTGATAAACAAAACAACAAAGATATAAAAACGAAATCGTAAATAATATTTCCAATATTTATTTGTAAGTTCTTTTTACTTGTTCGATATACTAAGAAAAAATTGAGCCTGTTTTGTAACTTTGTCTTTATTTTATAATGAGAAAATGCAAAATGAGAAATATATTTTTTTATTTTCCGCCCATAATGGGGTCATGCCACATATTCTGTTTTATTTTTTTCTTTGAAGTCTACCGGTCACAGTATATGTAAATCATTTTTCACGCCATTTGTGTGCATTGTTTTGTAGATATAATTTTTTTAAAATAGGGGTCAATTTCAAATCTCAATGAGATCACGTGAGCGCATACGTCATGTATCTGAACAATTCCAATTCACCCTGGCGGACAAAATGTAAATTAAGATTGTTTATAAATAGTTTTTTTGGGTTTTTTAATGAACAGGCTATTCCACGACATTTTAAATTTTTTTTTTTTTTAAATTTCTCCAAATAAGCGAGGTATTAAGGTACGAATTTTAAATCTGCTTTGTGACGTAGGTAATGTGGATATATCAGAAGTAAACAAACAGTGGTTCACAAACCACGAAAAATTGTTAAACAAATTACAAAATAATGTATATTTAAATTGTAATATTATAATTCATTATTAGAGACATAAAATAAATTATTTCACTTTTTTTCTCATTTTATAAAAATAATGAAATTAGAACGTCACCCGAACAGCAACCGAACAGATCCGACACACCCGAAGAAGTATATTCTTAGTTAGAGCGCGGCTTCTCAAAATCGGAGGTCATCCTTGGATCCTATTTGCTCAAAAACTCGTGCACATGTCTTGCATCATCAAAAGCAAATCTCCCCGTGTCTTCTAGAAGGAATAATTTATAATAAAAGAAATATGGTTTTCCTTGTCCTTTAACTATTATCATTCTTAATTTCAATTAGCTTTTACTATTTTTGATTACTGTGCAATAGCCTATTGTTTCCACAAGTTGGAACTGCACAGTTATTCTTCACCATGTTTCATATAAATATAAATATACAATTACAAATAATATTTCTCTAATGAAATAATTAAATCTTTATGAAACAAAAAAGATTGAATAGAGCGCACTTTTCCTCTGACAGCTTTATAAATATTTGGTTAGTTTACTCTGATCTGACGTTTAACTTCGCGTTTGAAGTTTGTGACTGTGACCTTCATGTACTTGTGACTAGTGTCGTTGTGTGAGTAGCCGATACATGACGTCACAGAAAATCCTAGCGGGAATATCTTTTAAGTAAATTATGAATGAAAAGTATTATATTTTGGAATGTTTTATGTTGCAATATGGATAATAAGTGTCATAGATACTATTTTTATAAAAATATTAGTAACATTTTTTTTGTATGAACCCATTTAAAGATCCTAATTACATTGGGTGAGATTCAGTGGGTTGTATTAGCGTGTTTTAAGCTAAAACAGTCCTTTGTCAAAAATATTTTGGCAACTTTGTAATACCTGTCAGAAAAAAGTGAGAGACCAAAGGATCAAATAAAGAAAAAAATATTATTAACAGAAGTAAGAAAAAAAGAACAAATGTCAAAACTGATCAAAACGGGGGTTGAGATATTTTAAAATTCATTAACATTCAGGTATCAAATATTTGACACATAAAATTTGATATATTACTAACCTAATTTTGCAATAATGAGTTTCCTTTTACACCTTCCATTTACAATAATACTTCCTCATTTGACTAAAGAATATCTGTATTACTTTTCCCTGTGGTAAAATTTCTAAATCACAACTGAATCTCATTGATACATGTGGAAAATATTACAATGTTGCCATATACTTAATACAAGATTTAATACAAACCTTAATACAACCCACTGAATTCCACCCAATGTTGTTACCGGTGATTAATTTTAAATTTAAATCCAATTTAAGAGTTTTCTATGCCATAATTTGGGACAAATAGAGTAATATATATCTTTGTCACTGTTAAAATGAATATTATTAATATTTCAATGAAAAATGAAAATAGTAATGAACTAGAAAGTTACAGAACAGGCTTAAATATTGAGTATTTTTTTGTCCCCCTTGCCTGGTATGTGTATTTTGTCACGCACATTAATATTATTGTCAATTTTGAATGTTCCCTCTGACCTCTGACGAAATGGCTAGTACGCCCCCAGTGTGATACCATTATATTGTCATATCTATGTATTTACAAGGCAAAATGACTCAAATTGTACAGAGAGCACTTTACTGAATTTTTATATGTAAATAAAATGTCAGAATGTTTATACATTAGTAGTAATTATGTAAGAAAATGTTCAATAAAATTGACTGATTAAAAATTACTTATAGCAGGTGATGGCGGTTAGGGGTGAATTAGGGATGTAACATGTGATATTAGTTTTGTGCAATTTGTTTAATGTACTACAAAAACTGTGAGTGCAAAGTTGTTCAGAATTGAAACTTATTTTATTGTTTTCTTAATAATTTTAAAACGATATATATTTTGTGTTAATTAGCAGCAGTTATATCATTATGAATTAACAGCCCGTTTCACAAAAAAGTTTAAGCTAATCCTCATTTTTGGATTAGTGAATTCTATTCTATTCCGGTATTTAAAATTTAATTTTCATGATATCAATAAAGGTAGATACTAGGAATAGATTAGACTATATTTTAAGATAGAGCTTAATTTTTTTTGTGAATCTTTTAGGTTTTTTTGTAAAATATAATGTATGAAAACCAGAAAAAAATTGATATGGCTATTGCTATTACTAATTAACAGAAATTTTGGTATCATTTCAAAATTATGAAGTAACCAAAAACAAATTTATTTATTTACCCCTAACCGCCACCATCCTGTATAATTTATTTAATTTATATTTACCCCTGAAAATTTAAAGACCAGCTGATTTTTTTTTAATGTAAATTTCTAAAAATGGGGATTTAAAGATAAGTTTCAAGCTAATCCTAGTTTTCCTGGTGTAATTTTTATTATTAAAAAATTCTTCCTATAATACAACCCTTATGCCCGTATTCACCAACATCAAATAAATCTTCGAATAGCTTATTCATTGAATAAGAGAAAAATATCGCATCGATACAATAACACAAATAAAGGTATTTATTCTAGCTGTCATATTTTGATGCGATATTTTTCTCTTATTCAATGAATAAGCTATTCGAAGATTTATTTGATTTTGGTGAATACGGGCATTAGTTTTTTAAGAAAATCAAGATTTCTAAAATTTATTTATAGGAAAAACAATTTAATTTAATAGTCTACACAGATCATCTAGCCCAAAAATTTATTGTAAGTTGCTATTACTATATTCTAAGAATGTACCTACATAGTTCATATAAATGAATTATTTTTAAAATGTATACACTGACCAGCAAAATCTTCCTACAGTAATATAATATTTTGCACATGGTCTTCAATAAAGAAATTGCAGCATGACTTCAGTTTTCGACACATTATTTACAGTATGGAAAATAAGAAAAATTCTTTTGAACAAGTTGATTTATAAATAATTATAGTTTTAAATTTTAATCAAAATAAGTATCAAGATCAGTTCAAAAATTACTGATGGTCGGATTGTAACAAATTTTCTCTGTTTCAGATTTCAGCATTTTTGAACCTTGAACGTATAGTATGCGCGTGCGCGCTCATCATACAACATCTGACTTCCGGCATCTTCATTTCTTGCCACGAGCCACGTACTCCGAGAAAAAATGGCCAAATGTGCGTTTGATGTTACAAATTAATGATTTTCTGTGGGAAAAACTAGGAAAAGCGGAGAAAATTTAAGCAGAAAAGCGAGATAAAAGGTTTATTCAACGTTTGAGATAATAATTTTTGTGGAAATCAATTGTTTAGTGCAAGAAAATAATGAAATTTTTGTGGCGTCTCTCTGATGATACGTAAGTGGAATTTTACTTCATTTTTTTACATCTATATCTACTTGAAAGTATTGGGAACATTGTTTTTGGTAACATTTCTTTAGTTTTATTTACAAATTTCATAGTTTTAAGTTGTGATAATCATGTATAACTTGTTCATCTTTGTATCCGTCAACACATTGAATGCCAAATGTAAAAAAAAATACATTAGGGGCCAAGTAGCTTTTCTTTTGTAACTTCATCAAATTATGTACTGTTATTATTTATATGCCTTATTCCAATTCTTTTCGTCTTTTAATGGTTCGTTTCCCCAAGATTCTACAATTAAATTATTTATTGTCATACCTAAAACATGTTCTAATGTTAATTTTGGCGTTAATGTGCCGGTTTTTAAATGTTTTTATACGTATACATATCTGCTATTCCATCTTTCACACTGTCTTTTTTACTCTAATGTATGCGAAGATATTTACGAAGAGGTATATATACAAATTATACAACACCATTAATAACATAATATTATTATTTCTTTTAGATTTAGGAAATATCACTTGTTAAAAATCTAATTAATAAAAGTCAAATAAGAAAAGTAATTAACTTCAAACTTGTATACATTTCATACAATATCGTAAACTATACTGTTTTCAATATTATACACGAAACAATATTGTTTTGCCAACAAGTGTCACGAGAATCAAGCTGTTAGACTATTTTTCATAAAATACAGGGTGTTAATACCAAGTTGTAACACCCGAAAACGGCAGTTCGAACTTATTGAAACAAACAACTTTTCTTAGTTCAAATTTTTGATTTGGAGCCCCAGTTCATAGTTATTGGCGTTTATTGTTTTTCGAAAAAAATCGTCATTACTTCCTTATTTTAAGGAATATTTAAAAAATACAAAAACTCAGCATTTGCTTTCGGTTCTCTAAAACATTTGCATTTACAATTATTTTCTCTTTTATCAAATAACAAAATGGTGACCGATCAAAAATTTCAAAACAAGATATTTTGAAAACCACTACATCGATGTTTGAAAATAAAGCATTTATAAAATCCTTAAACTATCTAATATAACATTTGTCTGAAATTTTTTTTTCGATCTGTCCAAAAAAAGTTTTGATTCAAATTGAATTGCAAGATAAATTTTAATAAACTGCAACAATCATTCAAAACGAAGTAGGCTTGCTGCCTTTAAACAATGAAATAGAAGCCGAATAATAAACACGTACTTCAAACTTGAGGCAGTTTTCTAGTTTGTACTTTCAAATTTAAATACTTTTTGATCTTGTTCTTTAGAAATATCTTTATTTTCAAAAAAAAATATATTTACTGCTTCATTTTGAAAAGCTATTTGCATAATTTGTGTATAAAAATGCATAATTATCAAAACGTTGAACTTCTTGACATGCTTTTGATTTGACAGATCGAACAAAATGTTTCGGACAAATGTTAGATAGTTTAAGGAATTTATAAATGTTTCATTTTCAAACATCGATGTAGTGATTTTCAAAATATATTGTTTTGAAATTTTTGATCGGTCACCATTTTGTTATTTGATAAAATAGAAAATAATTGTAAATACAAATGTTTTAGAGAACCGAAAGTAAATGCTGAAAGTTTTTGTATTGTTTACATATTCCTTAAAATAAGGGAGAAATTATGAGTTCTAACTACGTTTTCGGGTGTTACAACTTAGTATTAACAGTAACATCCTGTATATTGAAGCTAATGCCGTACGTAGACTTTTTTGTATGACTGTATATTTTGAACTTTGTGTATTTGGAAACTAAATAAAAATTCATATTTCGATAACTAAATTTGGTATCTTTTTTATTGGTATAAAATTTTACGTTCGAATATTCATGAATAATTGCATTTTAATTAACATTAAAGTTCATCCCTTATTTTTTTTTTTTTTTTATTTTTTAAACAAAACTTTTATCTGTATTTAACAAAATCAAGCAAATTACGCTAATAACATTACTTAATAGGTAGCCGGCATTCCAAATTAAACTAGTTTGTATTGGTCTGCAAGGTTCTTACTAGTCACTCGTATAGGAGCCGTCTTCAAGCAAACATCTATTTGATTTTGCTGCAAAAAATGCATTTATTGTTAATATATTATAGTTTTAATAGTGAAATATTATTAACTATTGTTGCAAATTAATAACATTCGTAAGTTTCAATAATATTCCTCCTCTATTAATGGTTATATAAGTTGATAATGTGTTTTTATCGTATAGAATAATTTTTTTCATAAAAATACTTTGAGTACAATTTTAATATTTATTAAACATTCCATAGCAAAATATTAGTAACAAAGGAAAATTTTAACATGTTCAATAAAGGAAAAAACAGGCCGTAGGTTCCAATAATTATGACTAACAGTCATAATTGTCTTTATTTATAAAACATTAGGACGTTTCGGACAATATTTGTCCATCTTCAGCGATTACATAGTTTTTGTTTCAATATTGTATGAAATTTCTTTATTAGTTATACATTTTTGTGAATGCCCAAATCTTGTCTAGAATTATAACAAAGTCTTTTTCAACTATCAAAGACTTTCTGTTATAATTCTAGACAAGATTTGGGTATTCACAAAAATGGATAACTAATAAAGAAATTTCATACAATATTGAAACAAACACTATGTAATGACGAAACGTCCTAATGTTTTATAAATAAAAACAATTATGACTATTAGTCATAATTATTGGAACCTACGGCCTGTTTTTTCCTTTATTGAAAATTTTACAACGTTCCCGAATCACCCATTTCTAGAAAATTTTGACAGTAACAAATGTTTTTATGTAATTTATTTATTAGAAATCGATTAAAATGCATTCAGTAGCAAACATTAATTTAATTTTTATGTTTTTGTCAATTTGCAGGTGAATGGAAATTGCCCAGTTATCGAGTAATTAGTACGAGTTTGCAGAGATGCCGAATAGCTGAGATCGTCTAATGTAAGTCATGCTACATAAATTCATTTTTCTCTTTTGATAAATAAATAAATAAATCATCACGGCAATCCCATTTGTGGGTGTGGCAAATCTACTTTGTACACAGATATCTGTAATGATGATAATCCTAGGGTTGCCAGATTTTAAAAACTTTTATATAGGAAAACTGAATATATAAAAAAATATGGGAGATTTGGTGAATATATAGGATACATTTAATTTGAAACTTTTAATTAAATTATTAACACTAACACAAAAATGGTTAGTTATTATGCTTTTCATGGCTTTGAGCTTTTTTCAATAAATATGACTAATAAAGTTGGAGTAACGATGATTGACTGAAGATTGATGTGTGGAGACACACACACAGACACCACACACACACACACACACACACACACACACACACACACACACACACACACACACACACACACACAGACACCACACACACAGACACCACACACACAGACACCACACACACAGACACCACACACACAGACACCACACACACAGACACCACACACACACACCACACACACACACCACACACACACACACACACACACACACAGACACCACACACACACACACACACACACACACACACACACACACACACACACACACACACACACACATACATACATACATACATACATACATACAGACATCATCTTAAAAATAGTAAATTCGTATTGTAGGGACCCTAAAACGTGCTTATTCATTAAAAACTCACCACCGAATTTTTTGACCAAAGACAATACCTTCCTTACGTAAAGGTGACGGAAGGTAAAAAGACCAAGTACATAATATAATACATGAATTTAACAATTTCCATCGTAGATTAAAGTTCACTATTGAACAGCAACATAATAACATTAAATTTTATAGACGTTTCAGTCATTCAAAACAACGAAAAAATACTTACAAATTGGTATCGCAAAAATACATACTCAGGTAGATATTTAAATTTCTTTTCTTACACTAATAAAACATACAAAAATAGCGTAATACAGCCTTAACCTGAATTTTTTCAAAAGTACCATATAACAAAAATTTAAATTCTGCTTTAAAAAAAAACTTTTCAAAATTGTAATATTAAAATTGCAAATTCAAAGTTAAATACTTTACAGACATGTTATACTAAATTAAAAGACAAAACACCGTTATTAGAACAAAAAAACGTCGTTTACAAAATTAAATGCGGTGCTTGCCCTAATTTCTACATTGGCGAAACTTGCCAAAATTTACATAAAAGAATTTACCAACATAATTATAATATTAAAAAACAAAATGTAAATCATAGTGGAATTACCAAACATAGTTTAGAAAAAGGACATATCTTTGATTTAAAAAATCCAGAAATAATTAAAACAGAAAAAAAATTACAACAAACGACTAATCTATGAATCTTTATACATAAATGCAAATGAAAGTAACACAGTCAACTGCCAAACTAACTATAGAGACATTTTAACTTACGCGGGCTCAATCTTACCGAATTTAAATTGAGAAAGACAGCCATTAAACAAAGACAACAATTAATTATTCTTACAATGGGGTCATACCAAAAAAAAAATATATTGATTTTTTTTATATAATTAAAAAAATTAAATAATTTTATACATGTATACATGAAAAATATGTAATATTCTTATACTTTTCATTCATGATTTTCTTTCTAAACATTTTGAGTCTTATTTTGTGACGTCATGGTTTTGTACACACATACATTGATAGTCACGCACACATGTACTCGTACACGTACTGTACATGAATGTCAGCGCAGCGCAGAGATGTCACATTTTTCGAACATAACCAACATTTTCAAAGTAAATATCTTTGCAATAAGTTGTTTTTGTTTAAATGTAAGTACAAATAACGAAATGTTCTAATAAATACAAATTATGTGTGATTTAGATATTACCATGGTTGTATAATATTGTTCTGTGCCGTCTTGCGAGAACATCTCGTTGAGAAGCAAAAATAAAGTTTTTGTTCGTATTTCTAAACCTCAAGATTAATTTCCATAATCAAATTATTCAATATACAATAAAAACAAAAGCACGAATACAAAATAACTTGCTGTCACGTTTGCTTTCAAGTCTAATAACATAAACGTCAAACGTAGTTCCATTTTTATTCGATAGGAGAGACTACGGTCACGGTCGCAAAACCATGACGTCATTTGAAATTTAATATAAACTTTAAAAAATTATTTCTGTAAAACTAGAAACTTATGTGACATAAAATATATATTTCTGTGAGTGGTTTTAAGTATACTTCCAGAAAAAAAATAAATTGGAAAATGTGGTATGACCCCATTCCCCTATACACGCAGTTTACTGCCATACTCTGGCTGAACGAAACATTTTTACCTACTGCTAGTCAAATTAAAATGTAGTCATAAAAAATAAAACTTTACGTATTACAAAATTACGCCTTAATGTTCAACTAATATTTTTATAAAAATGTAACAATCAAACAAATAGGTATGTAATATGTAAACAATCTCGTTATTCTGTTTCATTTTATTATTATTTAATATTGTTTTATTTAGCTGATGATGATTGTGATGTCACAATCGAAACGTCCAAATGTAAACTAAATTGTATGTTACAATAAACAAACGATCCAAAAAGCCTACACAAATTTTTTTAACATGTTAACAAACATCAAAATGCAGTATGTGAATTACAACGTTATAAAATTGATGAAAACAACTTTTAAATAAATATACCGGGAGTTTATTTTATCAGTAAACATAGGGTATATCATTGCCATAGTTACGATATGAATGTTTGACAGCAATGTATTGAAGCGTTTATTTTATGAGTAAACATAGGCGTTTAACATGGGAAGCTGTATTTTGTAAATACAAAGTGTCCGTCAAATAATCAAACCATGTTATTGAACATGATAATAGTACATTACATTTTGTACATTATTTAATATTAACTGCTTCAATAATATTATAGTAAATTACAGAAATTGACAAATAAATAATTGTTTCACTTTTTTATTATGCATTATGAAAAGCTTTACATGTGTCTCCGGTGGCGCAGTGGTTATGACAGTGGCGTCAGAAATTTTTGGTTGGGGTTCGATTCCCCATTGGGGTAATTATTTTATTTTTTTTTACTTAAAAATTGTACTTTTAAAAATCAATTTCTATATTATATTTAAAAATAATAATAACATTGTAATAAATAAAGAAAAAATAATTGAGAATAATTGATTACAATAATCATAATATTGATACAATAATAATGCATTGTATTTCCTTTGATATTAATAAAAATAACTGAAATATAATAAATTTGTGTAGATATTATGTTTTTACTGAATTTATCATAAGAAAATACAATGCATTATTATTACATCAATGTTTTGATTATTGTAATCAATTATTGTCAACTATTTTCTCTTTATTTATTACAATGCTATTATTATTTTTAAATGACTGTAATACGAAATATAACAGATATTTTAAAAAGTTCAACAATTTTTATCTAAAAAAAAAAATAAGTACTCCAATGGGGAATCGAACCCCAACGAAAAATTTTAGACGCCACTGTTATAATCACTGCACCACCGGAGACATTCGTAAATCTTTTCATATTGCATAATGGAAAATTAAAACAATTATTTATTTGACAATTTCTGTAATTTATTGCAATTTTTGCAATATTATTAAAGTAATTAATATTAAATAATGTACAAGATATAATGTACTATTATCATGTTCAATAGCATGACTTGATTTATTGCCAGACCTTTGTATTTACAAATACTGCTTCCCATGTTAAACGCCTATGTTTACTCATAAAATAAACGCTTCAATACATTGCTGTCAAACATTCATACCGTAACTATGGCAATGATACCCTATGTTTACTGATAAAATAAACTCCCGGTATAATGTAACGAACCAGATAGAATGTAACAGTTTTATAAAATTGTTCAATTTAACATGTTAAATACAATAAAAAACAATATTTGGGTAAAGTTCTGTAAGTTTTTGTTATAAAACGACGGTTCGATAGCGAAGTGCAATACAATACTTATATAGCCCAATATGGAAATGGCGAGAGGTCTTGTGCTAGCCACAACAGATTTTTTAATAAAAATATATTGTAAAGTTATTTAAACAAATACATAAATAATTGGTAAAGGTACTACGTAACTCTGACCGTAGCCTACGTTCTTAATACAAGGCCGGGAAACATCACAATATCTGGAATAATACTACCTTTTTTCGTTTAAGTTCTGTATTTATTTATTTATTTATTATTAAACCCAACAATATCTGTCAAACGGAAACTCTAGTTGTCTAGTTCCAAACTCGCCGTTTTGGCGCGACTTATTCTCGCTGTTATATGGCTCTTTTTTGACGTATGTTATAACCGCTATTGATAATATCAATATATTTTTTTGACAGTCTAAAAATGACATTTGAATGACAGCGGGAATAAGTCGCGCCCTTATCAGCTGTTTTGGAACTAGAGTTTTTGGCCAGATTTTTAAACAAAATTTGCGTTATTTGTCGGCCTTGTATTAATGACGTAGGCTACGCCCCGACATCATACAACGATTTATTGGTAATTACAGTAAAAGTATGCATTTTAAAATAGGATTAAAAAGGATCATTTTTATTCAAAAACATATTACAATAATGTTTAAACAATGCCAATAACAATCAACAATTAACAATTTTCTTTGTTAACAGTTGCCCATTCCAACTTCAAGTCGTTGAATTTTCACCGATTTGGTCGGAAATATGGAAATCTACAAATGTTTTAAGTACTTTTTCATAAATGGCATATAAAATGGCATGTTTTTATAAAGATTATTTATCATTTAATGATAATTGATAATTCCACATCATCAATCTGAAGTTGGGTATCTTGTATCTCTTTCCAACACACGTTCTCTTATGAAAGTTTCTCGAATCGATGCCATGATTCAAACTAGATTCAGCTGTCGCTGAGATCACGTTGCTCTGCTCGGCGAAGATGCCATCTTAGTTTTACATTGTGGCAATTTTGCACAACATGCTAAGTTATTTCGTGTTCATTAAACGTAACTGGGAATCTATCAACAAAAATAATTATTATATAAACAGTGTTTACGATATTTTAATGCCATTGTATGATGAAACTGAGAAAGTGTACGTTTGTTTTGAGAAAATATTTCGTGAAATAACTGATCAAATTATTACATTTATTGATGTTTACGAACATTGCCGAGCTGATAATAGTTGATGAGAACATTAATGCAATTTTAACAAGCTGTTTGTTGCCATTTGAATTTGCTGTTCCTGTTCCAGTGTTCTAGATAAACAGTAAAGGTAAGTGAAATTATTTTTCATATTTATTTTTAGTTTGTTTATGCATAAATACGAGCAACGTCGCACATAATAACTAACAAATTATCGCTAATTTTTATTAATATTACATAAATTTTGTCGTACATAGCAAGATATCTTTTCTAAAATATATAATTATTATGTAAAATGGAATTAATACATAGTTTTATGAACGAATTTAACTTTGCAGTGGTGGCATGGAGTCTGTGAGACTCCAACAATTTAAATTTATTTTCATAATTAATAATATAAATTATGTTAATTTTAATAATTACTTTTTGCTCGGTGGAATTTTATTTATGTTTATATTTATTTGGGGTTTCATATTGTAACAAATTAATAAAAATAGTAAGTTTAAACAATATTCAAACTATTTATACTAATAAAGTGTTTATTCTTATAAAAAAAACATATTTCCGAAGCTGTGAGTAACATTTTATTTATATTTTGTCTCATACAGATAAATAGAATTCAGAATAATTTTATTGTTTATTCAATACATTTTTATGCTGTTTGCAAATATTATTAATAATTTCATGACCTACATTTGTTGTTAGAGATATTTTGTTAAGTACTTTTGGTAACACTGCTTTCCTTCCAAATCATCACACAAAATGGAGGACAAGTTGTGCTATTGCAATTGGTGTGATTTATCGTTTATTTTCTTTGGAAAAGTTACGGTATTTTAAGAAAATTTATAAGAAACGTGAGATAAAGTATAAGTCCAACGCTTGAGATAATAATTGTTACCACGGTTGATCTTATTACAACAATGTAAGCAAGGCATTTAGACGCTATTGTCGAACTCGTACATTCTTGAGCCGTGAGTTGAATTTATTTAATCTACAATTAAATAATGCGATATCTACTTCAAAGAGTTATTTTCTATGATTTTATGTATTTCAACGTGTTTGCAATTTTATCTATCAATATTTTGTCTCATGCAGACAAATATTTTTCAGAATAATATGTAATCTTATTTGTGTGTTACAATGGTCGCGTTCAGCCGCACCTAGCAGCTATCTAGCTGCTAGCTAGCGCTAAATAGCAGCGATCGTGGTAATTCGACCGGTCCATAATGCTAGTACTGCCATCTATATACATCTGTCAAATTTAACCTACAAATTATTTTTTCGCGGATAGGACGTTGCCATTTGTGTGAAATAATAACAAAATGAATAATAATAATTTGATAAATATGGTGATTGAGGAAAATGAAGAAAATTTAGATCTGAATGCTATTGGTGTCATGAATTAGTAAACAGAAGATTAATTGCTAATCATGAACCAAGGATTCAACCTATTCGCAATAGAAATTATTACGAAGAAGTAGTAATTCGGTATAAACCGGATGATTTTCTGAAGTATTATTTTTTAATTTTTCAAAATATGATGCGGCGAAATTAACATCTAAAAATAAAACTTATTCTCACCTCATAATAAAATTTTATATAATATAATATGTAAAAGTTTACCAGATTGAATATGTTTGTGAATTTCTCTGCTTTCATTTACCAAATATTATGACATATTTTCATATCCATATTGTATTATTTCATCTGAATTTGAATTTAATAGCGCCATATTTCCTATTTTTGACAGTTATAGCAGTACGCTAGGTCATCTAGCACGTTTTGTTTTCGCTAGCCCGCTAGACTAGCAGCTAGAATCTAGCGGTCAGTCAGCGGACCGTTCAACGATGTTCGCTAGGTTAGCGAGCTAGCAGCTAGGTGCGGCTGAACGCGACCATTGATTTGTTTTCTTTTCAGTGTCTGGAATGGAGCTAGAAATCTAAAGCCTGATTTATAAATTGCACAGAATAGAATTAGGAATGGAATAGAATAGTAATAGAAATTTTTAAGACCATTTATAGATTGAATAGAAATAATAATTGTAACTACCGTTGATCTTATAACAACAATGTAAGTGAAACATCAATATTATGTCTCATGCAGACAAATATCTTTCAGAATAATATGTAATTTTATTTGTGTGTTACAATGAATTATTTTCTTTTCAGTGTCCGGAATGGAGCTAGAAATCTAAAGCCTGATTTATAGATTGCACAGAATAGAATAAGGAATGAAATAGAATAGTAATAGAAATTCTTAAGACCATTTATAGATTGAATAGAGATAATAATTGTAACTACCGTTGATCTTATAACAACAATGTAAGTAAAACATCAATATTTTGTCTCATGCAGACCAATATCTTTCAGAATAATATGTAATTTTATTTGTGTATTACAATGAATTATTTTCTTTCCAGTGTTCTGAATGGAGCTAGAAATCTAAAGCCTAATTTATAGATTGCACAGAATAGAATAGAATAAGGAATGGAATAGAATAGTAATAGAAATTCTTAAGACCATTTATAGATTGAATAGAAATAATAATTGTAACCACGGTTGATCTTATAACAACAATGTAAGTAAAACATATCAATATTTTGTCTCATGCAAATAAATATCTTTCAGTATAATATGTAATTTTATTTGTGTATTACAATGAATAATTTTCTTTTCAGTGTTCGGAATGGAGCTAGAAATCTAAAGCCTGATTTATAGATTGCACAGAATAGAATAAGAAATGGAATAGTATAGAAGACTTTGGAATAGAATGACATCATTTTTGTTACACTAAATTAACTATATTTATTGGTGATTTAAATAATATCATTGTTTGTTTTTGCTATAAAATAGGTATTTCTGCAAAAGAACTGTTGTATGCAGAAAGTCTCACGAATATTATCGGAGCAAGCGGAATGGGATGGAATAGAATAACAAATAAAATTTGGTTCTATTCTATGCAATGTATAAATCAGGCTTAAAAGGAGCATAGCAGAGAAATCCGAGAAGTTTCGGGCAGCAAGAAATAATCAAAATGTGAGTAGATATTTATCTTTTTCTCTTTATATTTCTGTAACATACTAGTGTAATATTGGTCAAATTAACTACCCTTAATAGCACGTAATATAAATTGCAATAAAACTATTTTCACATCTTCTGATCTTTGTGTATTTATAATATAAATTAAAAACTCATAGGTATTTCGATAACTAAAGTTGGCATAATTTTTATTGGTCGAATATTCATAAATAATTGCATTTTAAAGTTCATCCTCGAGTTCATCCCTTATTAAGTTTTATTTTTTGAATAATTTTATCTGCAAAACAAGCATAATTACGGTGATAGTATTCCAAATTCATCACATTTGCGTTGGTCTGCAAGGTTCTCACCATATACCTATTAACTAATATATTGCTAATGCTCGTATCTTTCCCATAAGAGTAGCTGAAGGAAACACTGTGAAATGGAAATATCATTTCTTCATAAGTCTATCTCACACAAACGCCCAACTTCGAATTATGCGCTAGCTTGGAAACCTTGACTACTATTGGCTAACGTTGACAGCGTCGCTGGCTGGGCTGCGTTCCAAAATCCTATTCTTAGAGTACGAAATTATCCAAAGTCGTTTCAAAACTAATAACCTTACTCTCAGAGTTTACTCAACCTGTTCCAAAACAGCCAGAATTTACTCCAAAGTGATGTTCTACTTACTCTACTAACGAGGAGCGTATAGAAATTACTCCACAATATTTTCAAACGTAGATGCTCACGATTTTCTCTACATATGGAAGTAATTTGCCTTCTTGAGGAAGAAAACATGCTTTTGGTTGAAAATAAACATACGTAAATACGTTGGCGTGTATTACGAGAATACTTTTATAATGAAAGCGATTTTATGGAGCGTACTTTCACATTATATTGAGGAGAGTGCTCCATAAAAGCGCTTTTATTACGGGCTTGACATTAATGTTGTAATTATAAGTAGTTTTATTAGTTTTATAAAATTATTTTTAATTTAGCTTCAATTTTTTACTTCAACAAAACTTTCATTCGTTCCAAAACACAAAACATCATACTCTACGCCAAAACTCGGTATTGTTGGTTTTGGAACGCAGCCCTGGTGATGCAGCGAGCACATGGTTTGATTTCATTTCTGTTTGTAGTTGCACTTCGAAAGCATTTGCTTTGTGTTTCATACAGTATTATTGTCACCTAAATAAATTAATTCTGACCAGATTGTATTCCTATTATTTTTACAGTACAACAAAGTAAATTATTTAATTCAAATTTAGCACTAGAATATGACAATGTTTTTTTATGATTACTAATATTTATATTCAAGAATTTACATACAAAATAAATAGTAGGTACATTGTTTAATTTCTCAAATTTAAATTTAAAATTTCTCGCGCTAGCCGTTAATAAACAGAACTCTGTGATTCGCAAAAAGTGATCATGATTTTCTCGTTAGCCAATAGTAGTCAAGTTTCCAAGCTTGCGCATAATTCGCGGTTGGGCGTTTGTGTGAGACAGACTTATGCAGAAATGATTCCATTTCACAGTGTTTCCTTCAAGAAAAGCAAAAGATCCGCAATATATTAGTTAATAGGTATATGGTTCTCACTAGCTCGTCAAGCAAACATGCATTTGATTTTGTTGTGAAAAATGCATTTACTGTTAATATATTATTTTTTTAATAGTGAAATATTGTTAATTCTTATTGCAAATTAATAACAATCGTAAATTTAAATAACATCCCAACACTATTAATGGTTATGTAAGTTGATAATGTGTTTGTATCGTATAGAATAAAATGTTTCATAATTATAGTTAAGCTTTGGATACAATTTTATAAATTATTAAACATTTCATAGCAAACATATTGGTAACAAACTAATGTAACAATAACAAACGTTTTTAAGTAATTTATTTATTAGAAATCGATTCAGATGCAAACAATAATTTACAGCCCGATTCACAAAAAGTTTATAACTTAAAATATAGTCTAATCTATTTCTAGTACCTACCTTTATTCATAATATCATGAAAATTAAATTTTAAATACCGGAATAGAATAAAATTCACTAATTCAAAAATGAGGATTAGCTTAAACTTTTTTGTGAATCGGGCTGTTAATGTTTATATTTTTGTCAATTTGCAGGTGAATGGAAATTACCGAGTTCCCGAGTAATTGAGTACGAGTATTCAGAGGGCCGAGTAATGGAGTACGAGTTTGCAGAGATGCCGGTTAGCTGAGATCTTCTAATAATGTAAGTCATGCTAAATAAATTCATTTTTCTCTTTTAATAAGTCAATTTTTTGCCAATCAAAAGTGATAATACAGTGTGTCCCATTTAAAGGTGCCACCATTGGGATCTCGAGAACTATAAGAGATACGATATCGGTTAAATGGAACTTTTTGTGCGCCTTTGAGAGGCTATCTCAGATGTGCTTTTGTTTTTCCAAAAATTCTCATAGAGCACTAGATAATGACGAAAAACTGAATATTGTATTGTTTTTCTTTTTCAAATAACTTCTAAACTATTAGTAATTGAGAAAAACGTTGCAAATACAAAAGATAGATATTTTTATTAACTAACCAGTGGCGTGCGAAATAAATTTTTATATCCGTAAATTTTCGAGATATAACACAAACTTATATTTTTTTAAATGGAACCCATATCTGATTTCAATCTCAAAAGAATATTTTTTTTTTTGTCTTTTCAATGATGTAAGGGTTATTATGTTTTATATTTGTTTTGCTCCTAAAATTTAATTTTTCTCTTTATTTTCCTGAACTTTCTTATTATTTCCCAAAAAAACATTATTATTTTTATTAATTATATTGTATTTGATCAAAATAATTTGTTTTATGCCTTTATTACTTAACATTTTCATTCTAGACTCATAATTACAAATTACACTATAAAGTGCCAAGGCCGACCAGATACAAAATATTATAAAAATTAGTTTGATACGAGTTTTGAGCAAATTTTTCTAACGAAACAAATTATTTAAATACAAGTAGTATTTCTAAATAGAAATCTACCAATATTTTCAAAATAATTATAAATTTAATACACAATAAGGAAAAAATAATAATTATGAAGGCAAAACAAATACAAAACATAATAACCCTTACATCGTTGAAAAGAGAAAAAAATAATGATTTTTTTGAGACTGAAATCAGATAAGGGTTCCATTTAAAAAAATATAAGTTTGTGTTATATCTCGAAAATTTACGGTTATAAAAATTTATTTCATACGCCACTGGTTAGTTAATAAAAATATCTATCTTTTGTTTTTGCAACGTTTTTCTCAATTACTAATAGTTATTTGAAAAAGAAAAAATCAACAATATTCAGTTTTTTGTCATTATCTAGTGCCCTATGAGAATTTTTGGAAAAACAAAAGCACATCTGAGATGGCCTCCCAAAGGCGCACAAAAAGTTCCATTTAACCGACATCGTATCTCATAGTTCTCGAGATCCCAATGGTGGCACCTCTAAATGGGATATACTGTATACAGTGTGAATAGTGAAAACCGTGACATAGGCGTTTAACATGGGAAAACAGTTTTTTTCAAATATTATCTGTCCCGTAAGACTATAGTGGGAGTTTTTGATATGATTAGAAAGATTATTTATTTGGCATCGACGAGTATCTAAATAGTCCTAATTTAATGCCTTATTATTGAAATATTTTCGAAAGTATAATCCTACTTGACAGTTATTACTTATAATTTACTAAAAACAGTAATCGTGGAAACGTATTCGGTAGCCGACTTGGTTAAATCAAGGCTCCATGATAATTTTTCACTGGTTCAAATCCTTCTCGATTCAAGTTAATATTTTTATTATTTTTATATTTATTTTGTATAATGTATTATTAAATAAATTACAAAATTAAAACGTATTTTCTTGAATTTACTATACTATTTCTTCGTTATATCACTGCTAATAGTATTAAGCAAAAAACAAAAGTAATCACTAATAAATAAACCTTCACACAGGTTTGTCAGACGTGTTAGACTTTTATTGTCATTTTTCGATACATTCTTTCCGAAAACTTTTCATTAGAAGAAAAAATTACTTTACAATCAAGGGATGAGTTTACGAGAAATTCGAGACTTTTTTGCTAGGATATATCCTGACAAACAAATTGCAACCCATGAACGAACTAGACGAATCATTTTAAAATTTGAAAAAACCGGTTGCGTTAATGACGAACTTAAAACTAAACTTAATTATTTATTTGGCTTAAATTTACATATTTATTTCACTTCTTGTACATTTAGTCAATAAAATACTTGATGTACCAAAAAATTATTTGTTTTAATTTTGTAATTTATTTAATAATACATTGTACAAAATAAATATAAAAATAATAAAAATATTAACTTGAACCGGGAGGAATTTGAACTAGCGAAAAATTATCATGGAGCCTTGATTTAACCAAATTAGCTACCGAATACGTTTCCATGATTACTGTTTTTAGTAAGTTATAAGTAATAACTGTCAAGTAAACCTGATAATAAACCCTTCCCAAATATATGAGAAATACAAAATAATTGTTCAAAATAAAACACTAAACAATTAAGCAAATTTACAACAAAACTAATTCGCTTGTACTGAAAACTCAACAGATTTTGACGTAGACACTTCTTGTACCAAGCCACAGAAATAAATTATCACGGTATATTACCCATTTATGGGTGTGTCAATCTACACAGATATCAGTAATGATTATAACAAGGGCAATGATATCATAAAGGCGTAAGCGCCATTTAACAGTGGGGTATTTTTAATACAGTCAAATTTGAGGTAAAAATGTTACAACAAAGGATTATGCTAAAATATAACCGAATAATTAGTAAAAATATATTTTCTAAAATGAGTTTTCTTGAAATTTAATTTGGCGCTAAAATACCACTTGGCTTGAGATATATGATCATATTTCTATAGCTGGCGCATGTTAAGTTGAGACTAACAAACAGGGAGCCAAATATTTGCAATAATTGTTACCGATTTTTTAGTAAGTATTATACGAGGGTTACTCCAAAATTATTGAGATACAGAAATATTCTTTGAAGGAGAAGCATGTAGTTTTACTGGTGTTCAAAGTAGTCCCCCCCCCCCCCTGCTTCAATACACTTTTGTAATCGGATTTTCCAGAGATGGAAAGCTTTGAGCCATTCATTTTCTGGAATCATATTAAAATACTCCATTATGGTGTTGTTAATCTCCTCTTCTGACGTAAAATGACGACCACGTAAATGTTTTTTCAAATTAAAAAATAGCCAGAAGTCACACATTGCAAGATCAGGAGAATACGGGGGATGCTCAGTGACTTTAATACCATTTTCTTTCAAAAAATTAACAGTTGTCGTAACGGTATGGGAGGACGCATTATCATGGTGAAGCATTAAGCCCTTAATTTTCACACTGCGAAGAACTTCAGGTAGACATTTTTGTGTGTACCAATTGGCAGTAACAGTCTTCTGTCCCTCTAACCTAATTGCTTTCACAAGACCTGTACTTCTGAAAAATACAGCGTACATAACTTTTTTAAGTGCACGTTGTTTTTTCACGGTAATTGGTGTTGGGTCATCTTCACGCACCCATACCCTACTTTCTTGACGCGTTGGAACATCATAAAAGGGTATGTAAGTTTCATCGCCAGTTACAATTTTAGAAAGAATACGATGACCGCCATTATGTAGCAATTTTAAAGTGGCGCGACTAATTGTAACACGCTTGGCTTTTTGTTCTTCTGTTAAGTTGTGTAGCACCCAACGAGAAACAATTTTTCTAACACGAAGTTCTTCATGCAAAATTTTTGCTATTGCTGCGGATCCAATGCCAAGGGCATCTTCCATCGTTTGATAAGTGACACGATTGTCATCCTTTATCATTTGTCTGATGGCAGCTACATTTTCTGGCACTACCGCTGTCTCCCTGAGTGTTTCTCATCACGCAAGAAATTATGGCCTCTTTTGAATTCTGAAAACCAGCGAAATATTGTTGCTCGAGATGGAGCTTCATCTCCAAATGCCAATCGTAGACGTTCCTCGCACTGTTCTTCACGTAATCCAATTTTAAAGTCGTAGTAAATCATAGTGCGATAATGCTCTCTTCCTAACTTCATGTTGCAGTTTATTTCCACTTCGAATTCTACCACAATAAATCACTTCAACCAGATGTTATTATTGGACAGATATTTTAAATAAATTGTAGTTTGACATTTGTGCACTAAAAATTTTCCAAAGTCAACTGTTTACCAGCATCTCAATAATTTTGGAGTGACCCTCGCATGCTATTATTACAACGAAAAACACACTCCATCAACATTTAAAATTTGTATAAAGTGGAAAGAGATTAATTTACAAGCAAAAGAAATTGTAGTCGATATTTTCAGATTAGCTAGTACGTTCAGTGCCAGTCTCAACTTATGTACGGCAGCTATAACAAATTTTGTACATATACATTACTGTAACGGGACGTAGATTTTCTGCCATTAACGCGTTGTCAACTTAGAATTTATCTTGTTCTTCGAATGTAAGTCTTGTATTTTTATCTATTGATATTATCGAGAGCAATGATATCACAAAGACGCAAGTAACATTTTAAAAATAACATTTGTGGAGCTCTTTGCAAAAACAGAGTTTGGTAAAACCACAGACAAACCCAACCAGATACTCAGCCAGCCAGCGCATAGGAGCCGGATTATTTGTGGTAGTTATCACGATTGTTCTAGATGGCGTTAGTGCAGTAACTACAGATTACAACCGCCCAGTCGGGTAAATAAATTGTGTGATATTTTACTTGGGCAACTGTAATCTGGGGAAGGTGCGAGCGAGCCACGAGCCACATCTCCCTGCCGGGTGATGATTTCTATTACAATTATTTGGAGCAAGTTCTTGTTAAAGTTATTAATTATATGATGGCAAATAAATAGTTATTTAAACATCTTATAAATATAATGGCTGAATAAACAATTAGGGAATATCACAATATAATTTTTTAAATGAATAAAATCTTGGAAAGTAATAAAAAAAAATCCCTATCTTTTTTTTTAAATGTAGCGGATAGAGATTTTTATATTTTTTAATATTAGTAATAACAAAAATTTTCAAAAAATAATATTTAGAAGATTTTTTTAAAGAAACTGGTTGTCCAAAATCTAATCAGCTCTTCCCAGGAATGTCAGATTGAGGAAACTGCAGTTAAATATTTTTTAAGTCTTATAATATTTGAGAAACCGTGGTTCCAACATCCACACACACACACCCGCACGGACATCATCATAAAAATGTTATAATCGGATTATAGGGACCTTATAACGTGCTTATCCACTAAAATCTGGATATGCGATTTTCAGCATGATTCCAATACCTCTCTTAGGGAGAGGTAAAAATTACAGAACTTCACCCAAATATTGTTTTTTATTGTATTTTATGCTGCACACATATAATTCTAATTATATCTACTTTTCATTGTATGAGCAAGTTCCTAAATGTCAGAGATTCTTCCAATACATTATTAAGATTGGTGGTATTTTTTATTGATATATGCATTTTACCTATAATTTTAAATATTTGATTAATAAAACAATAAGAAAGATTAAAAGTACTTCCCAAAAAAAGCTATCTGAATGTCACTAAAACTGTTGATTACATCCGATCATTCTATAGTATCTTTATCTCTAAATCTATAGAAGATATAATAAAAATTTTAAAGGAGTCAAATGTAGAATTTTATGTTCGTTAATATTAATAATAACAGAAATTTTCAAAAAATGATATTTAAAAGATTTAAAAAAAAACTATTACTTATGGTTGCCAAATTGTTACCAAAATCTAATCAGCTCTTCCCAGGAATGTCAGATTGAGGAAACTGCAATTAAATGTTTACTAAGTCTTGTAGTATTTGAGAAACCGTGGCTCCAACATCCACTCACTCACACACACACATACACATACATACACACATACACATACATACACACATACATACATACATACATACATACATACGGACATCATCGTAAAATGTTATAATCGGATTCTAGGGACCTTAAAACGTGCTCTCTTAGTGAGAGGTAATAAAGAGTGGTCTCAAGAATTTCCATCATGTTTCAATGGTCACATTTAGGAACTTCCTCATACAATGAAAAATAAATATAATTAGAATTGTATGTATGCAGAAGATATGTTAAATACAATAAAAACAATATTTGGGTAAAGTTGTGTAATGTTTTTGTTATAAAACGACGGTTCGATAGCGAAGTGCAATACAATACATAACATAAAATAAAATGGAAATGGCGAGAGGTATTGCGCTGGCCACAACAGATTTTTTTTATAATTTATTTTTTCAAATCAAGAATTGAATCAAAATCAGATTCTCAGTTTGGTTTGGCAATAATTGTAATAATCATCAATCACATTTGTTAAAAATTTTACTAGTAGCAAAAATTTATAAAGAATGTGTATGGGAATCAAAATCAGAAAATTTAATAAGATAACAAAGAAACATAAATTAAGAACATTCAGTAATATTTTATTTTAAGTCTCTTTTGTTTAATTTATTATGAACTCTTGCTATGTATTATATATGATTCTATATTTTCTGTTTATTGTGTATTATTTAGTAATATAGAGAAATACCTTACTAGCTTACTACCTAAGAAATTTGCTCAAGTGTGAAAGTATTCCATTCTTACTAAATAGTCCATTAAATTCATATTACCCATTAAATAATGTTGCTAGTGCAATGACTATAATGTGTTATAATTGTAAGTAGTCATAAATAGAACTTAGTTTGTTAGTTTACAATACATTTTCTTATTAGTCAATTCGACCAGCATCGTTGTGCTTAGTACCCCCACCTCTGTCAGTCTGGTGCTGGTGCGACGTCAGAGGAAGAAAATATTGTCAACTATACCACCACTTTGTTCTCTAAACTATATTTCATTCCCTTTCTGCGTCGCCCGCGCCATCTATTACATTTAAAACTAAATATAATATCAGAGTACATTTTCTAACGTTAGGCTGTCTATCTGGTTGGGTTTGTCTGTGGTAAAACTGTTTTAGCAAAGAGTATCTTAGTCACAAACTATTACATTTTAGAGTTTGAACGTTTTTACAAAGTCTAAAAAAATTGTTGTGGCCAGCACTATACCTCCAGCCAGTACTTCTGATAATGCCGCAACTGGCTAAAACTAAACCGAGTGTTATTATTTTACTTTTATTAATTTAAATACATACTTACATATTTATTGATGAAGGAAACTATATTATGTTCCTTTGCATTCGTATAACTATTGTTTCGTTTAATAATACAATTTTCTTCTTAAAACGCTACCATTTAGCATTTTTAATTGTCGTACCCCTCTGGTACAGTCAGGCAAAGCAGAAAACCACAAGATGGAAACTTCAGATAGTTAGTAGTACAGTAAAAATCCGATCAGCCTGTGTTTAAATGAAAAGTATCATTTTCTCCTAATTCGGACATACTGATTATGGGAAAATAATCAAAAAATTAACAGGGCTTTAGTTTCCAAAATAGAAATTTTTATTTTGATTAGAAATCTCTCACGTTTTTTTCACTTTGCCGGTCTATAACTAATGAACGGCAAAAGATACATTAATGGGGTTTATGCCATTCGATTCTATGGTCTTTTTTACATATGTGTATAAATGTTCAATTGTCGCTCCCAGCTGGTACAGTTCAGGCAGAGCAGAAAACCACAAAATAGAGTTCAAATAGTCAGTAGTACAGTAAAAATCCGATCACCCTGTATTCAAATGAAAAGTATCATTTTCTCCTAAATCGGACATACTGATTATAGGAAAAATAATCAAAAAATTATCAGGGTTTTAGTTTCCAAAATAGAAATTTTTATTTTGATTAGAAATCTCTTACGTTTTTTTCACTTTGCCGGTCTATAACTAATGGACAGTAAAAGATATATTAACGGGGTTTGCGCCATTCAATTCTATGGCCTTTTGTACATATGTGTAAAAATGTTCAATGGGGTATGTGACCATAATCGAATTTCAATATATGTCATAGTATATAAAAACAAATTGTATAAGCGTATCATTATAATAATAAAAACTAAACATTAGTTTGTAATAATATTGTTATTAGTAATTTAATGTTTTGGAGAAGGGATCTGTGACGTCAGTAGGGTAGAATGGTAGAAGAAGACAGTTAGACTGAGATAGACATGTTGTGATAGGTTATGGAATGGCGAACGAGACAGCTGCTGTCAGTTTCGCCTACCACAATATATCTATCTCAGTCTAACTGTCTTTTTCTATCATTCTACCTTACTGACGTCACAGATCTCTTCTCCAAAGTTTTAATAATTTTTTTCTCGTAAACTACGAATAATTAATCAGAAGTAATATCACAAGACCTCCTGATTTTATCGATAAATTTTTATTTTGCACAATTTTTTTTTACTTAGCAACAAACACGAAAGCAAACTGCATGGTAAATCCCGACTCCGAAGGAGGAGGGGTTTTACCTAATGTCAGTTTGCTTGAGTGATTTTGCTTAAAAGCAAAAAAAATGAGTGCTTAAAAATAAAAGTTTATCTGAGAAAATCTGAGAGGTCGTGTGGTATTTGGTGAGATAAATTCCAAAGACAACGCAAAATGAAACTTGACACATTAATTCTCATACTGACATTTATACACAATAACAACTGTTTATTTACTTGGTAGTGGAAAATTATCGGGGTAACGGGGTTTTATCGGGGTAACGAGGTTTTATCAGTGTAATACTGTTCCCATTGGTTGAATTTTTAAGTGTTTTGCATCATGATTAGTTAAAAACTAGTCGTTGGAATTTATCAATTTAAAAAAATACGGGTATTTTATTTTTTTGTCTAGTATCATATATGTAAAAATCAAAATTTAGTCACATACCCCATTGTCGCTCCCAGCTGGTACAGTCAGGCAAACAAAAAACCACAAAATGGAAACTTCAAATAGTCAGTAGTACAGTAAAAATCCGATCAGCCTGTATTTAAATGAAAAGTACCATTTTCTCCTAATTCGGACATACTGCTTCCTAGAAAAATAATCAAAAAAATTCTCATGGCTTTAGTTTCCAAAATAGAAATTTTTATTTTGATTAGAAATCTCTCACGTTTTACCTCCCGCTACCCTAGGTAAGGGAGGTATAGGGATCGTGCTATAAATCGCATATGGAGATTTTTTTGAATGAGAACGTTTTGATGTCCCCAGAACCCGATTGTATCATTTTTACAATGATGTCTGTCCCTGTATTTAAATGAAAAGTTTCATTTTCCCTTAATTCGGACATACTGATTACGGGAAAAATAATCAAAAAAGTCTCAGGGCTTTTAGTGTCTAAATTTTTTTATTTATCTCACTTTTTTTTCACTTTGTCGGTCTATAACTAATGAACGGTATGCGATTCATTACAACGCATAAAAATGTTTCAAACACGATACAAATATTTTGCAAATAATAACTTTGACAGTATGAACGTACAAATTATCAATGTTGTCAAGTATAGTAACAAATAAACGAATAATATGAAGTAGATGTACATTATTTTATATATTATTCATGTCATATACGATAAATAATGAACTCTACTATTAATCTTAATAATAATTATATAAGGCCATACACTTTTTGACGGTTAAAAGTGATTGAAATTTTATATTATATTTCAAAATTAGTGATTTTAATGCATTAAGGTTTTTACACTAAGTGATGACATGCATTGGCTGCTTGAACGGTTTGGGTATATAAATGTTTTTCTTATATTACTTGAGATAAACATTCATATATTAACATTATAATAACTGGATGGCCGTCTTTGTACTATTTTTTTTTTTTTTTCGAAAATATTAAATTAAAACAAATATCAAATACATTTAAAATCATTTAAAAACTGTTGGATATAATATCGCACTGTACACGTAGATTCATTACATAAATCTGTTGTGGTCAGCACAATACCTCTCGCAACTTTTATTTTGTTACATAAGTATCGAATTTAACATTTGTAGGAATCTTGTCCTACTCTTCTAAAATGTTCAATATGGTTCCATTTCATTGACGGGTTTGGGGGTGTTTCTTGAGGATATAAGTACTATTACTATTAATATACATACCTACCTACGATTTTAAATATTTAAATAATAATTCAATAAGAAATATTAAATGTACTTACTTCCTAGAAAAAGCTTTCAGTAATGTTAGTAAAACTTTTTTTTTTGACACTGACATTTATCTGTCAATTACATACATTTGAATTTGACAACTAGAGTAGTTTGGACTGTGCGATTTATTGCAATAGATTATTCTATATACACAAATACATGCACACCCGTACTCAGGTACACACATACACAGACACACATACACACACACACAGACACACATACACAGACACACATACACACATACACAGGCACACATACACAGGCACACATACACAGGCACACATACACAGACATACATACACAGACATACATACACAGACACATACACACAGACATAGACACATACACACAGACATAGACACATACACACACACACATACACACACACACATACACACACACACATACACAGACACACATACACAGGCACACATACACAGACATACATACACAGACACACATACACAGACACATACACACAGACATAGACACATACACACACACACACACACATAGACACACACACACACACACATAGACACACACACACATAGACACACACACACATAGACACACACACACATAGACACACACACACACACAGACACGCACACACAGAAACACATACACATCATCGTCGTAAAAATGTTATAATTAGATTATTCAATAAAATCTGGATGCGATTTTTAACATAAATCCAATATTTCTCTTAGCAAGAGATTAAAAGCGATACTTTTCTCAAGTGTCTTCCGTAATTAATACTCATTTGCTATACGAAATTTTATCCAACAGTTTTTTAAATGGTTTAAAGAATACCACAAGCTAATAATTAATATTTAATAGGTTGACCTTTGGTTGGTCTGATGCATCAAGAAACTTGGAGAATTTGAAAAACAGCTTTCGAGCTTTGGATTTCAAAACTACAGATCTTCGACGTAGGCGACCATCGATGGATGAACTGGTAGGAAACTTTATTTTTCTCATAATTGTAACGTTTATATAATATTATCGTGTTCTTATTTTCAACCATGAGGACTTATAGTCAAAGGAATATGATTATATGCTTAATTATTATCTTGTTCTCATACTCAGCCATGAGAACGTATAGTCTAGGGAATATGACTATGCATTATTATTATTTTGTTCTCATACTCAACCATGAGAACTTATAGTCAAAGGAATATGACTATATGCCTAAATATTGTCTAGAACTCAAATTCAGTTTTGAGTACTGTAGTAAATTAAATATAACTTTAATAAATGTCCTTATGATATCAAAACAATTTGAAATTGAAATATCGACTATTTATCAATAAAATTAATATCTGGGAACAATTGATTAGCATTTGTCTTTCAGGAATCGGACATCTAGAAGATTAAAATAATAGTAGCTTAATAATTGTTAGTATTATTTACGTAAGAATGGCATTGCGCACAATAAAGTGTAAGCTTGTTAGACACGTAATTGAAGTAGTTTTTTTTTGTCACAGTTTATAGAATCGGTTCATAAGGCAACCGTCTGTTGTAACTCTGTTTAGGAAATAATTTGAAATAATCAACATAGTTCGTATACATTAACTTGTGTTTTAACATTTTAGTGTCACGTGATGTATCATTAATGGTTGCTTGTGCATTTCTTGATGCAGGAAAAGATAGTTTTATGTCAGCACAGATTATAAAGCGAATTGAACTTGCGCAATGCCATTCGTACGTGAGGAATACTATAGTTTTAAGTTCTTGGAAATGTATTTTCAGGTTTTAATTAAACTTTGGCTCATCGCGCCGTCGAGCAAACACGCGTTTTCTTTAAAAATTAAAAATAAATTGATTAATTTGAAGTGCATTCCGTGGCGATCATCGTAAAATCGTGCGTCTACGGTTGCAGCGGTAACCGTACGCGTGGCTTACCCAGACGGTAGCTAGGGAGAGTGCTTGGGAAAAGAAAATACGGACGTATCGGGGGATGCTTGCAGGTGGATGGATGAGTGAGTCAGGAAGGAGGTAACAGATTCGAAACTTTGATGTGGGTGTTCGGGTTCCTTATTCAATTAACTTCACACGGTCAGAGGGGCTGGGTAGGTAGGGTTCGTGCGCGATAGCCATAATTGAGTGGACTGATATGTACAACGCACCGTCATGTGAATCCTGTTGTTATGGTGGATCGCTTCACACTTGTGTGAATGTTTCTAGGGACATTAATCCATATAGTTGACACAGAAAGCTTTCTTATGGTCGTATGTGCTCTCCTCATCCGGAGGCAACGTAATCATCATTTAATGGTAATGGCAACGAATAGGTAAAGTTTTTGTTTGAATGAACTTTGTTGAGCACACGGGTTAATAACCGCGTTCGGTGTAGGGTATCCGCGAGAGGCGCGGGCGAATGTCTCCGGGAGTAGCTAGGTAGGTTGGCGTGCACCCTAGGTAGTTACATGTGACTGCTGCCGTGCTCTCTACCTAGTTCGAGTATTAGGCCGTAAATGCTTTGCATCGCGTGGGGTCGGCTTAACCCCCTCGTAAACGTCCGTGAGAACCAACAACGGCGTTCGACGCCACGGCGTTCTCACCATTTGCTTAGCTCGTACTCTTTCTCTCTCACACGCCTTTAGCTTAGTTTAATCTAGATATAAGATAGTTCGCATAGACATAAGATAGCTTAGATATAAGTAGGAAGGGTTGTTTTTGCTTTTCGAGAGAGAGAGAAAAATTAACGTAACTTGACATTTTTAGACTTGCTTTTCTTTGAAATCGATATTAACGTAAAATAGGCTTTTTTAGACTTGTTTTTCATTGAAATATCTCTTAACGTAAGATAGGTTATTTTGTGCACTTCACTAACTTAATTTGGGGGGGGGGAACTACAATAATTTAAGTTAGATTATAAGTATTATTGTACACGGAACTGTATTTAATAAATGGTATATATAAGGGAACGTGGGTTTGGCATTGAAGGGCGGTGTTTCCCTTATATATACTATTTATTAAATAAAGGGTTTCGTTTTTAGTTCTAAGATAGTTTTAAAGTTAAAAAAAAACTCCCCACCGCTACTATCTTCAAGATTGCAGTGCCGATTGGAGACGCAGACCATGGCTTCTTCTTCATTTGTTTAAAATGTATGTACAATAAAACAAACTTTTATTGCGTTTATTTTAAATTAATACCCATGTTTCTTTAGTTGTAAAGTAGGTAGTTTTAGTAAAAAATTGTAATTATTATTAAGTATTTAGTCGCGGTCAGGGCAAAGTTAGATTTTAAGTATTGTAAACGAAGCTTTGTATTAATAAATATTATATATTTTGGTAAGTGGGAGGTTTGGGTGGTAACAAAATATATAATATTAATATAAAGTTTCGGAAACGGTCTTCAACTGAATAAGAAATCTTTGTACCTTTAAAAATGGGAACAAGGAATCTTATTTAGGGACCACCAAGATTTCATTTGTTAAATTACTATTGTAAACGAAACTCTACAATATAGTATCATTTTACTTAAATGTAGAGTTTCGTATTAGTTATAAAACTGAAATGTTTGTTACCAAATAAAATTATGGTTATATTATTTGTGTTCAATTCTATTGCATCTTTATTCAGTCACAGAAAAAAGATACAAAATAATTAACAACAAATAATACAACTATAATAATAATTTTATTTGGTGATAAACGTTTTAGTTTTATAACTAAATCATGTTTGACACTGTCATAAATTGTTATTAAATTTGTTGACAAATTTAGTAACAATTGTGAACAGAATTATAACACAAAACAAACGTAAAAGACACTTGTGTTTAAATATTCTGTTCATAATTATTTCTTGTTAACAAATTTGGTGACAATTTTTTAACTTGTCAAATAGGCTTTAGTTGTAAAATTGAAATGTTTGTTACCGAGCAAAATTATCATTATTTTAATTGTAAATATCAATTATTTTGTAATAGAAGTTACTTTTATTACAAAATAAAGATTCAAAATAGTTTATAATATCTGCAACCAAAATAATGATAATTTTACTTGGTAACAAACATTTTAATTTTACAATTAAAGTCTGTTTGGTAACGTTAAAAAATTGTCACCAAATTTGTTAACAAACTTAGTTGGGAAATAATTATGAACAGAATTTTCAAACACAAATATCTTTTACGTTTCTTTTGTGTTGTAATTCTGTTCACAATTGTTACTAAATTTGTCAACAAATCTAATAACAATTTATTTTAATGTCAAACGGTCTTCAACTGAATAAGAAATCTTTGTACCTTTAAAAATGGGAACAAGGAATCTTATTTAGGGACCACCAAGATTTCATTTGTTAAATTACTATTGTAAACGAAACTCTGCAATATAGTATCATTTTACTTTAAAACTTAAATAATATAAATGTAGAGTTTCGTATTAGTTATAAAACTGAAATGTTTGTTACCAAATAAAATTATGGTTATATTATTTGTGTTCAATTCTATTGCATCTTTATTCAGTCCACAGAATAAAGATGCAAAATAATTAACAACAAATAATACAACTATAATAATGATAATTTTATTTGGGAACAAACATTTTAGTTTTATAACTAAATCATGTTTGACACTATTATAAATTGTTATTAGATTTGTTGACAAATTTAGTAACAATTGTGAACAGAATTATAACACAAAAGAAACTTAAAAGACACTTGTGTTTGAAAATTCTGTTCATAATTATTTCTCACTAAGTTTGTTTAACAAATTTGGTGACAATCTTTTAACGTTATCGTTCAGGCTTTAGTTGTAAATTAGAAATGTGTTTTACAAAGTATATCTGTCATTATAATTTGATTGTAAATATTATAAACTATTCTACATTTTTATTTTGTAATAAAAGTAACTTATATTACAAAATAAAGATGTAGAATAGTTTATAATATTTACAATCAGAATGATGACAGATATACTTTGTAAAACACATTTCTAATTTACAACTAAAGCCTGTTTGACAGCGTTAAAAGATTGTCACCAAATTTGTTAAACAAACTTAGTGAGAAATAATTATGAACAGAATTTACAAACACAAGTGTCTTTTAAGTTTCTTTTGTGTTATAATTCTGTTCACAATTGTTACTAAATTTGTCAACAAATCTAATAACAAATTATTATAATGTTAAACCTTCTCTTGTAATAGCAATAAACTTTATTTTTTATAAGAAAAAGTCTTGTAATTTTGATATAATACAAATATATTATTGTTTAAAAATTGATTTTAATTTTCTAAGTTCCCACACGTATGTAGTTTTTAAAACGGCCACCAGGGGGCAGCACCTGTTGACAACCGTTCCAAGTAAGAGTAAATTAAATCAAAAAAGTTTCATTCGTGAACATACGTACGTACATACATCATTTTGGGGAATACCTAAAGGCAAATTTAACACTCTAAATATGAAACGTACATCAATTTTGAATTTAATGCCTTAAAATGAGACGTATAGCTAATGTGAATTTAAATCCAGTATTTTTCGTCCAATTTATCCTGTCAAAATATACATCTTTTTAAAGCCTTTTCGTCCCAATTTCACCAACTTAAATTCCCATAGTACACGTCCCATAATTAATGGGTTATATTCCTATTAGGTATGACCCTAAAATGATGTATGTACGTATGTTCAAAATGAGGTAGTATTTCTAGTTGACCCAAACCCGTTTCTAATAGGTGCTGCCCTCTGGCGGCCATTTTAAGAACTATAAATGTGTAAGGGTAGTAAAGGGGAAAAGAATAAACAATTTAATCTTTATTTATATTTTATTGTGTAATATATTGTACATTAAGGGTAGTTACATGAAATACAACAATGTAAAATACAAATAAACAATAAATACAAGTAAAATGTATACAAACTATTATTTAAACATCCCTATTTCTAATTTTTCAGGACAAGGGTAAGTATATTATTTATTAACAAAGTACATTAAGGGTAGTTACGTGAAATACAACAATGTAAAGTACAAATAAACAATAAATACAAGTAAAATGTATACAAACTATTATTTAAACATCCCTATTTCTAATTTTTCAGGACAAGGGTAAGTATATTATTTATTAACAAAGTACATTAAGGGTAGTTACGTGAAATACAACAATGTAAAGTACAAATAAACAATAAATACAAGTAAAATGTATACAAACTATTATTTAAACGTCCCTATTTCTACTTTTTCAGGACAAGGGTAAGTATATTATTTATTTACAAAGTACATTAAGGGTAGTTACATGAAATACAACGATGTAAAGTGCAAATAAACAATAAATACAAGTGAAATTTATACAAACTATTATTTATACATCCCTATTTCAAATTTTTCAGGGCAAAGGTAGGTATACTTATTTATAGAGTACATTACGGGTAGTTACGGTGTGAATTACAAATACAAGTAAAATTTATACAGACTATTATTTATACATTCCTAAGCATATTTGTTTATAAAATACAAATAAGAATACATACAATTTAAGCTATGACCATAATAAACAATAAATATTTCTTAAACCAATACATTTTTATTTAACAACCCGTCATTTATTTCAGGGGGATGTACCACAACAAAGAGACAGGGAAGTATGTAGTTATGTAACATTTATAAGGGAAATAAGACATGGGAAATTTTTTATGTTCATTCGTGTTCTACGGATTGTAATTAGTCTAATAGAACTAGTACGGCCCTTCTAGCTGTTATAGTTTTGGAGCTATAACACTTTTTTTAAACTCAATTTTACTCAGTTTTTGAGTTGAAAATTTTTGATGGTATCAGGATAACAGGAATGAAAAGAGTTCTCATATTTTGAATGTGATGACGGATTCGTGTTCTACTGGTCGTAATTAGTATAAAAACCCCTGTCCGGCCCTTCTAACTTCTGTAGCTTACGAGCTACAACACTTTTCTTAACCCAATTTTTGGGGTCAATGACCTGAATTTACTCAGTTTTTGAATCGAAAATTTTTGATGGTATCAGGATAACAGGAATGAAAAGAGTTCTCATATTTTAAATGTGAGACCGGATTCGTGTTCTACGGGTCGTAATTAGTCTAAAACACCCTGTCCGGCCTTTCTAGCTTTTGTAGTTTTGGAGCTATAACACTTTTTTAAACCCAATTTTACTCAGTTTTTGAGTCGAAAATTTTTGATGGTATCCGGATAACAGGAATGAAAAGAGTTCTCATATTTTCAATGTGAGACCGGATTCGTGTTCTACGGGTCGTAATTAGTCTAAAAAACCCTGTCCGGCCTTTCTAGCTTTTGTAGTTTTGGAGCTATAACACTTTTTTTTACCCAATTTTACTCAGTTTTTGAGTCGAAAATTTTTGATGGTATCCGGATAACAGGAATGAAAAGAGTTCTCATATTTTAAATGTGAGACCGGATTCGTGTTCTACGGGTCGTAATTAGTCTAAAACACCCTGTCCGGCCTTTCTAGCTTTTGTAGTTTTGGAGCTATAACACTTTTTTTAAACCCAATTTTACTCAATTTTACTCAGTTTTTGAGTCGAAAATTTTTGATGGTATCCGGATAACAGGAATGAAAAGAGTTCTCATATTTTAAATGTGAGACCGGATTCGTGTTCTACGGGTCGTAATTAGTCTAAAAAACATTGTCCGGCCTTTCTAACTTTTGTAGTTTAGGAGATATAAAGCATTTCTTAATTAAAAAGTGTCGCATTTTGAGTCGATAATTTTCCATAGTATCCGAGGAACAAAAATGAGAAAGAGTTCTACGGATGGTTATTTTATTGCTTATAGAGCTTAAAAAATAAATAATAAAATTTTGGCGTAAACAAAAAAAAATCAAAAAATGTTCAAAAATTTTCAAAAACCCTTATTATAAAAAACTTTGCCCTACGCCCTTCAAACTTTGGTATGATGTAATTTGACCCTATATTACTCATTCGAATTCCCCTAAGGAAAAGCGTTTTAAGGAAAACGCTGAAAACCCAGCCGTTTTCGAGATATGAGCCCTTAAAGTTTTTTAAAGGGACTAACACTTAAATTCGTCCATTTATAGGGCTAAAGGGCCGGAAAATAGCGAATCGGGGAGATTCGAACCCGCGCTTTCCATTGGCTTGCACAGAATTGATGAAAACCCTTTGGTTTACAATATATTTGCCCTTCAAGTTTGTGGCGAAGGGCCTGCGCTAATTCCTGAACTAAAAGAGCTAGAAAATCCGGACAAGTGTTGTTAAACCTACTTGGAGCTGCATAAATGAAATCCGTGGTCAAATTTTCCCTAAGGGCTCAAATAAGCCCTTAGCCCTTTATAAAAGGGCGGACTCCTATCGGATGGTTATTTTCGTACCTAGAGAACTTAATACTAAAAGATAGCATAGGAAAATTCGGAAAAATCCTTAAATATTAAGATATTTCCCTGTCCCTTTTGTTATTACATAGGAAAGGTAAGGAAACTACTATTTTATTTATTCTTATAAAAAGTCATATTTTATCATCATCCAGTGTTGTAGTCACCGTATCCTATTGCTGGGTGTACTAGGCCCTTCGCAGAACTTGTAAACAAACATAAACATTGTTTACTTTGAGCGCCAAAGTACAAAAGATATAAAAAATAAACACTTAATTAGAGTGGGGGTATTACGTGATAATATTAATATTATGTTTTTACAATAAAGACTTCAGTTCCTTTCAGTCTTTGGTGATGTGAACATCGTGTGCTTGTGAATAATCGTGTAGTGCCATATAGCAACGAAAAAGTTTGAAATTTTTATTGAAATCGTTCTCTATTTACATCGTATAGTTCGCTATATATTTTAAAAGTGTTAGATTTACTCTATAAATATTTAAAAATATTTAAATAGCTTTAAATAATTGTCATTTTGTTTAAACTTTTAAAAAAATCTAAATTTAATAATTTAATAGTACACTAAATTTAAATGTTCATATGTACATTATTATTTACAATAAAATCTAAATATTCAAAATTCATTTTTACTTATACAACGTATGTCTGCTTCTTATAATTTTAGATATTATTTAAAATGTTGCATAAGACTCTGTCTTTCCGTTAGTGTTCATTGTTTAATCCTTATTCAAAATTATATTGTGTCGTGAGTTAGTTTACTATACAGTTGCTGTATATTTTTAAAAAAAATCTTTCCTATTATTAAAATGTGTATAATTGTCCGTAAAAGTGTTTTACTAATACCAAGTGTTATACAAGTTATTCTAATTAGAGTAAGTGTTACGTAATATTTACTACAAAGTGTATTCTGATCTGTGAAAATCGCCGATGATGATATACAGTGATGATACAACAGCGGATGATATATTATGAAAATTCACCATAGGTAAGTATGAACCTTTGATATTACATTTACATTTCTTCTAAGTTGTTGAACACAAAACAAATGTGTCTGCCAATGACGAATTTTATGTAAAATATAAATTTTTTCTTCCCTATTTACTATCTTTATTCTTGTAGTAGTGATAAATGAAAATATGAAACAAGTGTACAGAGAAAATTTGACGAAAATACATGTATTTTAACGCCCCGTAACTCCTAAACCAATCGAAGTTAAAAATTATAATCAGACGTATCTTACAGAGAATTTTTATGTAGATTCCAAATTTTCATTGTGCAAGTTGCTATCTTTAACCATGTAGGAGTAATAAATAAGAATGTGAAATAACAACGCATGACAAAGTTTAGTGGAATATACAGTTTAACTCTCACATTTATATTTCATAGAATTTGAAGTATGGAAATCAGGCGAACCGGTTCACGACTTCACGATACCGCAGGGGATGGTTTCCTGATCCAATAACGAAATCATGTCCACCAGGTCCGGAGAGAAGCCTCAGGATACTGTAGACACACGGACGGGTTCTCCAAGTAGCGATATCTGCGTCTCTTACCACTGGAACGTCGAAAACGTGATGATCTGCAAAAAGAAATGATTTATTAATAAAATTATAAATGTAATAACTTATTTATTGTATCTGCAAATTGTATTTATCTGTATTGTTAATACCGCTTTTCTGTATTAATATCTAAAGTTGAAATTTCCTGTAGAAAAGTATTTGTCAATATTTCAACAATTTTAAAACTTTACTTATGTATATAGAGATAAATGCTCAAAACAAAATTGAAACGTAAAAGTTCCTATCTTACTTAGTTTCAGAAATTTTGAACCCTAAATTTAAAATTTCCAATTCGAATTCCTGAAACTTAGCGTACATACAGAAAAACACCCCGTGAATTCAAATTGAAAAGTGCAAGTCGCTATCTCACTTAGTTTTTAAAATATTTTACTTTTATCATGGTATACACAAAAGGCATTTTCCTATCTTGAAACAACATTGACGGAATTTTTTTTTCAGTAATTCGAATTCCCGAAACTTAGCGTACATATAGAGAGACACCCCGTGAATTCAAATAGAAAAGTGCAAGTCGCTATCTCACTTAGTTTTTAAAATATTTTACTTTTATCATGATGGTATATACAAAAGACATTTTCTTATCTTGAAACAAACATGACAATTTTTTTTTTTCAGTAATTCGAATTCCTGAAACTTAGCGTACATATAGAAAAATATTCCCTGAATTTAAATTTGAAAACTGCAAGTCGCTATCTCTTTTTTCAGGATTGAATAGCATCCTTTCTATCAACCCTAAAGTTCATAAATTATATTTCGCGTGTAATCCATAGACCTTGTTTACAAATACTAACTTAAAAAAAATATCTACGAGCGACTACAAAATTATGTAATACATAGACATCAACTATAATTTATAATTACTCATTATTTTGATTGTTGACTATTATTTTTTTTTATTATTTAATGCCTAACTGTTAGCTAGATCAATTTTGCCAGTTTCATTGTTACAGTGCTAGTGAACAGACGTGTGGTGTGCTCGTGTACTGTGCCTTCGAGGACAACTTCCTAGTGCTTGGAGAGGACTTTTGGACATCTTCAAGACTTGGACTTATACTTAAGAAAATAATTTATTCATAGTAAGTTTTTTTTTTATTTTTAACTAATTTTAGTAACCATTATTGGATGCATCAGCCATTATTTCTAAGGACTATTTCGGGTAAGGTATATATATATATATACTTTATATTTTAATTATAATTGTTGATGTGTGGAAAAGAATTTGAATTAATTTAGAATTATTTATAATGTTAATACCATACATACATATCATACATTATTGGACGTACTATATAGTTAACTACATATATTTTATATTTAAATAATTAAAAATTTAAATATTCTTTTTAATATTAAATTTCTCACACTTACTTTCATATTAGGTATTTTATTTTTACTAATTACAAACGATTGAAACAGTTGTAAGTCCATCCATATTATTATCTGTAACCACTAATCCAAATATTAATTCGAATATATTTTTATTGTTACAGAAACATGTAACAGAGATGAACTACAGTCCTGGCCAAGCCGTAGAAGAATGTGAGTGAGTTGCAGAAAGATATATATCCTAATTTCAGCGTTAGAGATAATCATTGTTGCAGAGCATCACACAGAAGACACCCCGACATGTATTGGTGCCCCTCAAGGCTTATTTATAAGATTTATGTAAATAAATAAATAAAAGTTATCCTCCTAAACATTAAGTATATAGAATCTTTTCCAAGGAACTTTTTTATAGCATTTATCCATTTTTATTTCAATACTTTTTTATTATACATGCATTATAATCGCTCTTTAAAACACGCAAAAGCGTGCGTAAATCGACCATTAAAACACGCTAAATTTTTGAGTTACCTAGATAACGAAAAATGACAATAAATATGAATAACAACTAAAACAATGAAAAAAAAATTGAGTTGTTGACAACATAAACAATTCCAATAATTCACTAGATCAAAAATCAAAACCGTATAATTTGCAATAATTTTCAGTTTTAAATGGTTATGATGCATTTATAATAAATAACGAATGATACACATGTATAAGCTAGCCTTTAAAGCACGCACGACAAGTTTGTCTTTACAATCAAATATATACCCATTTTTGAATTATTGCCTCAAAAGTCAATATACCCCACATTTAGATAAAAACTTCAAAATTTTCAAAAATCTAATTAGGTATCTAGATACTTCTTAATGCGCTGATTTCAAATTTTGAAACCGCAGGTCGATATCTCGTTTCATTCTCGATATATTTAGATTTAAAGTTTTGCTCAAAACCGAGATATGAATTTGGCGACATCACCATAAGTATAGCAATTTTCATCATTTTTGTCCAACCGATTCATTTTTTATGAATAAAATTTTAAAAACCCCTGAAAATGTCCAAAATCTGAAAAAATCGTAAGGGGTACACCTTAGATTTTTGGCCATTTTCAGTTATTTTGCTTTAGAAATTGTATGCGGTGTTCAAAAATTCTGAAAATTCGTGTACTTATGTAATTTTGTCCGTAGAATCGAATAGTGTTGTCTCCAAATTCATATCTCGAACAATTTTTGGGTTATTACCAAAAAATGGGCAGTTTTGAGCAAAATCTAAATATCTCGCGAACGAAAAGAGATATCGACCTGCAGTTTCAAAATTTGGAATCAGAAGTATTTATATACATCCAAATTAGATTTTTGGAAATTTTAAGGTTTTTATCTAAATGATTTTTTTGGCAATAATTCAAAAATGGGTAGAGATATAAACTTGGTAGAAATATTATTTGATTCTAAAGAGAATGTTACGTAAGTGTACGCATTTTTAGAGTATATATAAGTATACATCATGTGATAATTTTATTGGATTTATAGAATATTTTCCAATGAACTTTCTATGTGGAATTTGTAAAAAATTGTATTATGTTCGTGTTACAATTTTACTGGATATATAGAATCTTTTCCAATGAACTTTTGGTATGTACAAAATACATCAAATTAACAGAAGGTCTTGTGTTTGCCATAACAGATTTTTTTTATTATTTTTCCCGTAATCAGCGTATCCGAATTAAGGGAAAATAGTCGGACTTTTAGTGAACTACATATAGTATTATATTGTTTAATACAATTTTACAGGGATAATCTTCATGAAAACGAAGATTTAACATCTAATCCCTATGGAAAGAAATATCTACTAAAATGTAACTCACCATTGTTGAGTGCTTCAGGTTACAATGTCGGGACTCCAAGTCGCTAAGTCTACAAACACCGAGATGTCGGCTTTCACACGGCTGCGTCTGAAAAAAACACACATATTTAATAAAAAAAAGGTAATTTTGTATTTTGTGTACTCAAAATTTTTCGCGCTACTTCTACATTCATAAAATTCAAAACACCGTGAACGAATTACATAATACTAATACATAAGAAGCAATTGTTATTAAATTGTTGACTTGTATTGCTACGGGGTAAATTATTTAACACCCTAACTATTACATGGATTAATTCTTTCAGTTTGTTTGTTACAGTGCTAGTGTAAAGACGTGTGTGTAGTGTGCTGGTGTCCTGTGACCACGAGGACGACTTCCTGGTGCTTGGAGAGAACGTTAGGATACCTGCAGGACTTGGAGTTATTTCAATAGATTTCATTTATTCAAAGTGAGTTTTTTTTTTCTTTTATTGTTGTTTCTTTTTATTTGATATATTAACCATTAATTTGGAGGGATTATTCTCGAATAGATACAAGTCATAATCTATATTTAAATAATTGTTCATATTATATCGAAAATAGTTTGCATTAATTGATAATCATTTAATATTTCTACCATATACAATCTTCTAACATTTTATTCTGTAAATACTATGAATAAAGCACCCCATATAGTTTTACGGTAAAGATATTTGAAAAAAAAATTTTTCTAATATTAAACATCTGTCACGAATTGTGTTCAGCCTGTATATAATTTAATATATCATATCATTGTATGTCATATATTTTACTACATATATTTTCTTCCATATACATATACGTAATTATGAATGTGTACGATAATACGACAAATGGTGACGTCATTTTTTTATTGGTGAAATTATGTAACTTATACCTCATTGTTAAAATACTTTAGTATCGTACACATTATGCATTAAAATCTATAATTGATCGATTGAAATATTTATTCATTCTTTTGTAATATTATCTCGCACTTTCATTAACATTAATATATTTTTTACAATAATAATTATATATACTTGAAAAAAATCTTAATCTACAAATAAAATCATATTATTTTCTATGACCATTAACCACTAATTCGTATTTGTTGCTTTCGATTATATTTTCTATTGTTACAGAAAGATAAGCTGTACACTTAAACAGACGATACTGCAGATGTACCCTAGCGAGTTGCAGTTCATGAATCCTGATTTCCGCATTGGAGATGGTCACCTTGTTGCAGAGCATCGCACCCCAAAACAACCCCAACATTTTGTACATCCTAGTCATATTTACAAAATTTATGTAAATAAATAAAACCATCTCACACCTATAAAGTACTTATATAATATAACCATTTAACTTGAAAAATATTCTGCTCTACTAATAAAAACTTTATAAACAAATGTCGAAGACACTTATACATATAAGCATTTTTAAACGACAGAATAAAATCATGTCACATATTTTCATTTTCATAATTATATTTCAACATCTCAAAACGTATTACGATAGGTTCACAAACACGTATTACATACATATTATTTGAAGAGTACAAGAAAGGAAAGAGCTAAGTCTAAACATTACTGATTTTTTTCAGCGATTCATACATTTGGAAAATAATTACAAATATATAAAATACTCTCCTGCATCCAAATTTGAAAAGTGCAAATCGCTATTTCTCTTAGTTTACGAGATATTAATTTTTAAACTTGCTATTTTCAGTAGAGATATACTCGTCTTGAAACTAGCATTACTGAAAACTTTTTCAGCGATTCATATATTCTAAAATTATACCATATAGTAAATTCCTTAATATCACTTTGAAATGTACAAGTAGCTATATCTCTTAATTTTAGTGATATTCATTTTTAAAGTTACTATGTTCAATAAATATATACACGTCTTAAAATAAAAATTACTGATTTTTTTTTCAGCAATTTAAACCTTTGTAGTTAAGTGTACATATAGCAAATTACTCCCAATATCTAAATTTTAAAATTATAAGTAGCTATTTCTCTTAGTTTTCATGTTATTCATTTTCAAAGTTAATATTTTCAACAAACATGAATGTCTTAAAATAAACATTAATAAAAGAAATTCAGCAATTTAAACCTTTCGAAATTAAGTATATATATTATATATAGAAAATTACTCCCTATATTTAAATTTGGAAAGTACAAGTACCTATTTCTCTTAGTTTTCTTCATATTGTCAAATTTTCCATTTTCAATAAACATACACACGACGTATAATATGTAAACATTACTAATTTTCTTTTCCAGTGATTGAAACCTTTTAAAATTATAGAAAATTACTTTCTATATACAAATTTAAAAAGTACGAGACGCTATTTTTCTTAGTTTTCGTGATATTCAATTTTAAAATTGCTATTTTTAATAAACATGTACACGTTTTGAAGTAAACATTACTGAAAAACTTTCAGCGATTTAAACCTTTTGAAATTTTGTATAAATATAGAAAATAACCCTCTACAACTAAATTTGGAAAATAAAAGTCGCTTTTTCCTTTAGTTTTTCATATACACATTTTTTAAGTTGCAATTTTCAATACATATACCTGTTGTGAAACAAAAATTACTGAAAATGTTTTCAGCGATTCCAAAGTGGTGAAATTACGTTTACATATAGAAAATAATCCTACAAATACAAATAAGATTAGGATAACTCTTAGTTGAGTTGAAGTATTTCATTTTAAAGTTACTATGCACAATATTTGAATCACATGGTACATATTTAAAACTTTAAAAATTCAATATCTCGAAACTATCAGTAATTGGGACTTAGCTCTATTTTTCTGTACCATCATTTGCATCCCCTTCATACATACGAGTACACATTAGTAATCTAATACTATGATCGTTCTAAATAAAACGTAGTTAAGGAAAAACCTAACTTGTATTATTATATTTAAAATACACATCATATTCGCACATTGCAAAATAGTTATTTTTGTATCTAGAGCGGAAAATGATACTTTACACACATACTTTTTATGTGTCCGTTGAAAAAAATAATGAAAACATTTTGGTTTCAAATCACCTATGTACCAAGTCTTTTAATTTAAAACTATCACAAAATAATTGTCTCTCCTGTAAGAATGACGTAATAAGAGCTTCGACGTAATTAAAAACATTAACGTTTTAAACTTCGAAATACATTAATTAATATATGAAACTGATAAATTGATACATTGTCTTTATTTATATAGATCACAAAATTTTGGGCCTTATTTTTCGATTCCACAGGGTTAATTATATTAACATCTACATGTTTGATACAATTTAAAACAAATACAGCTAATAATTCAAATATATTTATAAATTGTTTGCATGATTGAAAGTTTTTTAAACTTCATTTTCATATTTAACAATTGATTTAAAAAAAACCATCTCAAAATTTTCTTTTCATTTTGTTTAAACTTTAGTTTACATATTTTAAATATATCTTTTAGCTATGTGCGATTTCGAATTTGAATCCCAAAAGTTTATAGCAAGAGAGATATTAAAGTTGAAGTTGTAAAATGTATTATTTTAAATTTAGGATATATTTTCAATACCCAAAAAATGTAAGGGAAAACTTTGTAAGGATTTTCCGTTATAAATAAATATATGATCATCTTACACATAATTAATGTCTTCTATTATTTCTATTTGTTAAAACAAATGATCCTTATAAAAGTTCTTTCAACAATTAATCGATCGATTGTTGTCAATGTATGTTAGCCTACTTGTACATTTCAACTAATCATAATAAAGAATTTATATCATATTTCAAATATTATCTTTCAATGTTACAGATCAAGATACATTTATTTATGTATATAATTGTCATTCACATATATCTCTGTATTTGCAAAATATAGCAATGCATTATGTACACCATTATGTAATATATTTATGACCAATAAATACCGATAATACTATATAATATTTCATTCTAGTACCCTATTTCCAAAACAAAAAAATTGCAATCCAAACATCTAAGTTCATATCCCGCCTAGAAACCATTTCACAGCCTATAGATCCACAACCAGAACGACCACCAACAAAAATCTCCCATCCTAAAGAGCCAGGTTCGAATCCCGCTTACTAGCCACCAGGAACCAGCCGAGCATCCCATCCTAGCTACCAGCAACCCGCCCTAGCCATCCACGAGCGCCCCTAGGCTACGAGCCGAAGGCGAGCGTGGGTGCTAGGCGGGTTGCTGGGAGCTAGGATCGGATCGCTCCGCTGGTTCCTGGGGGCTAGCCAGCAAAAAAATTCTAGAAACCTGTATATAGCTTGATATAGACGTTATTACGTAATTTCACGACGAAGAGCCTCCGGTAGGAAGCCAACGCTCATGCTGCACGAATGGCTGTAAATTCATCAGACAGCCAGTATTATACACAGCTAGATATCTGTGGTGGGAGACCTAAGATTCATGTTTCTATCACCAGGCCTTACTACAGCCTACCGTATTGTCAGAAATTTGAATTTTTGTGGGGGAATATATTTCGTTCGGCCAGAGAGCTCACAAATTCTCGTTTTCGTGACTAGTAGTCTTGCTACAAGCTGTACATCGCCGATTCTACACGATTTTTTAAATTTTGTCAGCCAGACGCCTAGCAACAGTATTGCGATCGATGGATTTCTGAATTTTGGTGGGTAAATGCCTTGGAATCGGCTGAAAATCCGTCAGAGAGCTCAAAAATGCTCGTACCGGCAGTAAAGTGCTACTTTTCGGACGCTAAAGCTCTAAAACGTCGATTTTACACGATTTTTGTGATTTTGTCGACCAGAAGCCTTGCTGGTGCTCGCGGCTCGGATATTGCTAGCTAGAAATTTTGTCGTAGGCTTCGTGATTATGTAATCTACTGTGCACTAAGTAGGAATTTTGGCGTTAAAATTATTCATGGGGTTGTAGATCGGCGATCGCTTTGCGGTGCTCTCGAATCGAATTTTGCTTGTTGCTTACCTGTAGGCTGTAAATCACTCATATCCTGCTGATCTCATTTTATTGATCTAGTTCGTATTATAGTGAATGGCTGGTTACTGGAATGCAATTTTTGAGGATGGGAAAATAGGTTTTTGAATTGAGAAATTGTATTCATTTTACAGTTTTTATTGGTCACTTATATAATACATTTCATTTGTGTTACATATTGTAATGATATAATTCTATGAAAACTGGTGAATTCTGGTTGCTGGAAAGCAATTTTTGAGGATGGAAAAATAGGTTTTTGAATTGAGAAATGTATTCAATTTACTGTTTTTGTTGGTCACTTATATAACACATTTCATTTGTGTTATATATTGTAACGATATTATTCTATAAAGACTTGGAAATAAATAAATAATAAAATACATATTGCCAAATATATATTAAATTGTATCGTACAATTTGTTACATAATATTACAGATTTTTGCAAGAATAACATGTAACTTTTTTTTTCTAAGACTTAACAAGTTATAGATTACTTTAATATACTTATGTAAATACTTTCAAATAAATAATAAGTTATGCAAGGATTTATATCCAGAGATACAATTAAAAATAAATCAATATTTTAACACAGTTTTTTAAACAAATAAGTATGACCGGAAGTATTTACTCTTAATCACGGGTGATTAAACTGTATTTTTAAATGGTGGCCATGATAATTAGTTAGAGTAACTAATATTTTGTGTAAATACTACCGGTCTATATATTTAATATGAATAGTGTGAATGTCTTAGAAAAAAACCAGCAATAGGTAATAAAGCAAGTAATAATACTGGATTAACTACCTATAAATAAATCTGATATGTGCACTATCACATATTAAGTTGTATTTGTCACCTAATTACACTTACATCTAATAGTTTAATGCAATAAAACTAATGTTAACATTTCATAACTTTAAAAATGAGTGATTTCAAATAAACGAGTAATTTTCAACGGTAATTAATCCGGGAGTACATCAACATTACGGACTATTAATATTATAATATTGAATATAAATGTTACTAATTCTCTGATTTAAAGTGTTTATAGTACTAAAGCCCTGCAAGATTTTGCTAACATGTTAACATTGGTTATTATTATTCTAATGCCATAACATTAGTAGTGTCTCTGTGAAAAAAAAATACTAGTATTTTAAAGCATAGAACATGGATTTATTGTCAAACTTATGTATAATGTACTAATAATAAATAAATCAATAGACAAGTAAAATAAAAAAATCAATCGAGAAAATATAATTTTAAAACAAAACAAAAAAGTTTAAACCCCTATATCGGAAAGAAAACATTATTTTATACGTAAATAAACTTTAAAAATGATTCATTATTTATAATTTGTTTAACCCTAAATAGGCAAAATTTAATTGTTTCATAATAAAGTAAAATGAAATGACGGTACATACATATATATAGAGTGTTAAAAAACAAGTATCTCATTTTGAGGACATATACGAGGGCAGTTTATTAAGAAATCTACCTAGACACAATCTTCAGGGAAAAAGTTGATGGCAACAATTTTTTGGGATAATGAAGGGATACTTACGATAGAGTATATGCCCAGAGCGTCTACAATTAATGCAGAGGTATTTGGTAAAACTATTCAGAACTAAAACTTGCCCCGGAAGAAACGCGTCCGAATCCCAGCAAACAAAAGAAAATATTGTTGCATGGCAATTGCAAGGTTCACAAAGCGCGTAAAGTTGAAAACATTATCAGGAACTGCGGTTTTACAGAACTACACCATCCATATTATAGCCCCGATTTAGCACCCAGTAACTTTTTTTATTCAAAAATATGAAAAAATTTGTTAGGGTAAGATTTTAATCAAACGACAAGTTAATGTATACTGTTGACAGTTATTTTGCAGATCCTCCAAAAAATTATTTTTTGACACAATGGCACAGTTGAAGAAAATTTGGGAAAAGTGTGTTAGTGTTGAAGGAATGTGTCTTCTTTTATAGCTAGGTAGATTTCTTTAGAAACTGCCGTTGTAATACTGGCCAAAATGAGAAAAAATCCTTAATAAACATGGGTCCGATCTTCAATAGTTTCGAGATATAAGGCAGTGAAAAATAAGTTTTTACGGGGTTTATTTTGCCATCTCGAAAACTATAAGAGTTACGATTTCGATTAAATGAGATTTTTGTTTACATTCCAGAGGTCATCTTAAATATGCTTGTTAAAAAAATTAAAGAAGTGTATTAGGACATATGTGGCTACCTTGGCCAATATTTAATTTTCAAATAACTTCGGAACTATTAGAAAATGAAAAAAAAAATATTGTTTATTTTATAGTTTATTTACTAACCTAGATACATTTTTGTTCTATCATTATCTTCATCAAGTTTTCTTCGATACTAGTACAAAATGAACTCTTTCTCGGAAACAAATGAAGATCAGACTCATGTTGATTAAGCTTTTCTTACTCATTTTGGCCAGTACTACATATCCTCAAAACTTGTTACATTTGATTTTTACCTTCCATTACCCTTGGTAAGGGAGATATAAGCATCGTGCTAAAAATCGCATGTTGAGATTTTGGTAAATGACTATGTTTTAAGGTCCCTAGAATCCGATTTTAACATTTTCACGATGATGATGATGTATGTATGTATGTATGTATATATATGTGTAGGTGTGTGTATTTCACTCAAATGCTATCATTCAGAGAATTCTGAAACCTTGTATTTCGACCCTATTCTAATATGGAAAGAAACTATTAGATTTTGGTGTTCGGATAACCAGAAATGGCACTCTACTTGAATCTCATAATGGTTTTTTGTCAAAAAATACCATTAAATGTCATTTTTTCGCATTTTGTCATTATTATAATTAAGGATTATTGAATTTTCTACAGGTATACATTAATACTTTTTCTATATATTTTACAGATAAATTTTTAAAAAAATTATAAATCCCGAAACCTAAGATACACAAATCGTTTGCTACACAGTTCATATTTCAAATGTATGTAAATGACAGATAAATGTCACTGTCAAAGAACCTATCATTAAATTGGTAATAGTGACATTTTAAAAAGAAAATAGTAGATAAAACAATATTTATATCCAAGGGAACTTAATATAGTTTGCAGCATTAGTAAATATGTAGGTATGTATTTAAATTAATAAAAAATAAATAGCGGGAGGTATTGTGTTGGCCACATCAGACTTTTAACACCCGCATTTTAAGAAGTATTTTGAATGAAAGTTTATGCATTATTTTTCATGGTAATAAAAAAAAAATATTATTTTCGTAAATAATTAAATAAAAATATTGTCACCAGAAGTCATGAAAAACAACCCCCCACTCCTGTGACGTCGGAGTACATATATCACGTTATTCATAGTCAATAGGAAAACAGTTTGTCCATCACCTACGATCTACATTATTTATATAAATAATAAAAATAGGCGCTAGTTCGTCGCATGTTAAACTGTAAATACTCTGACGTCACATTATGTTTCAGTTCACGTGAGTTATTCAAAATAATACACAAATTTCAATAATTAATTGTAAAGAATCTAAGGGATATTTCGTTATATTTTCAAATTTGAGGCTATTTAAAACACAATATTTTTTAAAGTTTAATACTTAAAGACATAAAAATTCTTGCAACAACCCTATTATGTCGTTTATAAGTAAATCATAACAATAACTGAAGAATAAATGAATCTAACAGGTATACTACAATGCATGAATTTTGTACAAATCTAAAGTCAAACGGTTTTTCTTAAAAGCTGATAAATGAAGGAATAAAAATATTTCCTCAAGCACGTTGTTTTAGGTAACACCCAGCAACGTGCTATCACTAACTGTCATAAAATTATTTCGTAATTATCAATGTCCTCGGGATATTATAGCTGATTATTGTCCTAACACAATTATCGCTTATGTCATTAAGTAACAACTTAGCAAAGTAATAAATACTTTTTGACAGATAATTAAAGATTCATTGTTTTAATTTGTAAATATCGTTTTCACGTGTCTTGTCTCCTCGTTGTGTCAATGTTATTTTCTATCTCTTCATTTTTGTTTTTAGTCCTGTTATTCTGTTATGCCATAGTAACAGTATGGTGAGTATTCCCTGAGTATGGTATTACGAAAAAAATATATGAGACTGTATAAAATATGAGACTTTTTTTACATTATGAAAAACACTTTTATATATGAATAAGTACTTCTTAATATTCATAGCATAAAACGCAAAACAAAGTTACATTTTCTAGCGACAAAAATATGTTACACATACGAGTTCAATATACAATTTTAAATAATTTGACATTTAAACAAAAATTTATGGTCTGCAAAAGCACAATTCTAGTCATTGCACTTTAAGTCAAAATTTAAAGTTATACAAAGTTCACTTTTTAATAAGAGAACAGAAGTTCTCTATTTCTGGTATCTATCCAATTGTTAGATATTATCGAGGATATTGTTGAAAAAAATAGTTTCATACAGGCTATTGTACATGGAATGCTAAGTAAAAAAAATAAATAATTTTAGAAACATTGATAATTCGTCAGTTTTGCCTAAAATATATACCCATTTACCGCTTACCGAAGATAATATAAAAAAAAAATATATCTTTCGGGCATATTTTAGGTTATGCAAAATATGAAGCTCATCAAATACTTCTAAATTAATGAAGAAAACAAGACATTTATTTTGTATTTTATGAGAAAGCTTCTATTTCTACCTCGATTTCTACAAAACTAATTTCATGATCCAATTTTAATTTAGACGCTGTAAATGCGCGTCTAAATGCAAAACTATTTTCAAAAAAATCAAACAATTTTTGTAGATATGATTTTGCCGCTTTGTGAACTTGTATGAAATCGTTTTTAATTTTATATATTGAAGTGCACGAAATATTTCAAATTTTTTGTTGAATAAGAAAAATTATATATAAAATATGTTATGAACATTATTGAGCGCATAAGACAATCACTAGGTGTTTGTTTAATAGAAATTATTTTGTTATCATAATTACTTTTAATTTTCAATTATGAACAATCGAACATCGAAAAAAGATCAGCTGATATTTAATTCGATAATTATTTTATTCTAAAATTTGATTATCGAGAAATGAAATAATGCATTATTTTACATGTAAACTTGAACTTGAATAAAAATGAATAATTATTAGTGCTCGGAATATCAGTGGATCCAAAAGACCACCCGCTCACCCGTATTTCAGCGAATACGGGAATCGATACTTTATCCATAGACCAATATTACCCGTAAGACGTTTTTGGCAGGCTTTCAACTTCACAACCCGTTGTTGATTTATTTGATTAAATATGTGACATAATACAACTAGTTTTAAAAGCCAGTAATTTGTATAATAAAGCAAAAATAATATTGATTTGTAAGATACACCATTATGAATATTTTAAATGTGTATTTAAATTAAATAATTAGATATATAAGTTCTCGATGAGCTTTAAACATATAATCGTCTTACGGGTAATACGGTTCTAATGAATCTTATAGTTGAAGAATCCACTCCGACTCGTATTCCATTTGGTTTGGGTGTGTGGGTTTTTTCCTTTTAACTAAATACCCAGTTTTAAGTCCTAACCCTAATAATTATTAGGCTTTACCCTATTCTAAGGATGTGTCCGATGTCGCTTTTTGGCATTTATAGTATTTAGGATTTACGTCTTCTTCACATAAATACAACTCCGAATGGCACATTAATGACATCCATTGATCCATTGGTTTGTATAGCAACACTTCAGAACAATAAAAATGAATTATACAATTCTATTTAATTTGATGCTTCAGATTAAATGTTAATATTATATTTCATAAAATAGAAGCTAAGAAGCTATTTTGACAGTAAATTGGATCGACTTTTGTACAAAAACTTCAAGGCATAGTGTGCTCCTGCAAAACCCTAAAATCTAATTCATAAAATCCTAAATAATCACTAGATTCAGGGCATATAAATTTAGGATTTAGATATTAGGGTGATAAAAGAGTAACATAGGACACAGCCTAAATATGCAAAATTTATCTATAGTTCTTAAAGAATAAAATGACATCTAAGTACATCATGAAACAATCCAACCTGGTAATTTTTGCATCACGTATTTATGTTCTCAATTATGTAATTTATAAATAAATCATCGCAATATTGTTGTACAAGTAGATGTAACAAACAAAAGCTAACATGCATGATTTTTTCACACGGAAAGCGAAACTTTATAACAAAAATAAACAATTTACCTTGACGATGCAACTGCCCATTATAGCTCGACTGCTGTATTGTCTTTTTAGTTTGTTCACAACACATCACAATATAAAGATAATGTACAAACACACCATTAAACATTAAACGCAAAATAAACATTACAAACTCAACAAGCGTTTACTCAGTTCGCCATTTTGTACGCTACCAAGTACACGACAATCGCAAGGTCGCAGGGCTGCTATTGCCAACCTTGTTTCAGTTTCATAAAGTTTCCCTTTTCTAAAAAAAATTATTTTTCTCTTTCGATTATTTTTTAAAATAAGATAATTGCGCGATTGCGCCAACGTATCTTAAATATTAAACACGGTTTAAATTGACAATATTGCATCGAAATGAAATGTCAAATGAATTATAATATATTGCTGTCAAAATTTCGATTTGCATTTTTTTTTTTGTTTAAACGCAATTAAAATTAATTTAATGTTGGTGCAATTGGGCAAATATGTTATTAAATCTATCATTAACGGCCTTAAAGTTTCTCAAAATGTGCTACGTTAATTTACTATTACGATGTATTGTTTGTCCCTAAATTTAAAAAAAAAAAAGTTTCCCCAAGATTTGTAATATTAGATAGGTATGTATATGACTGTATACTACGTAATACGTACTTTAAAAATTATTGCATATTTAACTTAAAACTAAAGGTGCAATGGGTAAAAATATATATTAGGGTGTCATTTGGTCCTCTTCAAAACTCCCAGAATTTCGGAACTGCCTCTGCACAAAAAATATCCATTTCGTCCTAGAGCTTATCTTCAGTCTCTGCAATACGTACAGCTTATTTCTCAAATCAGGAGTTCTGGAATAATTAAATATTCCTTTAAACTTCGCTTATTTATATTACTAAACACAGTAACTGGTAGTATTTACTCTTCATCAGGGGTGATTAAGCTATAGCTAAAATAACAAATTCGCTTGTTTTTTAATCATTCCAATGTATTTTTAAATGGTAGCCATGGTGATTAGTTAGCTATGGTGAGTAAATAGTATCAATCGATTTATGATATAATATATAATAAAATTAATCATACCATGAATAAATGAAAGCTCCACTCCAGGGTCCTGCAGGTATCCAAAAGTCGGCTCCAAGCACCAGGAAATCTTCCTCAGAATACGAGCACACCACACACACGTCTGTTCACTAACACCACGCATTCAACAACAAATATTCTCAAAATTAACTTACGTATTGTTAGGTATTAGATAATGTAATTAAATTTACAAATAGCCAAATAAACAAAATAGTTAACGAGTAATTGATGTCTACGTGTTATATACAGTTGTCCCAACATAGGAACTCATTTCAAGGTTGCATGCGCAGTGGCAGCTGAAAGGGAAATTATATTGCACAGTCCCAATCATAAAGCATAGTACCTGACAATATCGGATACATGCGTTCCTAAGTTGTGTTTCGCGAAACAACGCTTGGCGTATTTTGCTCGCAAAACAAATAAATCTTATGTAAATCATATCATCCATGGAAATAAATAAACAAGTTGACATTTCGTAAAAATTAGTTGGTTGATTCGTTGTATAGTTTAATACAACTCGAGCTTCGAAAATCATCTGAGTCTCAAATGAACATTATTTTCGAATCCCTTGTTGTATAACTATTGATAATTTATACGGTAATAAAAGTTTCAGTTTTACAACTAAACCATGTTTGACACTGTCATAAATTGTTATCTGATTTGTTAACAAATTTAGTAATTATCAACAGAATCATAATACAAATGAAACGTAAAAGACATTTGTTTACAAAATATGTAAAATTAAAATGTTAAATACCAAATAAAATTATCATTATTTTAGTTGTTTAATAATTTTGTAATAATACAGGTGTCTCTTAAATAGGGGGACATGGTTTAACCACAGATTCCTGAGGCTAAAATAAGACGATTTAACCAAACTTGCTTCTACCGGAAAGTGTACCATTTAGCCAGAATTCTGCTTCAAAGTTCTACGAAAAAAAATTAATTTTGCTTATAATAATCGGACGCTTTATTCGATTTGGATGAAATTTGGTATGACAGTTTATATGGTTATAAGTCATCTTTTAAGGTGAGACCTGTTATTATTAGTGAACCACTAGTATATAAAACTTAGGTGTCCCAACATTAATTAGACCGTAACTTTTTAATGGCAATGCCGAAAACGTGAAATTATTTTTCTTCAGAAAGATACATTCAATAGTAAACTTTTCTCTCTGTGTAATTTGTGATATCTGTTACGGTTCACACAGAAAAAAATAAAATCTGAGTGTCTGCACTGCTAAATTTTTAAAATAAATTTAATCTAGCAGTCTATCGAAATGTCAAACAAGTAATTTTTAATGACAGTAACAATTGTTTTACGGGTTGTCAAAAATTTTCTTCACAATATTCTAAAATTAGTAACATCCGTTTGTTCGGCCTAATAATTTTTACTACCATTATTACAAATAAGACGATTAAATATCTCAGCTTACTCCTAAACAAGTTGTGAAGATTGACAACTCGTTACTGTCATTAAAAATTACTTGTCTGACATTTGGATAGACTGCTAGATTAAATTTATTTTAGCAGTGCAGACACTCAGATTCTATTTTTTTCTGTGTGAACCGTAACAGATATCACAAATTACACATATTTTCAAAACTTTTATTACAAAATGATGCAAAATTGGAGAAAAAATCAAAGTAGATTTGTGAACGTACCAAATGTCACTTTTTATTATTTGTTGATGAGTTGACGAGAAATAATGTTTATTTTGAATATAAATAATATTTTGCACTAAATCGTTTCGATGTTTCACTTTGAAATAAAAGAAAAACAAATGATACTATTTTATAAGAACGACGACAAAATGGCGGCCAAATGGGGGCACTGACCTGCCATCTACATCTCATTTTCTTCTCCTATAATAAAAAATAACATAAATAAAAAGAGAAGTATGTATTTACAAGAGATAAGACCTGAGAACTATATTATGCATATTAATAAATGTTGTAAATGCCTATTTTTAATGGCCAATATTTGGAAAAAGGAAATATATATAGCATTAAATATTTATTCGGCCAACTTCTAATAGAACCTATTATATACATCTTTTAGAAATATAATTGTACTTATCAACAAAGGGAATCAATATTTATGAACAATATAATAAATATATAGAAATAAGACCATACTTAAATATTCATTACGGCATAAGATTAGAGAATGGCATTAAGTGGTAAATATAACAAATTTAATAAAAAGTACACTTATATTACACTCACAAATAAAATACTCTAGAAACAGAAGATCAACCATCACTCAACAAGAGAACAAAACAACATCGTTCACGACGCGGTTTTGTCTCAGCACACATTGATTAAAAAATAATCACGAAGAAACATGACGCTAATAATAATAATAGACAAAATAACAGTTTATTTTACACATTTAGGGAAGAACGTTCATGTCAGTCTATAATAATGATCATTATGAACACTAGTAAAATACATATACTCTATCCAGCCTCAAAGACTCGCTTAAAATATGTGTCCGCGATTTGTACACCTTATCGGAAAAACCGCTACGCGGTGCACCATATTGACCGCCTGTCAATCTGACATACAGGGTGTAAATTTTAAAACGGGTCATAGGGCTATAACATAGAAAAACAGTTTTTTAGACGCCAAAAGTTTCTATATTAATTTATTGAAAAAAGAATTAGGGTATATTATAAAAAAAAAAATTACGAATTTTTTGATATCAAACACATTACATTTTTGTTTCATATAAAGCTAGAAAATATATTTAAAAATTTGCACAGTTAAGAAAAAATATTATTAGCCTTGAAACTGACAGAAACAAAACAAAACTATTTTTGACAAGACTGTCATTGACAAACTTTTTTTGGACATTATTTGTTAAATTATTATTATTTTCGTTTCATTAACAAGAAATCATGGATAATTTGTCCCATGAAGAAAAAAAAAATACAAATTATTTTTCCCTTGTAGTTTGCAGTTTTTCTCGTTTCTTATAACTTATTTCTTATTACATGTAGATCATCTTTAATTTGTAAATACCTATTACAATAAATATAATTGTTTCTTAAATAAATATCCCAGTGTTTTCTTTATTTTATGTTATTTTATATTAGTTCATAAATTAATAACTTTAATCTTTAATTGTCTCCTATCATGTTATTAAAAGATGACAATGTTTTGTTACTGTCATTTTCATGGCTATTGTTATTTTTTCTTAATTGTACAAATTTTTAAATTTATTTTCTGGTTTGACATGAAACAGAAATGTAATGTGTTTGGTATTAAAAAAATCGTAATTTTTTCTTTATAATATGCACTAATTATTTGTTCAATAAATTAATATAGAAATTTTTGGCGTCTAAAAAACTGTCTTTCTATGTTATAGCCCTATGACCCGTTTTAAAATTTACACCTGTATATCAAATTTATTTACAATCTTGTTGTTCTTGGAGTTTTCAACAATTTATACACCAATACAAGGAAAAAAGAACATTATATGTGAAAAATATTTTAGCTTTAAATACATTTTGCGGACAATATTTTTCTAAAGAAAACTAAATATTATATTATCACGAAATTATTTTTAAAAGTATGAAACAAACTTACTGTTATTTTCCTATTTCTGGATGTCATAAGTCGTATACAGACTCTTATTCTAGTGTTTCTAAGGGCGGTTAACCTTGTGCGCCTCGTATCGGATTTTCCCGTACGTTGTACAAATCGCGGACACATTTTTCTCAGCAACCGAGGGAAGTTGAATACCTTAGTATTTTAGACCGTAATTTTATCTACGGTATAACAAGTGGTGTTGCTTGGAGCGGTGACTACCCCTCGGACACGGAGGAGAGACTGCTGCGGGTCGAACCCATGGTCGTCACGGTCGCGGACTCGTGGTGCAAGTCAGGCAGGTCGGAGGGCAAGCTTAGAGGGGTCACTGGACCGTACAGTTGCTCTTGTTCTTCAAGTTGCTGAACGAACATCTCTTCTAGTTTCTAAATACACAAACGAAATATTTAAGAAAAGATCGGATTAAAATTAAATACCTTCAAAGAAAAGAATATCGTTTAAAAAAAGATTATTCTAGTGTAAGTAGAAAATTACCTAAGCAAAAAATACGTTTAAAATACTTGTATGATAATTTAAATTGTCCTGCAAATTATATTAATCTTGTTTAATATACATATATTCTTTAAAAAAAATTATAGGCAAAAGACGCACGTCATTAACCTTAAAAAAATCTTATAAAATTAAATATAGAAATTATTTATTTTTGAATACAGAAGAAAAAAATACTATTATTAAGAAAAGTATACAGGTGTCTCTTAAATAGGGGGACATGGCTTAACCACAGATTCCTGAGGCTAAAATAAGACGATTTAACCAAACTTGCTTCTACCGGAAAGTGTACCATTTAGCCAGAATTTTGCTTCAAAGTTCTTCGAAAAAAAATTAATTTTGCTTATAATAATTGGACGCTTTATCCGATTTGGATGAAATCTGGTATGACAGTTTATATGGTTATAAGTCATCTTTTAAGGTGATACTTGTTATTATTAGTGAACCACTAGTGTATGAAACTTAGGTGTCCCAACATTGATTAGACCGTAACTTTTTAATGGCCACGCTGATAACATAAAATTATTTTTTTTTCAGAAAGATACATTCAATAGTAAACTTTTCTCTCTCTGTTTAATTTGTGATATCTGTTGCGGTTCAGATAGAAAAAAATAAAACCTGAGTGACTGCATCGTGAATTTTTTTAAAATAAATTTAATCTAGCAGTCTATCCAAATGTCAAACACCTAATTTTTAATGACAGTAACAATTGTTTGTGGGTTGTCAAAAAAATTTCCTCGCAATATTCAGAAACTAGTAACATCCGTTTGTTTGGTCTAATAGTATTTTACTACCATTATTATAAATAACACGAATAAATATGTTAGCTTACTCCTAAACAAGTTGAGAAGATTGACAACTCGTTACTGTCATTAAAAATTAATTGTTTGACATTTGGATAGACTGCTAGATTAAATTTATTTAAAAAAAAAATCACGATGCAGTCACTCAGGTTTTATTTTTTTCTCTCTGAACCGTAACAGATATCACAAATTATACAGAGAGAGAAAAGTTTACTATTGAATGCATCTTTCTGAAAAAAAAAAATAATTTCACGTTATCGGCGTGGCCATTAAAAAGTTATGGTCTAATCAATTTTGGGACACCTACGTTTCATAACATGTATCATCTTAAAGGATGACTTATAACCATATAAACTGACATCGAATAGAGTCCGGTTATAATAAGCAAAAGTAATTTTTTTTTCGAAGAAATTTGAAGCAGAATTCTGGCTAAATTGTACACTTTCCGGTAGAAGCAAGTTTAGTTAAATCGTCTTATTTTAGCCTCAGGAATCTGTGGTTAAGCCATGTCCCCCTATTTAAGAGACACCCTGTATAATAAAAATAATTCAATTTTTTTTTAACTATGTCATAGTTTCATGACAATGGGCTGAATTCAGCACTTTTCTTTGGTGTAGTGATCGTCGATTTTACATGTCTTCCTTTTTTATTTTTAAATAAGCATCTCTAGTTAAAGAAGAGTGCTGAATTTAGCGCATTGTATCCCTATCGACGGAAACTATAATTACATATAAAGTTTCTACATTATATTGAAACAAGTTTCGTTTCCTCCTTCCTTATATTATCAATTTCGAATAGTTCAATATTTGTACATACTTTTTAAATAATATAACCACCTGTTGCAAGCTTAGCGTCACTTTATATTAGCATAACAGTGATAGCTCTGAGTTTGAATACTCCTAGGTTCTGCGCTGACATTTCACAACTTCACATTGAGTTGTCTGTGCATCATTTGTCTGTATGAAACTATGACATCATAGAATCAGCGAAACGCTAAAGGAAATAATAAATGAAAAGGGATATCCCTATTTAAAATATCACCAAAATTATTCTACTATATTACAATTTTCTTTAATTGCATTTTTAATTTGTTATTTAAGCATATTGTTAGTTGTCTGTTAAATGATTTAATTTTATGAATGAAAACTAACCTTGAAATTCTGAATGAGCGTGAAACCAGCCAAAAGAATGAAGCAAATGCAAATGTACTTGTTAGGTGCTCTATGTACTATCCACTATCCTTCTAATCAGACAGCGGAGTCTCTATTCGAGTTCTCGATGGACACCCTCGGGATACCGACTCGCATGAACGAGTTTATCGCGTCGAGATTCTCGGAAGACACAGACGAGTTGATGTCACCACCACCCTTGTCATCGGTTAGTGGCAGAGTGCTGTAATCGTTAAGTAAAAGCAATCCGTGCTTGTTTTGCCATTCTTCCATTTCCTGCCACAAGGATTCCTCTAGTTTCTAGAAAGAGAGTTAACATGCAGTGCAAAGCGAGGTTGTTAGTGTTTAGTGCGAATGAGAAGGAAAAGATTACCGAGTATACATTTTTTTAAATTTCTTTTGTTGATTAATACAATGGGGTCATTCCATATTTTCTGATTTATTTTTCTTTAGAATCAGAGATATGATTTTTTAAAAGTTGCGTTTAATTTCAAATATTTCAACGGCTGACGACATATATTCACGGATACGACAGTCGAGCTCTACTTTAATTTACAACTATGATAGTTTGGTTTGGTATTTATTTAAATAAATAGTTTATTTACATACCTTATTCTGCAATAGTCCTTTAAAAGAAATAGAAAGTAATAATAATCTTCTTTCTTGTATATTTTGCTGTCAGCTGTTACACTTTCAGGTTAGGTTACAGTTCCATGTTGTGAAGCGTGTGTGTGTGAGAGAATTGCTTTGTGTGAATATGAATTTGTGTCGTCACAAATCTAATCCGTGTTTAAAAGTGCGAAAGTTTATTAGCAAATTTATGAATGAAAAGTCGCATATTTCAAATTATTTTCTATTACTATATTTATTAAATGAGATGGATTTCATGATTTTATAAAAAAATCATCGACAATTATTTTTTTAAATGACCCCATTATGTATATAACAAGTTCTATTAGAAGTTGGCCGAATAAATATTTAATGTATTATATTTCTTTTTTACCAAATACAGCATTGGCGAAAAAGAGCAACTTCCAAAAATTTTCAATAACTCTAAGCAAAAAGGAACATTTTAGAAATAAATTACTCTTGAAAAAAGTTTATTCTACGTTGAATAACATATTAAATTTATAAAATTCATGCAATTCGTATAACCACTTGCATTTATTATATTATTCATTCTCTGAATGTCAACGTGTTTAATACATCAAGTGATAGGGAACTTTTTTTTCATTTTTTAATATTATGTTAATCTGTGCAGGGTGGAACAAATTTGAGTTCCTTATGTGAAAAACTTTAATAAGCCCCACAGGAATTTCGACCGTCTTTTGTTTTTGAACTACAGGCGAAAACTTGATTTTCGCTATTTTGAAAATACCTAATAACTCGTATATTATAAAAGATACAGAAAAAAAGTCTAGATAATTTTTATACTGTTTTTTTACTTAGATTAACGTGATATAATTAGATTTTATTTAAATTTAATAATTCTTTAAATATAACACAAACATAATATTTTTTTTTTAATGGGAAAGTACGTATGTTGAAAATAGTCATCTTCACTTTTAATGTTATTTTCATTAATTCTCTTTATATTTCTAATATATAAACTTCAGAAAGAACATTATACCAAATATTTCGAATTGTGACAAAGTTAACTACAACATCAATAAAAAAATAATTAACTAGGATCTGGTTTTACAATCTCCAGTTAAGTTTTTAACTGTCAGTTAAATAAATAAAATTTAAACGAATTGAACTGTTAAATGATATATTTAATATTGTCTATTTAACTGACAGTTACAATTTTATCCTAAATTTGTAAAATTGGCACTAATTCGAGAATAATTGACTGAAAAGAAATATTTCCAATTTTAAATGGCACAAAAGTGACCCCTGTGGTGCACTCTCCACACCAGCTATGAGTGCCCGTGAGGTGACGCCTGGTAAGCGCCCACACGGCAAAATATATCGTCATCATTACCGATGTCTACATATGTGTAGATAATGGCACACCCAGAAATGGGTAATATGCCGTGATGATATATTTATTTATTTTATTTATTTAAAAGAAATTTGAAAATTTAATTAATAGATATAAAAATCCAAAATTTAATAATTCATGTTTTGCTCATGTTTAAAACAAAAGAATGCAGACATTGTTGAAAAACATATAAAATAAGGAAAAAGATGACACTATTTTCAATATATGTTTCCATTTAAAAAATATTGTTTGTGTTATATCTCGAAAATTGTTTTAAAATATCTACGTTATTCTGAGAAAAAAAACTGTACTCTTTATTTTTTATTATAAGCGAGATATGAGGTATTTTCAAAATCAAGTTTTAGTTTGCAGCTCAAAAACAAAAGACGATCGAAAATTCCTCGACTAAAAATAGCGACGCAGCGTTAGTGTTCTCACCAACATGGTCGCTCAAAAACATATTTGTCATTTATTGATATCAATCAGTTTTTGTGTATGGGTCAAATCACGAATCCGGAGAAACGTTGCAGCGTTATTTGTATACTCAATAATCTTACTTCCAGAAAATATCTACATATTTATGTTAATTTGATAAATGTGAGAAATATTCTAATAAAAGTCATATTAAATTTTTCTTTTGAAGTTTGAATGTAAGCATTGTTAAATCTTTCACCAATATTAAATATTAATTCCAAAGCAATTAGTATCCGTACCATCTTACCTGTTTTCTCGGTTTCAGCTGCGCCTTCCATTCGCGAAGTGCAAGACTGTAAGCCTCCTCTCTCTCCTTGAGCTTGGTGGTCTCGTGTTCCATGAGCATCTTACGCTTCTCGTTCTGCAGTTGCTCGAGTTCTTTGATGGTAGCATCGCTTGTTGCGCGAAGTTCTTCTAATTGACGCTGGTGTTTCAATTCGAAGCGCTGCTGCTCGGCTTGGTAACGTTTCTTCTCGTTTTCTTGGAACTGGAAGAGAATGTGTTATTTAACTTGAAAATTATATTTTTTTTACGTCTGTTAAAAAAAGTACACCTTTTTTCATTAAAATGAGTTTATAAAATATGTCTTTCTTTAACACAATAACAGTGTCCGTTTTAATATTGTTTATTTAACTGGTAGTTAAAATTTTAACCAGAGATGGTAAGATTGGGCCTTAATGCCATATACCTATTAACTAATATATTGCTAATGCTCGTATCTTTCCCATAAGAGTAGGTGAAGGAAACACTGTGAAATGGAAATATCATTTCTGCATAAGTCTATCTCTCACAAACACCCAACCGGCAATTATGCGCATGCTTGAAAACCTTGACTACTATTGGCTAACGCTGACAGCGTCGCTGGCTGGGCTGCGTTCCAAAATCCTACTCTTAGAGTACGAAATTATTCAAAGTCGTCTCAAAACTAATAACCTTACTCTCAGAATTTACTCAACCTGTTCCAAAACAGCCAGAGTTTACTCCAAAGTGATGTTCTACTTACTCTACTAACGAGGAGGGTATAGAAATTACTTCACAATATTTTCAAACGTATATGCTCACGATTCTCTACATATGAAAGTAATTTGCCTTCTTGAGGAAGAAAACATGCTTTTGGTTGAAAACAAACATAAGTAAATACGATGGCGTGTATTACGAGCATACTTTTATAATAAAAGCGCTTTTATGGAGCGTACTTTCACATTATATTGAGGAGAGTGCTCCATAAAAGCGCTTTTATTACGGGCTTGACATTAATGTTGTAATTATAAGTAGTTTTGTTAGTTTTATAAAATTATTTTTAATTTAGTTTCAATTTTTTACATCAACAAAACTCTCATTCGTTCCAAAACACAAAACATCATACTCTACGCCAAAACTCGGTATCCTTGGTTTTGGAACGCGGCCCTGGTGATGCAGCGAGCACATAGTTTGACTTTGACGTTTGATTTCTTTTCTGTTTGTAGTTGCACTTCGAAAGCATTTGCTTTGTGTTTCATGCAGTAATTTATTGTCTCCTAAATAAATTAATCCTGACCAGATTGTATTCCTATTATTTTTACAGTACAACAAAGTAAATTATTTAATTCAAATTTAGCACTAGAATATGTCAATGTTTTTTATTATTACTAATATTTATATTCAAGAATTTACATACAAAATAAATAGTAGGTACATTGTGTAATTTCTCAAATTTATATTTAAAATTTCTCGCGCTAGTTGTTAATAAACAGAACTCTGAGATTCGCAAAAAGTGATCATTTCCTCGTTAGCCAATGGATGCATTGCACAAAGTGAGAGAGATAGTAAAAAATGAGATGTTTTCAATGCGCAGTTGTTTTTCTGCGCATAGAGATGATAAGATGAAATAGTTGTCCGTTTTAAATTCAAAAAACTTGGTATGAAATCAGAATCCTTAAAATGTTTACAGCAGACAAATGCGAATTACTTTACTTCTGTATTAATTTTTAATGATATTAACAACTTTTTTCTCATTTCTGGGTTCTTCGGAAATCTATGAAACGATAATAATTGGCATGACGCATTACAAGAAGCTACGGAACAATATTTTCGAAATAATTTGTGTTCCTTAACACATTTTACTTCTATTTGTTCCATATTTTTGAGATATTTTTTGTACTTAAAACATTTCAACAAAACTAAGCACGTTCATTACATGACAGTTAATCCCTTGTTGCCAGTTGCGTTTATCATTAAATTTTACTATTGTTTAAAACTTAATTTTGACACAAAATTAATTTTTCTTTATTGGATATATTAAATTTCAATTCAAAATTGCAATAATTTATTTGTTTTGACATTATTAGAATAATTTTTAATTAATACAATCTGATTTAATTATATATCTATTATGTGGCAACAGAGCATCATCTCTACAAAGCTTTACAAAAATATCGCTAGATGACAGACTTAATATGACGTCATAGGGCAATTACTGTGCAATGCATCCATAGTAGTAAAGGTTTAAAAGCATGCGCATAATTCGCGGTTGGGTGTTTGTGTGAGATAGACTTAAGCAGAAATGATATTTCCATTTCACAGTGTTTCCTTCAAGAAAAGCAAAGGATCCGCAATATATTAGTTAAAAGGTATATGCTTAATGCATGTAAAACCGGTCGGCTCTCAAGCGCCATCTGCTATTTTCTTACGTGAAATGAAGTATAGAAGGTCATCCGGCTGACCATAAAATTTTATTATAATTTCTTCTTCGTGTACGATCCGCCAGTTTTTGTATGAAATAATAATTTTAAATTATCAATGGGGCATTGCAAAAAATATGAACATGTCTATTTTATTCGTTAACATTAATATGTTAATCTCATAGTTTTATTTAATATAATAGTTTGTATAAAAGTTTGTTTATTTGGATTAGAAAAAACAATTTAAAGTATTATGCATTCAAAATGTTGCCGAAATTGTGACGTATCCGGGTACAAGCCAATGAAAAACAAGTTGCGCCATAGATCTTACATGACAGAGGAAAGAGGAGAAGCGGTGTATTTCTGCTGCTTTATCACTTTTAATAATTATTTTCTCCTTTTATAGATTAATGCCCAGTTTTATAAACATCGAATAACTTGCTGAGTTATTACTATCAAAGTAAATTTAATCGATGAGAAATAAAAATGTCTGTTTTATAAAATAAGTTGCAGAGTAAAATAAGTACTTGCAGAGTAAATATTTTATTTTAGTGATTTACCGACACAGACATCGTTTATTATTTAAACGTCAAAATAAAGTGTCATAAAGTGTCAGTTCTAATTAAAAATGGAAAAAAGAGAGATTGATGAAAGAATGATACTGAAATAGATAAAGCGAACATGTTAGAGATAAAAAAATATATTAGTATTATTGAAAACAAGCAGACAGATGTAGCAAGCATCAAAAGCAAAAATAGTGCATGGGATGAGATTTGTAAAGAATTTAATGCAGTTTCACAAATAGGTCCCCGAAATAGTGTTCAAATGAAACTGTTATATGACACATTGTATTTATGTTGGCTTGGAATAGTTGAGTTTTGTACAGGTGTTAATAAGTAATTTTTACAAAGGTATCCACTATCCCATAACAAGTAGCAATTACCAAATTCTCCGTTTTCAAGCCTAGCTCTTATTAATGAATTGTTAAATATGTTGCTGTCGTATGCGGAACCAGACCATCTAGCAACAACATCCGTTATTTTTAGATTTGCTGAACATACCATTTGGCAATTCACAGAAAACCATCCTTTTCGGTTTCTATCAATTTCTGAGTTCTCTATAAAATAATTAATTTTGACATGTGTCAAATTTATTCTACAGAATAAAATTTACTTCCTCGAAAATCAGTGGAGTAATTTATTCCATAGATTTACTTAGCTAGTATTTTTATTCTTGCTTTATAAAACGAAAATCTCTGGAATAAACTATTTTACTTCGAGAATAAATTTTACTTTGCTAGTAATTTACTTATCCATATTTTATAAAACTGGGCATAAGTTGAGTCAAAATAAAAAATACGGGGTAAATATTTTTAGTTTTCTATCAAATAATGCAAAGAAAAAAAATCGTGCAACTCATTCTCAAAAATTCACATAATGTGCACTTATTTTATCTTGCATATATGCCGAACTCTGGTGATTATCTAAAATATTCTTACCTTTTTGAGTTTCTCCCTCTCGGCTTCGGGATCCGTGGTAGAAATACTAATCCTCATCGATTCCCTAAACATCATTTCCCTCGCTTTCATCTCCGCTCGAATTCTCTTTGGCAACGATCTCTTCTCCCCCGCTTGTCTCTTAATCAGCTCTTCTTCCTTCCTTTGATTCATTCTCTTAACTTGCTCGAGCTCCTTTTCATGTCTTATAAGCATTTGATGTCGTTGTAGGAAGAAAATATCTTTAAGTTGTCGTTTGGCAAGTTGATGTTTTTCGTGAATTTGTTTTTCTTCTTGTTCCCAGACTGCCGCTTCTCTAGCTCGCATGAGTTGTTGTTTTTGTTGCAAGAATTGGCGATCCATAAGAGCGATTTTTTCTCGATGAGAGTCGCTGAGTCGCCGGAGGGACGTTTCGTGGTTTTCGTTTAGTTTTTCCAAGAAAGCTTTTTCTCTTTCTTCGTGTTCTGTTTCTAGTTTTTCTTTGCGGACGCGGAATTCATTTTTTCGTCTTTCTTTGGGCATCATGTCGACTTCTGTTTTGAGGAGACGCAGTTCTTGTTTGAGGCTTTCGCGGAATTGTTTCAAGTCGCGTTCTTGTTCGGCGCGGATTTTTTTCGAGGCGAGGCGTAGGTCTGCTTCTTGTTGGGCCTCGGCGCGTTCTATTTGTTGTTTTTGTTGGCGACTTAACATGTCTAGGTCTGTTTTGTAGGTGTTTTCTAAATTAATGCGTTCTTGATCAAAGCGTTTGTCTTGCTGCTCCCTCGCTAAATATTCTTTTTGTGAAAGGTCTTGGAATTGTTTTTGTTCTTGTTTTTGAAGCATTTTCAACTCTCGCAATTCTTGTTTTCTAAATAGATGATCATTTTGACCATGTCCATTCTCTTCGTCGCCGTAAATAACTTTGGAAGTTGTCGTCGTGACTACAACTCCATCTATTTCAAACTTTCTTGTTCGTTTTCTAGTTTTGCGTTTGAGATTGTGTGCCGCGATTTCATCTTTGGTTTTCTGCGAGCGTTGCTTGGTAGTGTAAACTGGTTTCTTTCTAAGGACGACTTCATCGTCCATGTCTGCAGAGTCTATAGAGCGGGTAGTGCCAGTTCGGTTCTCTTTGTTGGACCCACGGCTGTCCTGACTAGCGGTCGAGATGCTCTCAACGTCCGAGTGGTCGAGGGATTTGGATGAAGGTGGCGCGGGGCTCCGCTGACTGCCAGAGGAGCGCACGGAGCCGGATTCGCTCAACGAACGCGACTCCAAGAAACGTTTGTCGGGTGATGGTTGAGGGTTGTGGATTGATGTACGAAGGATGTTGCCGTTTAGCATTTTATCGTGTAGGAGGATGTCGCTGTTGCTGGTGGTAAGAGGGATTACGGAACGCATTTCGTCGCCTGAAATAAACAAAATTATTGTATTTTACATTTATTTTTATTTACCTATAGTTTAAATAGAAATCTAGCCATCCGAAACCTGATAAATAAACCAACATAAACAAGCAATGACTGTTATCGTAATTGATATGGTATTTTGACTCAAACATTGTGTACGATGTTTCTATAATTTACAAATGGTTATGATAAGATAAATATATCAGGTCTATCCGTAACTATTGCTGCAAGAAAATGTCGGTATGTAACAAAAAGGGCCCTACAAACAATGGACTTAAAAGTATTAATTATATAACACATTTCGATTTTTTTTTATTTTAAATTGTCAAAAGTTTTGAGCCATATTTCAACCTTAATTACACCTTTCCAATGGGATTCTCGGATCCTCCACCATATTAACTTAAACTATATCTTAAAACAGTATAATAGAGACTATGAAAGTTTAAAAAAGCTATTAGTTTCTAAAATATTCGAGTTTTTAATGCTCATAATATCTACGTCACATATGTACCAATTTTAAATTCTTACAGGATGACCGACAATTTCAAATATTGCAATTCCCTAACATTTCCATGACATTTCCTTGACGAATTTTTTTTATAAAAAAACTGAAAATGGTACCATTTAACTTCGTTCAAAGAACAACAAAATATTTTTTGTGAAAAAAATCATGTCAGTTCCCGGGATATGAACCCGAGATCATTACATTTCCGGAGTAACGTTCTAACCTCCTGAGGTGTGGCGGACTCTTATCACGATCTACTAGGAAATCTGATAATATACCGCACGTTATTAGATGTAGGATTAGATTATTAGACCAGGGTTTATATCAATGAAGAAATAACAGTCTACATTTACATGTTCGAAATAAATTTTGAAAAGATCAAACCAGGCATCAGATTTTGAATCCGGGAACATTACTTTGCCGGAGTAATGATTTAATCATTTGACCAGATGTTTGAGAATAAAATGAGTACATCTACGTCACAGAATATTACAAAAAAAATACCGTTTAACGAATAACAATTAAGGGGTTCTAAAATATGGCTGTCAATTTAAATAATTAGTAAATATTATGTACACCTATTTTCATGAGAATTAAGTAGTCCGCTATTTTTTTTTTATTTATTTATTTTTTTTTGTCTTGGGGACACACTCTTGGGGGACGTTTGGTCGGTTGCACTATTACATTTAAAATTTAAACTTTCATAATAATATCGAACCAAAACAAAATGACAAATGAGGAATAGATTATTGATGTAAAAATTACGATTCGTAGTTTTTTGTTTAAGCCTAACTTAGGCTGTGTCCGATGTTGCACTTTTATCAGAAGTAATATCACAAGACCTCCTGATTTTATCGATAAATTTTTATTTTGCACGAATTTTTTTTTGCTTAGCAACAAACACGAAAGCAAACTGCATGGTAAATCCCGACTCCGAAGGAGGAGGGGTTTTACCTAATGTCAGTTTGCTTGAGTGATTTTGCATAAAAGCAAAAAAAAATGAGTGCTTAAAAATAAAAGTTTATCTGAGAAAATCTGAGAGGTCGTGTGGTATTTGGTGAGATAAATTCCAAAGACAACGCAAAATGAAACTTGACACATTAATTGCCACACTGACAGTTATAAACCATAACAACTGTTTATTTACTTGGTAGCGGAAAATTATCGAGGTAACGGGGTTTTATCGGGGTAACAAGGTTTTATCAGTATAATACTGTTCCCATTGGTTGAATTTTCAAGTGTTTTGCATCATGATTGGTTAAAAACTAGTCGTTGGAATTTATCACCCTAATATCTAAATCCTAAATTTATATGCACTAAATCTAGTTATTATTTAGGATTTTAGGAATTAGATTTTAGGGTTTTGCAGGAGCACACTATGCCTTGAAGTTGACGCGCACTAATTAAACAAATTATAGGCACGTTTTTTTATTCAACAGAAAATTAAGCGCTGAATTCCATCAAATTTTAAAATGACGTCATTAATGGATTTCAGATGTAACCAATGAAACAGCGCAAAGGGTCATTTTACGAACTCTCTATTGAAAATGCGCTTCAAAATTAAAAATGGCACAATTATTTTTGTCAGAAATTTGTTTCAAAATTTAGTACAATACAATTATAGAAGAAAAAATACCATTTAAGTTTATTATACTTCATTTCACGTAAGAAAATAGTATATGGCGCTTGAGAGCCGACCGTTTTTACATGCATTAAAAAATAATTAAAATTCGTGAAACTAAAATTTGGTAATGTTTATATATAAAAATGTAGGAAACCTGAATATTAAAAATTACAACAAATTATGGTTAAACATTACTTAACTTTGTAGATTTAATTTAATAACTGACAACTGGCAGGTAATATTTTTTTTCGTTTTTATGAATTTGATTTGCATTCTGACCAATCAAAGAGGAGAATTTAATGAATTTATATTCCTATCTAAACCAACGCTATTTTCTTCAACATGAAATTGCAATCAATTGTGTTCTAACTGTAACATTTCCATTACAACGTATGTATTTGCAGCAGTTTCGCGAATTAAACACTCTTGTACTGCAATTATTTATAATCCGCAATAAAACAACCATAAAAACATAAATGACATTTACCCTCACCACGAATTCAGCGAAAGTTTGAAAATCCATCGACTCTTCAGTTCGATGGATATGATGAGTAAGCGAATGTTTCATTGCTGAATTTAAAAACTTGATACATGTTCAATCTAAAATTCATCAAATAATTTACGAACCCGCTAATGGATATGCGCATTAAGCGCATTATACATTGATGAATAAAAAAACATGCCTGATGTTCATTGCTATAATTTGTGCAAAACGTCAAATTTACTGTCAAAGAATAACGTCTTAGGGCCGGTTTTTCAAATCTGGTTAGGTTATAAAATTGAGACGAAAAGAACAGATTTATCATTACTGTCAAGTAAACGATGCAATATTGTTAACTTAATTAGAAGTTAATATTTTAACCAGAAATTGAAAAACCGACCCTTAGCTTCTATTTTATGAAATATAATATTAATATTTAATCTGAAGCATCAAATTAAATCTAAATGTCAAAATGCAACATCGGACACAGCCTTAGGCCTGGTATTTAAGGGTCGTCGGTACAACTTGGCATTAGAGTTGCAAAGTTCACTTTCGAAGTTGGTAATAGAAAATTAAATTTAAGTTTGTGTTGACTCACCAGAATCGCTCTTACTGCTAACACTCCTCGCCGTAGACAAATCACTAGTCGATCCTAACAGATGCTCCCCTTCATACATCACACTCGCACTATCCTTCACTTTCACTTTATCTTCCCCGACAGTAACCACCGAGACATGACTAGTATCCAGCAGCCTGGAATTGTCGATAGATCCTTCCAGGCCGGAATCGGCCGTGCTGAGGAAGCTGGAGTTGACGATAAGGACCTCGCTTTCGTCGAGTTTCTGTCCTTCGACCTTCACTGGGTCCTTGAACTCCTTGGGAGGCGGTGGAGGCTGGCTTTCTAAAGAGTCCAAGGATGGGAAGCATTCTTCGTCAGTGGAGGATTCGTTGATCTGGGTCTTGTTGGTTTCGTTAGCGACGATGATGACTTCGTTAGGGAAGGAGTTGTCGATTAGGACTGGCGGGTGAGTGGTAACTACTGTCACCTATGAACGGGATTAAACAAATTATTTACTTTGTCTCTACATAAATATTGAGAAATAGTAACTAACCTATGGTAGTGAAATACAAGTATTAGAAATATTTCAAGGTACGGTTTCGTTAATAGTCCGGGGTCGGCAGTAATGGCCAATAAGATCATTTAAAAAAAATGTAGATTTTTTTTTATAAAATCATGAAATTCATCTCATTTAATAAATTAACATAGTAATAGAAAATAATTTGAAATGTACGACTTTTCATTCATAAATTTGGTAAAAAACTTTCGCGCTTTTAAACACGGACTAAATCTGTGACGACACAGTTTCATACTCACACAAAGATAATGGGCCACTTGCATGGTACTGAAAATCCGATTTCTATCACTATATACGAAATGTTATGTTGAAAACATATTTAAAAAAGTTGTTTGTTTTTTAGTAAATTAAAAAAGAAAATTTTCTGTGACGTCATTATATTGAACTGAGGAAGAGAACCATGTTTAAGAATGTAACTTATAGATTGCATTGCGTGCGAGAAAGTTTTAATTTGAATTTTACATTTTGCTCTCTCTGGGCTCTCAAATATATTTAATTACGTCACAAATAAACACATAGGTAGTTTACATGTAATTTAAAATATCGATACGGAAAAGACAAACTAAAATACTAACCTCCAAACTATTGTTGAAACGTCAAACAGGAGATCTACATTACCCGTACAAACAAACGTTATGGCTTTACGATCACTCATTGGAGCGGCGTAATTCTACGTCATACATGGCGGTAATTCAAATAATCAAATTTCATTATTTTTATTCTGGCTAATTAATAAAAAATTTGTCAAAAGAAAAAATAAGGGTAGCAAGTTTTTAACTGCTCTTCAAAAATATGAAATAAAAAAAACGTACGCAAGTAGCCCATTCTCTCTCACACACACATACACATTTATGCTTCACAACGTGAAACAATAATCTACTCTAAAATTGTGACAGATCGCAGCAAACTAAGAGATTATTATTATTTTCTATTTCTTTTAAAGTACTAGTGCAGTATAAGGTATGTAAATAAAACAATTATTTAAATAAATACTAAACCAAACAATCGTAGTTTCAAATTAATCTTATAAAGTTCGACTGTCGTATCAGTGAAACTGTGTCGTCAGTCGTTGAAATATTTGAAATTAAACGCAACTTTTAAAAAATTATATCTCTAATTCTAAAGACTTGTAAGATATAGAACATACACGTACATATTTAATTTGACCTATTTTTTCAAGAAAAAAATGAATCAGAAAATGTGAAATGGGGGGGTCCTTTACCAAAACAAATATAAAATGTACACTTTGTACTTAAATACTACTCCATAAGTAATTAAGATAAAAAAAAACAAGAAAAGATTTTTGTAGTGTATCATTATTTGAGAATAAAATGCGGAGGCGAAAATGTAAATTTTACAGCTTTTTATTTGTGTGAAATAGTGTAAAAAAAAATCCTAACTCGGAGTAGACTAAGAACAAAAAAAAAGTATATCAATTTGAAAGTATTTAATTAAATGTCAATCATAGCCTACTCCGAATAAGTTTTTTCTGGCCCCTATAATACTAGATTTTTGTTTGCACAATACACATTTTTAGAGAATAAAATAATTTTACCTTTGGTATAATATGGACATATTTGTTTTTATTCATCTTATTCATGTTACCAATATTTTATATTTATTCACTTTGTTTGTAAATTAACTTCGTTCACAAATATGTATATTTATTTGCACCACATAATTTTGCACGGAATAATTTAATAGCTCAATTTAAATTTAAAAGAAAAGAATTATAGAGTTAAATATACCCGCCTTCCATGTCGATCGCATCAAACTGTTTAAAAAGCATTTAAATAAAGAAATTTATAAATTTTAGTTCAAGAACAAACATGTTTGTACATTATACCTTGACTTAAAATCTTGAGATGTAAAATTATTAAGTGATAAGAAAATAAAATAGTTATTTGTGTACCATATCCGCGGAATATATGTTTACTGCATGAAAGTGTAAGTTAGCCGGGACAAAAAATCACTGCAAAGCACTTAACATTTTTTCGCGCACACAATATTTTTTTCTATAACTAAATTTAATATTTAGAAAATATGTATAACTATTTAAAAAAAAATTAAGCTCTATTGAAATCTTGTCAATATGACAGATAACGGTTGAATTATCTAATAAATTTTGACACATTTAATTTAAGGGGTCCCGTGCCCGCATGCCTGAGTGTCTGGTCGAGAACCTGGGGAATCGGATGCGATCCCAACCGACGCCAGATATTTTGAATTTTAAATGGCATATGTCATCATCATTACCGATATCTGTGATAAAGCAGATTAGCACACCCAGAAATGGGTAATATATCGTGATGATATATTTGATTTTTTCCATTATTTTTTAATAAATTTAATTTTTTCACCCCAAAAAATTAATAATTCATGTTTTACTCAAGTTTAAAACAAAAAAATGTAGACTTGTTATATATCGTTGAATAGCTTATAATATACGGCAGAAGATGAGACTATTTTCAACATATGTTCCCATTTAAAAAATACTATACTTATATTATATCTCGAGAATTATTAAATTAAAAAAAAAATCTGATTACATCACGTTATTCTACGTAAAAAAAAAACAGCATAAAAAGTATCTAAACATCTTTTCTTTATCATTCATAATAAGCGAGGTATTTTTAAAATAAGCGAAAAACAAGTTTGGCCTGTAGCTCAAAAACAAAAGACAATCGAAAATTCCTGTAGTGCCTATTAAAGTTTTCTCAAAAAGTTGGCCCATAAAGCCTACACTTTGACGTGTTAGTTCCAGAATGTTATGTAGTACGGCATATTGTAGAGAAGCAGCCTATTAATCGCCAACATTTACGAAAATTCTACCGGTAGATACCACACCTACCGACTGCGTTCGAAAACACAAGTGGTTAATAGTTACCGTGTTCGAAAATTGTACCGTATCTACCAGATCAATCTACCGGATCCATGATTTGTGAATCGAGTAATTCAGTCGGTAAATGCGGTAAATGAAGAATCTAACCTCAAAAAAAGTAGAGATGCCAAGCGAAGTTGGATTCAGAAGTAGATTTCAGAAGTTAATTATGATAATACAGAAGACGAGACGAGATAACGTTTAACTATGTCAAATTTCAAATCTGTTTCATCTTTCAACTGCTTTTCATAGGTTATTAATCTACCCTGTTTACCACTTGCGTTCTTAAAATACCTATCCCGGTAGCTGTAACCTGATGAACAGCTGTTTACCGATATTTACCGGTAACAGTTCACCGGCAGAATTTTAGTAAATGCCTTATGCAGTGTGTCCCATTTAGAGGTGCCACCATTGGGATCTCGAGAACTGTAAGAGATACGATGTCGGTTAAATGGAACTTTTCATGCGCCTTTAGGAGGCCATCTCAGATGTGCTTTTATTTTTCCAAAAATTCTCATAGGACACTAGATAATGACTAAAAACTGAATATTGTTGATTTTTTCTTTTTCAAATAACTTCTAAACTATTAATAATTGAGAAAAAAGTTTCAAATATAAAAGATGGATATTTTTATTAACTAACCAGTGGCATACGAAATAAATTTTTATATCTGTAAATTTTTGAGATATAACACGAACTTATATTTTTTTAAATGGAACCCATATCTGATTTTAGTCTCAAAAAAATAAATATTTTTTTCTGTTTTCAACGATGTAAGGGTTATTATGTTTTATATTTGTTTTGCCTTCAAAAATTATTATTTTTTCCTTATTTTGTATTAAATTTACAATTATTTTGAAAATATTGGTAGATTTCTATTTGGAAATACTCCTTGTATTTAAATAATTTATTACCTTAAAAAAATTTGCTCAAAATTCGTATCAAATTAATTTTTATATTTTGTATCAGGTCGCCCTTGGCACATCATAGTGTAATTTGTAATTATGAGTCTAGAATGAAAATATTAAGTAATAAAGACATAAAACAAATTATTTTGATCAAATACAATATAATTAATAAAAATAATAATGTTTTTCTGGGAAATAATTAGAAAAAAAAAATCAACAATATTTAGTTTTTCGTCATTATCTAGTGTCCTATGAAAATTTTTGGAAAAACAAAAGCACATCGGAGATGACCTCCCAAAGATGCACAAAAAGTTCCATTTAACCGACATCGTATCTCTTATAGTTCTCGAGATCCCAATGGTGGCACCTCTAAATGGGACACACTGTATATCACGAAAAATTGAGTTCTCTCACCTTCTATTTACACACATTTATCAATGCACAAACATCAACTTTTTCTTGACAAATGTAGAAAAATAACATGTGTTGATTATTTACCTGGCTGATGTTAGAAGCAAGACTGTTGGCCGGATCAGGCAAATCCTGTGTGATTGTAATAGTGGAAGTATTATTCTTAAACTTATCATTTTGTGACGTCGACACTATAACAACTGGCTGAACAGCAGATTCACTTTGCGATTGAGATTGATCACAGGTTGGAGTTGGACGGACGAGAATCACGTTATTCGTTTCCTTCTCTTTCTCCTGCTCCTCTTGCTCGCGCTCGGGCTCCTTGGGTGGCAGCGGAGGCGCTGGCGGCAGAGGGGGCACCGGAGGGGGTGGCACGACGACAGCCAAGTCGCCGGCGTCTTGCCCGGTTGGAGGAAGTGGGGGCTTGATTTCTTTGCTGGTGCCGGGGGGCGTACTGGGTGGTGTGAGGGGTGATGAAGGAGGAGTGGGGAGGTTTATTGGGGGCGGGGCGGGAGCAGGGCCTTTGGTTGGGGAGATGGGAGGGGGAGGGGCTTTGCCTTTGTCGTGGGAGACGCGGCGTTCGGGTTCCTCTGGTTTTTTGGCGGGCTGGAAAATAACAGTCAAAATACGTACATTAAATGATGATAGTCGAATACTAGTTCCTAAATTGAAACTAAATTTCAGTTATAAAAATATTTTTTACAAACTATACTTCATTTCACGAAAGAAATAGGCGTGTTTCTTCGGAATGTGATTATAATTTTCTAACTAAAGAAAAAAACACCTTAACCTTAACAATAAATTTAAAAACTATATACGTATTTCGAGAACTAAGTTCTCATCATCAGTAGAAACTACAAAGTAAACACAGAGAAGTTAAGATTACTCAGCACACGGGTTATATAGGGACAGGAGTCAAAGGTGAGTGGATACCTAATTGGGTAACTAAGATTAAACAAAGTAACTGTCTTATATTAACTCATATAATTTAGAATTTGGGATGGGACCTAGGTCCGCGTTCATTAATTTATCTTTAAATTTATGGATTATCAAACTCTCGTGTGCGTCTAAATATCTATTATTATCAACTTCATCATTTAAAAAGCGGTAATCCTAATAAATCTAGTGTAGTACACCCAGGGTTGCCAACTGACCTTTTTTGGAAAGGACTGTCCTTTTTTGAGCATATTTTGTCCTTGTCCTTTTTTAAACCAGGAAAGGACGCGATTTGTCCTTTTTATAGTAAATTTTGTTATTAATAATATTTTTCTTATTATTATAAATATGAAAATGAAATAATTACTTCACATTTTATATAATATAATGAAATAACGATAGAATTTTTAAATTATTGATGTATTGGCACTAATTTATCCTCTAACATTTAGTTTACACTTTTCTCTAAAAGGTAGCGGTAGGAAAGATGTATGCTTTGGTGTTTGGTGATAACTTCAGACATTCAGAGTTAAAAGAATATGTATGGTTAACTAGTTTTGACTTCTCGAATTTGTTTCTTGTGACCATGCTCTCATTCTCATCGAAAGACTATCCGGATCAGACATTACTCGTTAATATTTTATTATTGTTTATTAACGCTTAAGAACTGCTTTGTCAGTTTAAAAAGTTAAAATGTAAAATTAGATATTAGCAGCTAAAATTAGATATCTTATTGTGTTGTACTTGTTTTCGTCATAAAATATTGATTTTCATTTTTTAAGAATTTGTTAAATTTGTTCCATTGTAAAAAAACTCTATATTATCCAACTCTGCACGAAAACAGGTTTGATCTTGAAAATTTTCAAAAAATCGCCTGCGGTGCATTTTTTCCTTCTTTTCAAATCCTATACACATAAATCGGAGAAAGATTGCAGAAAAAATGTCTTTTTCTGTAATTTTGTAAAGTTGGCAACCCTAAGTACACCATATGTTTATTAATAATCATAAAATTGACAATTCTAATATAAAATTATTGAAACAAGTTGATAATAATAGATATTTAGACGCACACGAGAGTTTGATAATAGATAAATTTAAAGATAAATTAATGAAGCCGGACCTAGGTCCCATCCCAAATTCTAAATTATATGAGTTAATATAAGACAGTTACTTTGTTTAATCTTAGTTACCCAATTAGGTATCCACTCACCTTTGACTCCTGTCCCTATATAACCCGTGTTCTCTCCCTTATTCCTCAGAGCTGTTTTGACCTCTGGCATGGTTTACATGCTGAGTAATCTTAACTTCTCTGTGTTTACTTTGTAGTTTCTACTGATGATGAGAACTTAGTTCTCAAAATACGTATATAGTTTTTAAATTTATTGTTAAGGTTAAGGGGTTTTTTTCTTTAGTTATAACTTTACCTTAAGACTCCATTTTAGTTTTATAATTATAATTTTCTAAATAATGATTTGTTCAATAATGATTCCTTTGAATCATGATTAAATTCAATTCCAAAGAAACAACAAAATTAACTCGATCGCCGCGAAACCTACACAACGTCGAACGAACTAGCGGTAAACGTCAAATGATAAATCAGCTGTTTCTGATTGAAGTAATACCGAAATTGAAAATAATTAAAGATGGATTGGGCTGAAGCAGAAATAATATTTTTGATATGGAATGGGAAGTAAAATATGTAAACAACTTTTTTTTGTACCTGCAGGATCTAATATTAGAAAAATAGAAACCAATAATGAATGTTGAATCTACTGACTCAAGTTCTAGTAGTTCGGAAGATTCTGATGTAGACATAAATTTGCACATTCCAATATTTCATTCCTTGCTTTTTCCGCCATTTTTAAATCTTTTGTTATTTCAATCACAGTGATTATGCAAAAAGATTGATTCAGACGGGAAAAGGGAATGGCGTGTTGTGATCACAAAATAAAACAGTGGGAATAACGAACGAAGAAACAATTTTCTTTTTGATCATGTTCACTTTGTTCAATATTATCACGAATCACAGTCCGAAGAAACACGCCTTAGCGTTGGTTTAGATAGGGATATAAATTCTGTCCTTTGATTGGTCAGAATGCAAACCTAGTTCACAAAAACTGAACAAAGTAGGGAACAGAAAAAATGTGAGAAATCACTTCACAAATAAAACAACTTATTTTGGTATAAAGTGAATAATTTTTGCAGTGTCAATAATAATTTAATATGCTTTAAGGTTGAATATGAAAGCAACATTTTATTTTTAAATAAATCATTCTTGTAAAATACTTTCATGGGCTTTAATGGGGTCATTTAAAAAAAAATATTTTTTTTATAAATAAATATAGTAATACAAAATAATTTGAAATATGCGACTTTTCATTCATTAATTTGCTAATAAACTTTCGCGCTTTTAAACACAGACTAAATTTGTGACGACACAGTTTCATACTCACACAAAGACAATTCACTCTCTCACACACATACACATTTACGCTTCACAAAATGAAACAGTAATTTAACAATAAGACAAAAATATGAGATTGTTTTCAGCATAGGTTCCCGTTAAAAAAATATTCACTGGTACCACAAGCATTGTTGTAAACCTGATGAAAATAGGGTAGGAAATTCCTATATTTACTATTAAATTTTTCTCAAAAACTGACCCTGGTGCAATCAATTTTCTCTCTTCCATTAATATTACAAATTATTATTAATAAGACATTCCATGCATTTATCATAATCAATTCAATGAACACCAAGATAGTCACGTGTGCATTTAATTAAGCCGATTCATAATAATATTCTATTTGCTGCTTACTTTCATTTATAAGTAAATAAAATCCTTACTCCGTTGAATATAACAATTAAATAAAAAAACTTCTTTAATTTTTCATTAATTAAATTTCTCTTGTATATTTTCACAAGTATTTTTTCAATAAACACACAGTGTATTTGTGAAACTGTTAACAATCCTATATGTAACTAAATATTGCTAAATACATAGAAATATCTTTTTACATTGTTTATATTTGTTGAAATCATATTTGTACGATTTGATAATCATATTTAAACAAAACCAGGCTAAGTAAGTTATGTTACGACCTACTCTTTCCAATTAGAATGTTTACTTAGTTTTATTTAAAGTACTCAGTATCTCTACACAAAAAGAAAGTATGTTGTACGTGTTAATTAATGAAATTGAACTTGAGAATCAAATAAAAATAAATTCCAATAATTAAATTGACATTAAAACTTAGAGAAAAATTGTAAAAAGCAAAAATACTGTCATGAATCATTGTTAATGAGGGATTACAGCTCAATCGAATTAAAGGAAAATAGTAAAAAAATACGAATGTATATGCTGAATAACGAATATTAATAAAAAAATGAAATGGTATAATTGAGATATTTCGGATATAAAGGGTTTTTTGTTATAGCGCTTCGACACTAATATGAAAATATTTTGATTGGCGACCGAGAAACCGCCTATACATGCATTACAAATAGCGTGTTAGGAGGTGGGATTACTACCAATGGAAGTTAAGAAATTCAAATTCGAAAGGAGGGGCTAACATTCCTGTACTGCAGTTTCCAAACAGTTTTTATTTTAACATAAATTTCTTGCATTAAACTTAATAATTTAAATACACCTGTAATTATAAAGTATGTAGACTTATACAGTGTTATAATATTCATTTATTTTTATGTAAATATAACTTAAAATAGCATATATTTCAAGAACATTTAGGTCCATGATGAAAACAGTTTGATATAAAAACACATAAATGTGACGTCACATCAATCTTTTCAAAATTCGGGAGACCATAACTCGCTTATTAATAGGAATTTTTTCACCGGATTTTCATCAATAGTCTTAGTTTTCTTAATATTTTCAGATGAAATTATAAAAAAAAAATAGTGTAATCCCCCATTGAAATATGTCGTTTCTAAAATGATGAAAAGTCTGTTCGATAATTTATATATTACAAATTTTGGTAATTATTTTAATCACGTCCAACAAACATGAGGTTATTTTTAAATTTATCGGCCACAGATAAAATTATTTCTAAAATAAATTCATCATTACTGTATCTTAGCACAACTTCTTCTTCAAATAGTTTTTGATGCAGTTTTTTTTTTTGTCACTTTTTGAGGTATGTTTCTATTTTAAAGGCTCGTAGTATGTTTAAATTGTTTAATATTTTATGAAATGTCGGTTATTAGTTCAAATAAATATGTGGCTTAATGCATGTACAACCAATGTTAAATTTCGTAAATTTGAGAATGAGTGATTTAGAATCAACAATAAACTTTCAGTTTTAATAAAACCAAGAGTATACAGAATGTTCGAAAAATATCCAAAAGTCGCAAATTGCCAAATCAGGTCACTATGGCGGATGTTTTATAATTTTTCTCACCAAATACTGAAGAAAATGCTCTCTGGTTAATTCCATATACTCACTCTCAGCTATACTTTAAAAAATTAATTAACTAAGTTGTAAATGATTTAACTTTTGCAACTTAATTTCAATTGACAGATAAATATGTTCAAAATGATAATGTAAATTTTGTAAAACCCTTTTTCATCACACTCTTTCTTTCAAATAACAACATTCATTCACTTATAATAGCCGGAATGGACAATTAGTCGCACAAATTTTAAAATATTCAATTCATAATTCAAAACACTTCCACTTATCAAATATATTATACAACTTAACGCGAAACAAATTTAATATATTGCAGATTGCGAAAAACTTCGCAAAACTTTACGACTATTTACAAACAAAATGCAAAACACGTAACTGGTTCACCTCGTCGCGTATCCACTGCTGGCAAAACAGAAATGCGTGGTTGAATTTTCAAATCAGTTTCCAAATACTAGATCTTTTACCGCATCAATAAATTTGAGAAAGTAGATTTATCGTTCCCCTTATAAATAATTCAAAAACTATATCACACGCATGATAAAACAACACTTACTGCTTTCTTTTCGGAAACGGCGCTGGCATTCGAAGTGGTTGATTCTGTGGAATTTTCCTTTTTTAGTTTCTTCCTGTCTTCCTCCTGCGATACTTCGATATCTCGTTTAGCGCTTGGAGGCTTCGATTTATCTGTCTCTTCTGCCTCGGTCGCTGCAAAGAGAGGAAATTGAGGTGTGGCACTTTAACTGACCTTATATAATAATAATCACAGCATTCCGTAATTTTAAATTTAATAACATACTATATTTCATTTCTGATAAGATTGGGCCAAAGATTTACAAAGGGATAAGGTTTATGCCCTGAAAATGAAAACTAATATGTCCTCCACTATTTTATTTTTTTCTTTTTTGTGGTATCATAAATTCAAACAAAAAATAATTGGTTTACTTTCGTTTCTTTATTTTCTGCATTCATTTACTTGAAAACGAATTCCGGATTAAAATAAAGCGATAGTAGAAGGCTTGAAAATAGCAAGAATTTAGAATAGAGTAGATGTTAAGACATTAAAAACTCGAATATTTTCAAACTAATTATTTGTTATAAACTATGATTTAGTTCCTTATAAAATTGAAAAAGGAAGTTCGGTCACATTTTTTACTCATTGCACAATTACCTCAATAGAAAATATGTTTCGGATATTAACTTTAGTCTTATGATACTTTTTTTACCGTCCGTCACCTTTAGATAAGGAAGGTATTGTTTTTGGTCAAAAAATTTGGTGGTGAGTTTTTAAATAAGCAAGTTTTACAATGTATGTATGTGTGTATGTAACAAAAATTTCTCTGACGATAAATCCAACACTACAATTCTAAAAATTATAATTCTTTCACATTTCTCTTCTTTACATCCATATGAAGATTAGATTTTGTTTATAATGGGCTACTTGCATGGTACTGAAAATCCGATTTCTATCACTATATACGTAATGTTATGTTGAAAACATATATAAAAATATAAATTTTATTTAAAAAAATATTTGTTTTTTAGTAAATTAAGAAAGAATATTTTCTGTGACGTCATTATATTCTACTGGAGAAGGAAACCATGTTTAAAAATATAACGTATAGATGGCATGGCGTGCGAGAAAGTTTTAATTTGAATTTGACATTAGTTCATTTTTCTCACTCTCTGGTCTCTCAAATATATTAATTACTTCACAAATAAACACATAAGTAATTTAAAATATTGATACCAAAAAGTTATACTAAACTACTAACCTCCAAACTATTTTTGAAACGTCAAACAGGAGATCTACATTACCCGTACAAACAAACGCTATGGTTTTACGAACATTCATTGGTGCGGCGTAATTCTACGTCATACATGGCGTTAATTCAAATAATCAAATTTCATTATTTTTTTCTGACTAATTAATAAAAATTTTGTCAAAAGAATAAATATGTGTAGTAAGTATTTACCTCCTCTTCAAAAATATTAAATAAAAAAAAGGTATGCAAGTAGCCCATTGAACAACCAGAAGTACACTTCTGTGCAATAAAATTAAGCACAAGTTTTGCGACTATTTTTTCACAAATTTTAGTTTTGTAATTCGGGTTTCTTAGCTGCTACTCTATTTCGCAAATCTGACGATTTAATTCTGAAGACGGTGTCTTTACTAGCGTTCATCAGTCGAGCGATTTGTCTTTTGGAGAAACCATCTTGTATTCCAGTTATAATTCTAATCTTAGAATTACTGCCTAAATGACGCGGCATTTTGATATTAATAAGAAAAATGACAAATTTACATATTTTCGTTGCTAGGCATCTTATCATGTCCACTTTAAACTATAAAATATTTTGTGTGCTTAATTTTATTGCAGAGAAGTGTACCTTCATTTGAAGTTCTTAATTTTTTTTTTAAAAAAACGCAATCACATTTTTTGACATTTTATGTTATTATAAATATGAAAGAAGAGTTGATTGTCTATACTGCTTGATTACACATTTTCCTTCATATTCGACAGAGTTAAAGAATTCTAAAAGATATTAACTTTCATAAATCAGCCAGCTATGCTATAACAATGGAAACTGGCAATATATTCAATCATTCTAATTGACAGATGTCAGTGTTAAGTGCAATTTACATAGTATATGTTCATGGTATAATTTTATTAGATATATAAAATCTTTTCCAAGGAATTTTAGTTATGGAATTTGCAGAAAATATTTACGTTCGTGTTGCAATTTTATTGGATATACAGGGTGTCCCATTAAGGTACGAACGCATTGGTATCTCGAGAACCGTAAGAGCTACGAGGTTGGTTAAATTAGACAAAAGTTGCCCCATTAGGAGGCTATTTTAATGGTGTTTTGTTATTTGCGAAAAAATGCATAGGTCACTAGATACAGGTGAAAATGTAAATTTCGCGATTTTCTTTTTTTGCTTATAACTTTGTTATATGAAATAATACGAGATTCTGGTTTGCACTTTCTTAATGAACTTTTGTATGTTGAATTTGCAGAAGTACTCAAATTTTTTTTATATCTAACCATTTACGAGTTACTGATAGCAACTTTTATTTTTCATATGGAGGTCATATTAAGCTATGGCATTTTTAAATAGAGATTTTTATTAGCTTTACAATGATATAAAACAATAATAATTTATTTTTATAATTAACAGAAAAATTAATAAAAATTGTTATTTATACTAAAATTAAATTGAAAAAAGTAAATCGAAGGCTGCTATGGAAACAACAAACAACAAAACAGTGCAACAATTGAATTTCTGAATTTTACTTGACAATAGTAGATTATTACGAGTAATAAAAATGAATTTTTCTCGTTGGGAAAAATATGATATGTTGAGTTGTTACATTCGTTGTCAAAGTTCGTTTATTACTCGTAATAATCTACTATTGTCAGAAATTCAATTGTTGCACTTTTTCGTTGTTTATTGTTTCCATAGCAGCTTTCGATTTTCTTTTTTCAATTTAATTTTAGTTTTTGTTAATTTTTCTGTTAATTATAAAAATAAATTATTATTGTTTTATATCATTGTAAAGCTAAAAAAAATCTCTATTTAAAAATGCCATAGCTTAATATTACCTCCATATGAAAAATAAAAGTTGCTATCAGTAATTCGTAAATGGTTAGATATAAAAAAAATTTGAGTACTTCTGCAAATTCACCATACAAAAGTTCCTTAAGAAAGTGCAAACCAGAATCTCGTACTATTTCATATAACAAAGTTATAAGCAAAAAAAGAAAATCGCGAAATTTACATTTTCACCTGTATCTAGTGACCTATGCATTTTTTTCGCAAATAACAAAACACCATTAAAATAGCCTCCTAATGGGGCAACTTTTGTCTAACTTAACCAACCTCGTAGCTCTTACGGTTCTCGAGATACCAATGCATTCGTACCTTAAATGGGACACCCTGTATAGAATCTTTTTCAAGGAATTTTTTTTTTTTTAATGTACTATTTTGTAATTGTGCCGAGGTAGATGATTAAAGAAAAAGAAAAATTATCCCAATAAATATGAAAAAGATAAATTTGTCTCCGTTCAAAGAACAAAAAAAACTCGACTTTTTCAAGCAATATTAAATTTCCTGATTCTCTGACTGTTGGCCGCTCTGAAAATAGCACCATAGACCTTTTCGTGGGTAAGAATATATTGTGAAAAGTTTGGCTGCATTTTATTGCACCATATCCAAATGTATAAAGATCTAGCTAAGCTAGACTAATCCAGAAAGACAAGATAGATAGTCTGCCCGCTTATATTTATAAATATTACGTAAAACATTTTTACTAGGAAAGATAAACATTTACATATAACTTACCAATTAAATTTTAAATGTGTGATAACGTATTATTCCTTTAAATTTACTATTATTTTTGTGCTTTTTATTTACGAAGTTTTCAAAGTTTTATTTCCAGAGCAGACAGTTTTTTATTGATCCAATATTTTTAGCCGCGTTTACAATTAAAATTAGTGAACTCTATTTTTAAAACCTCACAACTGTTGAATAAATACTGTTCGTCTATCGGATAAAAATATTACAAGTGAATAATATTTAGATAAGAAATTCTCACCTTTAATGTCGGCGTCATTGCTTTTGACTGATGTAACATCATCTTCGATGTCCAGCGGAAGCTGAGAAGCGCGATGTTCCTGAAAACACATCAAGTTACCAACAATCGACAACAATAGGCAACAATCAACAATGAAACAACAATGACGATGATATGCAAGCTGATAGTGCATGGCAAATGAGAATGTTCATTGTGTTAATGATAAATTGAGGCCTCACCTGTTTTTTAGACACAGAACAAGAATTTGAGGGATCCGGAGGGCAGCATGCATAACAAAAAAACTTTTGTGATAACTACTAGCGATGATCAATCGTAAATAAAACGGGAAATATATCAAATTTACAACAATTAGTGTACAATTGTTGATCGTGTTAATTTTAAGAGTAATTTTTCTATTAAGATTATTTATTAACTCCTACAGATTTACAAAAAGAAAAACACGAGAAGAAATCCATTAGAAGTTTATTTATAAAAAATATATAACATTTTTGTTCGTCCAACGCAGATCAAACACAATTTTTATTTTCGAATATAGCTATTTTGCTTTTGGAAATATTTGTCATTGTTTAAGAATCTTTCAAATATTTTTCAATTATATTCTCATAAATTTTATTGTAGTTTCATATTATTGATTTTTTTTAAGTAAAAAATATTTTTTCAGTGATCCAACCAAATAAAAATTAGTTGGGTGTAGGCTGATTTTATAGTTATTTATGAAACAAGAGTAGTATTGTCATATTTCACGAAGGCGAGTTCGTCAAATCCTATGATCCTATTTTTTTACGTCTGCAATAAAAGTGAGAAAAAGTGCTGGAATGTTTCATTATTTCAAGCGTTTGGTTAAAAAAAAGTGCACTTCTTTCACTCTTTTATTGTGTTAAAAAGACATACTTTATAAATCTATTACAATGAAAAAAGTGTACGTAAAAAAAGAAATTTAATCGTCACAAAAATTAACAAATTCGAATCAGTTTCTCATCATTGCGGTCAAAGAAAAAAAAAATGCGTTGTTTAAGTGGGAGAAATATGTCTCAAACTCAAAATGAGTGCAAGAAATAGCCAATTCCCGCACTAGTGCAAGAATTAATTAAAATATTTTTAATTTGTTGTCCTATCCGGTGGCTCAATGGTTAGAGCAACGCCTCTTAGTCATGAATACGCTAGGGGTTCTGGGTTCGAATCCCACTAAGGCATGGATGTTTATGTATGTGAACTACTCAGTAATTGGGATTTAATCCTGGTTTTTAAAACAAAAAGCGATTGACACAATCGCTTAAAAATACCATGTACAACCGCTCAAATAGTAGATGTAAAAAATTTAGGATACATTTCGTATTACTTTTTTTAAATTTTGAAATAATAAAAATAACTATTTTGTAACAAGTGCGGGAAATTAGTAATTCTGAAACGAATGCATGTTTCAGAATAACGATTAAGTTCAATAACTGCACGAAAAAATGTTTGAATTTCTTACATTTTCTTTCTCTCAATTTCAAATATATATTTGCAGAAACATGACAATAACTTTTCAAACATACAAAATAAATGTATCTTGGGAAATATTTATTATTACAATAATGCGTTCATAAACGGGGCATTGTCATTGGCAAAACTGCGCATAAAAGCCGATCGGCGCCATCTAGCAACTGATATTGTTACATATTTTTTGTAAATAAATCTGCCGCTCCTCCTCGTTGGAAAATTACTGCGAAAAAGTATTGCTGCTGATTTCTAAACATGTATATGAAATGTTCAGTGCGTACGTGTACGAGAAAGTGACAATATTTAAATATCCAAATATTTGTTTTCCTTGATCGTTATTTGTACAATCATTACAATGTACAACATCTATTTGTAAACAGGGATGATTTACAACACCAAAGATAACTTACCAACACGCTGATATTGTTCTTTATTCTTTTTATGTTTCCTACCTCGCTATGCGTGAAATATTTACAAAAAGCCGTTAATTAAAAATCGGAGTTGAAAAGTGCAGTGTTCATAGATTTACACACACAGAAGCAAAAAAGTACAATGAGGTTCTATACCACTTTTTTTTTCTAGAAGAACACGATGAACTAAAATTTTAGCGCAAACGCGTCTTAAAAATTGTACGTAATAAGCGAGATATGAATTTTTAAACTTCAGACTGGGGTCATTTCACGTATTCTGACTTATTTTTTTCTTGAAACAATAGATCAAATTAAATATGTAGGTGTATGTTTTAACCTTACAAGTCTTTAGAATCAGAGATATGATTTTTTAAAAGTTGCGTTTAATTTCAAATATTTCAACGACTGACGATACAGTTTCACGGATACGATAGTCAAGCTCTACCGGTTTAATTTGGAACTATGATTGTTTGGTTTGGTATTTATTTAAATAAAAATTTTATTTGCATACTTTATACTGCATTAGTACTTTTAAAAATAGCTATTTATGTAATAAGTTGCGAAATGATAGTGTTTTAGGCACGCGACGTCAAAACACTCATTTCGCAATGTATTACATACATGATTTTTTATAATAGCGTTTTAAAACAGATCATTTATTCACAAATATCAAAATTTTGAATTTTTCAAAATTATAAAGTAGGCAGACGTCAGGTTCATCTATTCGTTGCTAAGACCTAATCTTACCATCTCTGGTTAAAATTTTAACTGCCAGTTAAATAAACAATATTAAGAGCCGGTTTTTATAAAGAAATTGATGAAATGAAAAAATGCATCGCGTTTTTTTGACAGCAATTATTTAAATGTCATAAGAACAAAGGAACCGATTCGAATTTGTTCATTTCATTAAATTTACTTGAGAACTAAATTTTAAGTGAAGATTATTTTTTTTATGAAACTGGGCCTAAATCGGATTATTGACAGTAATTATAAATTTGTCATTTGACAGTTCATTTCGTTTCGGTTTTGTTTATTTAAATGGTAGTTAAAATTTTAACCAGAGATAGTAAAATTGGCCCTAAATGAAATAATTGTAAACATTACTGCTTAAAAGTAACATTTTACGCATTAAACTGTCACTTTTACGCATTAAACTATCATTTCGAGCACTAGTGCTTAAAAATGTTACTTTTAAACACTAATGCTTAAAAGTATTTCTTTAGTAACAAAAATGACATGACAATCAAAAAGTTGTTATAAAACGCTAGTATAAAAATATATTTTGTATATTTTGCTGTCAGGTGTCTCAATTTTAGGTTAGATTACTGTTTCATGTTGTGGAGCGTAAATGTGTATGTATTTGTGTGAGTATGAAACCGCGATGTCACAAATTTAGTCCGTGTTTATACCCGCGAAAGTTTATTAGCAAATTTATGAATGAAAAGTAACATCTTTCAAATTATTTTATATTACTATAGAAAGAAATTCGACAATTTTTTTAATAACCCCATTTGGCGTGTGACGTCACATGTCCTCACCAGTGGACAACAAACTGTTAGTTCTAGAGGATACAAATTTTTCATGTTCCCATGGTTGAAATATTTATATAAATAGACGTTATATTCATGCAGAAGTTATTATTAAGCATAAATAACATAAATAAAACGCTTTTTTTTAAAATAAATTATAGAACATTGAAAGAGTTTGACCAATATTTAACAATATTGTTTGTGTATGTCCATTGATGGTTTCTCGATGGGCGGACGCAAAAGATGCGTGAATCTCGCTTTTAAAATCAGGCAAACAAATTATTTAGGACTTCATCCGCTTGTAGTAGTTTGCAAACTAATTAATATTTGAACAATTTTATTTCACCAATACTCATTAATTTACTTATATTTTTACTGTCTTATATTAGTTAAAATTTGACTATGGTATAGTACCTCATTTGCTGTAAAAATTGAAAAGATTCTTACCTCATCGTCTTCCAGAAGTTCTTCCTCAACAACTTCGGCTTTATACTCCAGAAGTAGATCTCGAATCGGTTTGGAATCCAAAGTGCAGTTGATAAACGGATGCTTCAACAGTTCTTCCGCTGTAGGTCTCGTTTGTGGATCCTTCGTTAACGATTTCGCGATGAAGTCGTTAAATTCTTTCGACCATTTGCTCGGCTGTTCCAATTTCGGCGGATCGGATTTTTGTATCTTCAACAATACTCTCATGGGAGACATTTCATGATTTGGAGGCTCCATTTGAGCGAATTCTATCATGGTGATTCCCATGGACCAGATATCGACTTTGAAATCGTAGGGATTGTCTCTGAATGTCTCGCATAATACTACTTCCGGAGCCATCCAATATGGGGTTCCGATAAATGTGTCGTGTTTTTGTAGTGTTGATTTGTTTTTCGCAGATACTCCGAAATCAGCTAAAATGTTTTTTAGGTTATGAGCGAATCTTTAAGCGACATTTACAACAAATTTAACATTGTTTAGAAACATACACTCTATTCGCTGAGGCGAGAGAATGTAGAAATAATTCTTGAACAGAAACAAATCACTCTATTGGTTCGACTCTATAATTATCCTCTTTTGACCAATAGAATGACTTGTCTCTGTTCAAGAATATAGTATGTTCCATAACTGTACGACTACTGTAAATTCAGAAAAATCCTAATTCGGAGTAGGCTATGAACACAGAAACGTATGTCTGATCATTATTCATTTTAAAAGTCAAGTTGTTAAAATTACTAGTAAAATGTAATTTTAAGGAGAAAAGATAATAAAGAAGGATGTAGAATATTGCCATTCACTGTTTTCTAATTTATTTCTATTTCTAAAATAAAAATTCAAGAAGAAAAGCTTTGATTTCTTTAAATAACATTTTTGACAATATCTCGTTTCAAATTGCCATTTAATTAACTTTCAAGTTGACATAATTTTTTTTTTTTTCATACCGTACACCGAGTTATTTTTTTTTTAACACAATACAATAAGCAGCACGTGCTTACTACAATCAATATTTTCTGGTTTGTTAATAAACTCAGTTTTGACATCTGTCATCAGTCTCAACTTCACGTGCGCATACTATAACTAACCGTTAATGATCATTAATTTTAAATTAATTAAATCCTTATTTTAAAAATAAAAATAATTTGGAAAACGGTGAATGGCAATATTCTGTATCCTTTTCTCCTTTAAATTACATTTCACGATCAATTTTGACAATTTGACTTTTGAATTGAATAATGATCAGACGTTTAAGCTAATCCTCATTTTTGGATTAGCGACTTCTACTCTAATTTTAACAGATTATTTCTTAAAATATAGTCTAATCTATTCCTAGTATGTACCTTTTTTGATAATATTATGAAGATTAAATTTTAAATACCGGAACAGAATAGAATTCACTAATCCAAAAATGAGGATTAGCTTAAACTTTTTTGTGATTTGTGAATCGGGTTGATAAACTTTATTTAACGAATATTACAATACAATAATGTTTTCAAGTATATTGCCTCCTATTTGATGATAAAAATGCGCCCAATTTAAATATTATTACAATATTTATATAAGTACTTCGGGAAGTACTATGCTGTTAGCTGCGAAAAAATTTGGGAACTTGGAGCCATTTTCATAATACTTTAATGCCTGGTTTTATAAACGCCAGGTAATTTTACTTCCAAAGTAAATAAAATTTATTCCTTCAAATGACAGTCGAATGTTTGACAGTAATGTTATAAATGTTATAAAATGAATAAAATTGATTCGAATTTACTACGGAAGTAAATTTATTCTGCCCTTTATGAAACCGGAGGTAACACTTTTAAATTAAAATTAAAGTTATGTTCGTTTTAATAATATAAATTTAGCACTGTAGCATTACGTTAAAACAAAGATAAAGTCTTGAAGTAATGGGGTATTGGTGATATGGAATTAATGCAAAATAATAACTTTTTTCTATAGTTTCCATCTTCATATAGTAGAAAAATATAATAAAACATGTTTAATAAAAAGTTTTAATTCATAATTTAATGTTACAAAATTGGAATTTTTACAGCTCTAGAAACGTCCTTGAAATTTGTGACGTCAAGTTGATAATCTGTTGCTCATTTCAAAGTAAATATTTTCGTATAAAAACACAGATGGTGCCAGTAGTTAATACGCGCGGGTATATTTCTTGTTTGACATTTCGTCCCTTTATAATTATTACTCCTATTTTTACCATAAACAAACAGGACAAACACCGAAATACACGCTGCTACTAAAATCATATGTAAACAAGCAAATGGCTGTCATGAACATGTGGATTTAGGCGATGAAGTTCGTTGCACATGTCACCATCGAGTTGACGTCATAAGCGCGCCATGATAAGAAAATTTGAATTGCGATGAAATTTTTTAAAATTCATCTCATGTGATGCATACATTTTCTTACTCAAAGTTAGATATTCAGAGTCCTACTGGTCTGTACTAATGTAAAAAAATATTTTTAAAAAATGTCGGAATACCCCATTTTAATTAAAGTCTTAAAGTGAGCCAGAATTTTGAAAACAGCTCTAAATGAAAAAAATATATATTCGATTTTTACATAAAAACGTTTCATGAGTCAAGACCAATGTTTAAGAAATGATACAAGTGTCATAAACGATCTACATATGTTTGAAATGTGGAGCCAAACATGGAACTAATTAAATGAATATAGGTTTGTGTAGATAAACAAGCACAAATATTAAAATATTTTGATTCGTAGGTCGAAAATAATGTGTTCAGCATTATTTAAAGAAAATCGATAAGAATATTGATATTAACAAAAATAGAAGTTGCAACGGTCGTTAAATATTCGGGCAAAACACTTTTTTTGAATTTAATTGCTACAGTTGATGAAAAACATTTATTACTAGATTGGTCATATTTTAACGACGGATTGTATTCAGAAAATTTGGAATATTATATCAAGGAGGGAGGGAATTACAAGGGGTTGAAGAGACAGACGCAGAACAGATTAGTGAGGAGGCAGACATATTGACATATTATGTATGCCTATAACATTATTATTGTTAAAAATTGTATTTATATAAATACCACAGAATAGACATATACAGAAGCGACACTCCTTGTCTACACCATTGTTGTTGCGATTTGATGTTTATGATCTTGAATTTTAAATTTGTTGGCAAATTTACGCGCGAAATTTAAATTGTTTTAAATGGTAAAAGAAAAATTGGAACACAAAAGTACTAAAATTTTAATTTTATTAACGAATTAAGAAGAAATCATAAAATAAACACATAATTATATTTTTATTGAACAAATACGTGAATTTTACAAATTCAATACAATGCAGAATTTTCTATATCTTTGACGTGGGAAACACAAACGTCAGATTCAATGAATATGTCCCAAATATCCTTCTCCATCAAATCTTCTCTTCCTCAGGCCTTGAGCCACATTTTACACCTATATTTATTAAGTGAATATACATTTTGCATGATATGGAAGTCGTTTTGCATTACTTACATTTATGGATCTTTCGGAAACGAAAAAAACTTACATTTCGCTTTCTCAATTTTTTAAATCTCCTTATACAGTTTTTATATGAACAAACAAGTCCTCCCGATTCTACCCTCTTCGTTTTTTCCATTTTATTAGAAACTAACACCACTTCTAAAATTCACAAACGGTTCACAAAATGACATATGTCAAAAGTGAGAAGACGTGTTTGGTTTGCTTGAATTAGCCATAACCCTAAAATACATGGGCGTGACAAGCTGAGACAACAGTTCCTCCAGAATATGTGAGATATAATGATTTTCTTTTTGATAACGATTTTTCCTATCGTTTGTTGAAAAAATAACATGTTTGTTCTTATTAGAAATCAATTTGTGTTTCTCAATATATTTTTACTATTGACCCCAACAGAAAATGTTCTTGTCGAGATAATGAAAAGAACAAAGAATCGTAAGATACGAAGATATGTCGAAACAATCCGATTTTATCCGATTAGCCTTTTAAATTTGTTGGCATACTCTTTCTCTCTCTAATTTTCGTTTCTCTCTCTGACTGTCGCTTTTGTATGAATGTCTATTCTGTGTAAATACAATAAAAATTGACAGCAACACCATAAATAAATATTGTTGTAACAGGTAAAAAAGTTGTTTTATTTATTATTTTTACTAGGACAGTAAAACCCTGTGCAAAACTTGAGAAACCAATGATATAATTTATGGCAGACAGAATTTAAAGTTTAAAGTGAAACCGGTTTATTACGATCCCTCAACTGTTGGTGACATACTATATAAATTAAACAGACTTCAAATTGTTGTAAATGTATCTTTATGACCCTATAATAACCGCGAATCTTATCTTCGAATGAGTAATAGAGAAATGAAGCTTTACCTAATTTTACGCCACCAGCCATGGTTAAAAGCACATTTCCTGCTTTCAAATCTCGATGAATAATATGTGATTTATGCAAAAACGCTAGTCCTCTACTCATATGTTGACAAACATACGCAATTTGTAGTTCAGTCAGTGGTTTCTCCAACTCAACCATAATACTGTCAACCGCTCCGCCATCGCAATATTCTATCAGCATCTATAAAAGAAACCATTAAAACCGCACTGCAATCAACCACAAAGTTGATAGTGTACCCATAGTCTATCTTCTAAAAAGAATGCTTCGTGCAAAGCTACAATATTGGGATGTTTGCACTCGGATAAGATGTCGATTTCAATCATGAAATCCGCAAGGTCGTCTTCGCCTTCCAGTGTGCATTTCTTCGCTGCAGCCATCAAGCCGGTTTCCTTGTGTTCCGCTTTGTAGACTTTTCCAAATGCCCCGTCGCCCAGTTCACCGATAAGATCCCAAAATTCTTCGGGATCGCAGTCCATGCGAATGTTATTAAACACTTTCTTCTTCTTGGCGTCATTGCCACCACCGAAATGTAACACTTTCTTCAAATTATTAAAGAACGACATGACTGTTTTTGTTCTTAACACTAGCTTTATAACATTTTAAGTAGTAATTACATCGGATTTTTATCACAATTGTTCACGAGAGCCATGACTGTGTTTGCTTAAAAATACCTAAAATAAATAATTAACACTTGTTAAATATTTGCATATGTGCTCGTCGAGAAAAATGTTCGATGAGATGTGACCGAATAAATTAGAATTGTATAAAATGTGAAACTCTGTAGCACATAAAAAGTTCTTGAAATATGAGTAATCTTGTTATCTTTATTGCGTGTTTTATTACTCTAATTGAATTCAGAAATAAATAATGAATGAATAAATGGGCGCCATACAAGTGCCTTGTAGTAAATTCACGACCAATTTTATGTCTGAAGATGTTTTAATGAGATCATATTCAAAATGTGACAATTTTCATTAAATTGTGACTAATTCTGGCAAATAATAATTAATGTCAACACTAAATTTAGATGTATGAGTAACCAGATTGAATAAATAATAATGCAGGTTGTAGAGAAAACCTGTTTCCCAGAAAAAGAGTGTGTCAATATGTTAAATGGGATAACTATAACAAACCTTCACACATATCAACATCTTTAAAGAAATATGCAAGTCTCGGGTGTGGACTCAAGATCTCTAGTTCTCAAAATATGTTTAATGCGGTGAAAGGTTTTGCACTAATGAACTTTTAATGGAACTCACCGAAATCTGCAATGTGGCGAACACATTACACATCCTTGGAAAATTCACTAACATAGTTTACGGCATGTTTACAAACACTCTTTCACGCACGTATATAATACTGTTAAAATAATAACCCACTATTTATTTTTGATAAAACACAGAACAGCCATTACAGTTTCAACTAAAAACACCATCGCGACCTCTCGTTAGCACCACGCCTGGAAATGACATCACAATCTCGTACCAACCTTAGCGAAATTCCCTAACACAGCCCAGAGACGGCGTTGATAGTTTTTCACCATGAGAGAAGGGGTCCTCCACCATAACAAAATATTTATGCAACAAGAGTAAAAAATGTAGTCTTATTTCATGAATAAGAAAGTTTGACCGAATGAATCGTAAGCGAATTTGTCAAATCTTATGAGTGAAATAAGTTACTTTTTACTCAACTTGCATACATTTTTTTTTTGTCGCCGTGATATCATTTTGACATTAAAAATCAAATGCAATAATTAAACTACAGATAATTAAGAATTTTTAATACTACGAATTGCTTCAAAATTAAATGAACCGTTTTTGCATACATTAAATAGGTAATTTAAATTCGTGAATCTAAACTTTGTCAATGTAGTCAATACCATATTTCATTCACGTAAGAAAATGGCAGATGGCTCTTGAAAGCCGACCGTTTTTACATGCATTAAATAAATAACTTAAATTCGTGAAATCAAACTTTAACAATAATAAAAATATTTTTATCTGTAAAATGTACAACCCCTGAATATTAAAAATTACATCAAAACATAGTTAAATATCATCAATATCACTTAATTCTGGGGATTTTATGAGATAACTGACAGCTGACAAGTGATATTTTTTTCGCTTTTATGAACTAGGTTAGCATTCTGACCAATCAAACAGCAGAATTTACATCCCTCTACGCTATTTTCTTATGTGAAATGAAGTATGTATAATTATTTTTATCTGTAAAAATGTGTTATACCTGAATATTAAAAATTACAAAATCGAAATCAATAGTTATATAAAATTCTAATGCCCACTTGCACCAACAAGACTTAAATTTTAAGCTAGCCTTAGATAAAAAAATGCAAATCGTAATTATATCGTAAATATTTTGTAATTCATTTGACATTTTATTTCGATGCAACATTGTCAATTTAAGCCGAGCTTAAATTTAGGTCTTGTTGGTGCAACCGGCCATAAAAGAAACAATTATATATCGATTTTTTTGGTATCAATTACCCTAAAAATAATCTCACAAACCTCCGCCCATGCCTCAGCCAAAGATGACGATAAAATGCAAACCGCAAATTATTAAATTTTTATGATAAAAATTATCACAAAAGAGTTAAAACATTCCATAAAACGACAAAATTCCACACATATCAATATTTTCTTTTATCTTTTTGATTATCTTTGAGTGATTGAGTTGAGTGTTATATTTTTTGTCATGTTGTTCATTGAAATGTCAAAATATATTTACGATTATAATTGTTCATAATTTACTTTATCACAAGGTAATTTTAAATAGATAAACATAACATTTTATTATATAGTTTCACGTAACACTACACACTGTTAATATGTAGAACTATTTTTTATAACTTAACCTATACTGTGTAACTTTCCACTTATTTTTTGGGAAGCCCTACATATAATCTTTCGTAATCTAATAACGTTATTGATTTTACAGAATGGCTCAACAACCAACAAGAAATATTATCGGTATTATATTTCGAAATTTTATAAATTCTTTTAAACCTCGTCAGATACGCGGAACTCTTATCGGCAGCGATTATTTCGGCAATAAATATTATGAAATACCTGCCAATCCTTCGATAGGCAAGCGTAAGACATCTCGATGGTTCGATCCTCCTTTGAAAGAAGATTTTGAACAAGAATTACCAGCAGAGTGGGAAGCCTGGCTTCGAGGAAGAAGAAAAGAGCCCCCTTCGGAACAAGAAGTTTTGAAAAATTTAGCTATAATACAAATGAAAAAGAAGAATGCAGCTGAATTAGAAGCTAAATATGCTAAACCAAATGACACTAAATTATTGGAAAAAGATACTAAAGGTCCCCAATCTTTTCCACAATATGATGAATATGAAATACAACCTGGAAAACCTAGAAACAAATTTTAATGTAAACATGTATTAGTTCTCAATAAAATATTTGCTTTGTTCAAATAAAATTTATTTTAAAAACTTCCTTATTTCACAAATATATACAACTTAATATAGAAAACAAATCTTATGAATATTTTCTCCATGGGAGACGTACTATTTTATAAATACAATAAAAAATAGTTAACCTGAAAAATCACTATGATCAAATAGCGCCTGATCATAAAGCTCCGCTTTCACCATTCGACCGCCGAAGTACCTTCCGTTTAGTGCATCCCTCGCACACTCCGCCTCTGTGGGAATAGAAAATTATTAATAACTTATAGACCCGGTTTTATGAAAAATTAATCAATGATTAAATTTTACTTCCAAAGTAACAAAAAATAAATAAAAATAAAACTCGTATATTAGCCAAATACATTTCTATTTTTTTTTTTTATGAAACCGGGCCATAAATTATCAAAAAATAAATAAAAATAATACTCGTATATTGGCCAAATATATTTATGCACGGACGTATCATAATTTGACAATTATGCACGAATTTCTTTGATATAAACGTCATTTTATAGCGCGCGGAATTCGTTATCGCCCGCCGGGCTATAATGAAACGTCAAACCAAATTATAACCTACATTATAAACAATTTAAACAGGCAACATGAAAAGTTTTTATTGCAAATCGAGAATTTTTATATTCTTTAATGAAAAATGAAAATTAATATTGTGATATTTATATGGAAAGCTCGAAGATACACAAAATAAAACTCAAATGACAGAACTAATAAACAAACAATAAACTGTTGTTTTCCGCTTTCATAACAACACTAGATACTGGATGTACGAGGACAAATTCTTTTCGATACAATTTTTCTAACACTCATAATTTGAAAATTTTCGTCCGTGCATAAAGTTTTGTATGTATCACGAGCGTAACTTGCTTTTATGGCCTTTGACGTGTTTTTATCCCTCGGCTTACGCCTCGGGCTCAAAATCCCGCCGCAGGCCATAAAAGCCTCCTTACGCTCTTAATACATAATAGTTATTTATGTATTAAGAGCGTAAGGAGGCTTTTATGGCCTGCGGCGAGATTTTGAGCCCGAGGCGTAAGCCGAGGGATAAAAACACGTCAAAGGCCATAAAAGCAAGTTACGCTCGTGGTACATACAGAACTTTATGCACGGACGAAAATTTTCAAATTATGCGTATTAGAAAAAGAATTTGTCCTCGTACATCCAGTATCTAGTGTTGCTACGAAAGCTGAAAACAACAGTTTATTGTTTCTTTATTAGTTATGTCATTTGAGTTTTATTTTGTGTATCTCCGTGCTTTCCATATAAATATCACAAAATTAATTTTAATTTTTCATTAAAGAATATAAAAATTTTCGATTTGTAATAAAAACTTTTCATGTTGCCTGTTTATATTGTAGGTTATAATTTGATTTGACGCCGGGCTATAAAATAACGTTTATGTCAAAGAAATTCGTGTATAATTGTCAAATTATGATACGTCCGTGCATAAATAACTATTATGTCTTGAAAAATGGTAAATTTGACAAGATTTGAGTAATTTTCAGTTTGCCATGGAGAATAAATACGATTCTCATTTTTTAGTTTGACAATAAAGGTGCACGCCATACACACTATTATCACGTCACGTGTCAAATGTCAAATTGTTAAAACAATATCTAAATTTCCAACTTATTTATATTGCGAGAAGTCACACATTTGTTGCATTTATGAGAAATTACATAACAACACGTGCAAGCAATATAAATAAATGGAAAATATGGGTGTCGCCTCAACAATTTGTCATGTGACGTCATAGTAGTGTGTACGCACCTTTAAGCCAGTTTTATAATCTCCAATTAAGATTAATTAAACAATTTATTTTCAAATATGAGAAATATCTACATTTTGTTCAGGAACATAGATCCATGGAGTACTTTGACCATAAGAAGAACTACTAATTTTCTTTGATTATAAAAATTCTATATAAGAGAAAAACTGCTATATAATAAATACTCAAAAAAAAAAAATGGTTGCTGTCATTACTGTTTTATTTTTATTAAGACCAAGACAACATGATTTTTTTAAGAAATAAAGAATTGAGGAATTATAGCAAACTTTCGTCCAAAAATGCGACACAGGTATGAAATAAATTGTACGTCATATGTCCGTTACATGACTATTTACTAAAAAAAATCGTTATGTGAGGATATAAAAATATATTATCATTGCATTCAGAATTAAATTTTCTAACGTAACATATGTTTCATTTAAAATAAAAAAGTCAGGCCCTGTATTTTGATAATCCATTGGTCCTTTTTTTCTTGTTCATTTCATTAGTCTTGCAAAATGTAAATTGTTTGCCAAGTTTTTTCTCCAAACAAATATATTTGGCTAATAATTAAACTTTTTAGATAAAGTTTATACTGTTCATACTTTTTGCACTAAAATTAATAAAGCTTTTGAAAACGGTAACATTTCATTTCCTATGTTAAAAAAGTATCCGTTATTCAAAAAAGAAATTAAATTTTCAAGAATTTTTTTTTCCAATTTTTGATTATACCAATTAAAAAAAAGTTTCGGTTTTAAAAGTGCCCGATATTTTTCTAGCACCACCTATATATACAGTGTGTTAAAAAAAAATCCTAACTCGGAGTACGTTATGAACAGAAAAACGTACGTTAATTTGAAAGTATTTAATTAAATGTCAATTTGACACAAGATATTGTCAAAAATGTTATCTAAAGAAATCAAAGCTTTTCTTCTTGAATCCTTTTAGAAATAGAAATATAGAATGGCAATATTCTTATCTTTCTTTATTATCTTTTTTCCTTAAAATTACATTTCACGATCGATTTTAACAACTTGACTTTTGATTTGAATAATTGATCAGATATACGTTTGTGTTCATAGCTTACTGCTAATTATGTTTTTTCTGAACACACTGTAGTAAAAATAATTCCCTTACCTGGCATTTGTGAAAATTCAACAAATATTTTAACAATAACTTCAGCATCGTCATCCACATTATCACTCTGTTTTTCGTTATAAATAATCACTCTTTCCACAACTCCATATTTGCTGCACTCTTCCTGAATTTCTTCCTGCAAACTTTCATCCACATCTTCAGGCCCGACCATATTCCTCAAAATCACAACCTTTGAATCAACCTTCCTCATAAGTTTCTGCATGACTAAATGCCTCGCATTTTGCCCTTTAATGGACATATTCTCCTGTTGTTGAAGAGTTTGCGGTTCATTTTCATCAAGAAGTTTTTTCTGCAGCTCTTCTTGTTGTTTCTGTTGGGCCTGTTCATGCGCCCTTTTTAGGGCTTCTTGATTGGGTTGGACAACAGGTTGGCTGCTTAGAGTAGGTGTTACAACCGCTGGAGGAGGTATGACCTGCGGCACGATTGGGTTGACAGGTGTTACAAGTCTAGGAGTTTGAAAACTGGGTTGAGGGAGGGCTAAACCTGGCGGGGGGATCATGCCGGGGAGTTGCATTGAAGGGGGGAGGGAGGTTGGAATACCTGGAATTCCAGCCAAACCTGGCAAACCAACTGGCATTGTCGGTAAAACAGGAATAGCAGGTGTTTGTCCTAACTTTGTTAAACCCAAAGCTACTGCGTTGCTCGCTACAGCATCCATGGCTTGAATTTTAGCTGTGGCAGCAGCTGCGGCTACTGCAGCTGCTGTAGGCATTATGCTAGACCCTGAAGAAGGACCCATTAGGGCGTTAGGGGGTGTTATAGCTCGACCTACTCGAAGATATTGCCCTCCAAGGTCGAACAGGTTCATACTGGCGATGGCTTCTTGAGCTGCCTGGGCGGTCTCGTATTCGATAAAGCCGTAGCCTTTGTGTTTGTGGGCGGAACTGCCTTGAGCTAATTTGCAGTAGATTATGGGACCAAATGCCTCGAACACACTGCAAGAATTGTTAGGATGTAAAACGGTATTTGATTTCATCATTGGTGAATATGATAATATTGGAATGTTTGTAATAGTAATAATTATTTAATATCTTATTGACATTTAAAAATGATAGTAAACAAGATTCTTTGCAAATGCTGTGAATGCAAGGAATGTTGTAGCAAAAATAGTAATTATTCAAGGTAAAAATTACTTTCAAGTAAGAGTGAAAATAAAATATTGTGAGTCACCAACCATGGCAATGAATTCAATCAAGTACTCGAGCAAAACCGAGATCAACAAATGAGATTCTCCATTCTAATTTTTTTATTCCTAATATTAAAAAGTCTTAGGCCCAGTTTCATAAAAAATAATCTATGGTTAAATTTTACTTCCAAAGTAAATTTTAAAAAATAAACAAATGTAACGCGATTTTTTGACAGCAATGAATTTAATATCATAAGAACAAGGAAACTGATTCGAATTTGTTCATAAAATTAAATTTACTTTGTAAGTAAAATTTAATTATACATTAATTTTTTATTAAACCGGGCCTCGATTGTTTTACTTTAGCTGCATTTTATTTTTAATATCAATATGACACAGCGACACTTACTGTCTTCGAGCATATACTGACTATACAGTGTCCCACACTCTATCTTCAGTGTAGCATTCATAAATTTTCACTGCTATACTAAAATTAGTTAACACTGTACAATTTAAGTTTTATGAGGGTCTCTCATTAACCCAAGAGCTTATTGGAATCACCCGAAATTTATCCGCAGTTCTAAATAGTTTTATTTACAGGGACGCGAAAAGATGCATTGGAACCGGGGTGTAAAAAACATGCTGAAGCTATTTGTACCTGTAATAAGTAATATTTCAATATAATATTTTAAAACTGCCCGTCATACTAATCGCGATCAAACGCATTGGAGATTAAAATATTATAAATTCAAATTGAATATTATAAAGAAAGAATAAAGACTTATGAACTATGTAAAATATATACAGTATTTCTATCAAGCCTAAATATTAATAAATTATCAAATAAGAAGATATAAATTAAATAAAAAATAATGCTTAATAATTTTAACTCTATGATTTCATCATATAATATGTCGACATAAATAGCATAAAACATAAAAAAATATTCTTCATCAATATGACATTGAGATAATGTAGGTATCGTAGGAGGAACACGAAAAATTAGGGATTTCAATTCATCATATCTATCTGCTCCAATCGGCAAGTATAGTGTTACAAAAATGCGCTGTAGAAAATATAGTGTTAATTATTTCATGTAGCTCTATATCTTTTTGTAGAATGTAAATATGTAACATAGGGAATTTATATTGTTGACGAAGATTGTAAAATGTCCAATTAAGTACAACAATGTTTTATATTATTTACTTTAAATTGAAGAGTTAAATGTTAATTATTTTAATTTACCTACGCTTGTTATGTTTTTATACCCTACTTATATTTTGTGTTTGTATTATTTTATATTTTTTGTAAATTGTTAAACTGACCAGTTTATTATTTATTTTTTTTTTCTTTTCACCCACCTGTTTAGCTGTTTAGATACACTGAAAGTACACCAGTCATAAATACATTCAATGAATTACCCAGAATATTTCATCTCTTTTTGTGCATATATTTTGCTCTTTCTATCTTGTAGAATAACAGCAGGTAAATTTGCCAACATGGTACTCCATAAGACCCTATACTGAACATAGAGTGTGGGACACTGTATAGATAAGTAATTCCCTATAGCAATGCATAGGATGTTGTAATCGGAAGATATGTAGGCGGGGGGCTGGAAGTCATGGTGTATTGTGGGCAGTGTTTTGTTGTGCTATATGTCACAACTTGTCATTTTACTGTAACAACATTATTCTTTTGCGTGTAGTTTGTGAGTATATCTCGGAGTATATCAAATTGTAATGAAAAATACAAAGAAAGTACGGATATTTCGTTTCATGTGTAAATAACCCGGATTTTTTTTACAAATAATATATTAAAGAAAGTGTAATTTTTAGGTTTCCTGCTAATAATGACGTAAGAGTAAAGAGACTGAAATTTATTGGAAATAAAGGTAATTTACATATATCTAAAGCAGCAATTAGTCATTACTTTGTAAAAAAGGTAGTACAAATATTAAGATAATAGCCCGCAAAACACCACGGCTTCCGCATCTGTTCCGATCACAACAAATACCGTAAAGCGGCCTCTAGTCAGTATACAGGGTGTTTCAATAAGCTTGCTCACTATTGGTAACTTTTTTATTTGAAGAGATACGAGGTTGGTTAAATTAGCAAAATTGTGCCATTTTATATTACAAAATTGGTCATGTAGACAAAATAAAAATTGTGTCAGCGGTTCCCAAAATTTGGGACAGAATATATATTTTTTAAATGGAACTATATATTTTTTATTATCGTATTAGAAAGAGTAATTTTTTCTCTTTCCAATAAGGTAATGTTGTTTATGTACAATTTTTTCAAATAAACGAGTTATTTACGTTTAAAGATAAATATTATCTTTTATTAGTTTTGGTCAAGTAAACTATGGAAACAATTGCCTTTTATAAAATTATTATTTTACTAATTTATTTTACAGTAATAACAAAACAAAGAAAATATTCAAATTGAAAGCCATTATTTCTTTCGCACATTTAAACTTTTTGGAAAGAGAGCCGACCGTTCTACGTAACTGGTGTCTGGATATAACTTTCCATATAGCACGATCATATCTAACTTTTCTTCATTTGTAAAGTTATTAAACATTATTAAACAAAGAGAACTTTACGGGAGAAATTATTAAACGTCAAAAAAACAAAGAATCAATTGTTTCCATGGCTTACTTGACTAAAAAACTAATAAAATAGTTTAAAAAATTTAAATTTTTAACCGTAAATAACTCGTTTATTTGAAAAAATTGTACATAAACAACATTACCTTATTGGAAAGAGAAAAAAATACTCTTTCCAATAAGATAATAAAAAATATATGGTTCCATTTAAAAAATATATATATTGTCCCAAATTTTGAGAACCGCTGACACAAATTTTATTTTGTCTACATGACCAATTTTCTAATATAAAATAGCACAATTTTGCTCATTTAACCAACCTCGTACCTCTTCAAATAAAAAAGTTACCAATAGTGAGCAAGCTTATTGAGACACCCTGTATGCTCGAAGGGACAGGCAAATACATTGCTGTCAATCAAAAACCAAGTCGTAACCATGAATATGACAAATCCAATGTTTCCCGTTATAAAATACTCACGGTATAAAAATTCTTGCAACGGTCCTTTGAATTACGAAATTTCGAACTAACCTTTTAATATCATCCTCGGTCAAATCCGGATGAATCGACGCAATATAAATCCTATTATAATTCTTCGCCTCTTCCTGAATCTCATCTATAACAGCCTGTGCTTGAGGCATATTGCTAGGCCGTCCAACGACCTTGATATTTCTTCCTCCAATCATCACCCCGTTCATCTGCTCCAGTGCCAGTTGCGCTGCTTCCGGAATCTCGTACTCCACGAAGGCAAACCCCTTGTGTTTCTGCGTCACCGGGTCCCACGACATGTTGATGGATTTGATGGGGCCGAAGGGGAGGAACGCCTGCCGGATGGTGTCTTCCTTCAATTCGAAGCTGATGCTCCCCACGTACACCCTAGGCAGTGTTCATGTCCACGAAGATATGTAATTAAGTGTTAATTGAAATGGGGAACTAATTTTGAATTCAGCCAAAATGTTAGGGGTTAGAAATTAAATTAAAGTAAATAAACTATGTTTGGAATAATTTTTGGATTTGCAACTGTTATGGATTTATAATGATACTAATATGTACACACAGTAAATAATAAAGTTAAATTAAAACTACACTAAATATGTTTAGTTACAATTATTAAGTTATAAAGCTATTTATATATTTTAAATCATTCTTTTAACGAAAACAGGGTTGGCAAAAATCATTAAGGCCTGGTAATTTTCTCTAATATCTGATTAAGGATCAATCTTACAATCTTCTGTTAAAATTTTAAATCCCAGTTAAATACGATTTTATTAACGACGGGTAAATTTACTTCCAAAGTAAATAAAATTTAGTAGTTCAAATGACAGTCGAAATTTTGAGAGTAATATTATAAATGTCATAAAATGAATAAAATTGATTCGAATTTGTTTGAATTAATAAATTTTCTACCGAAGTAAGTTTATTCTGCTCTTTATAAAACCGTGGGTAATCAGATTATTGACGGCAATTATAAATTTGTTATTAGACTGTTCATTTCGTTTCGGTTTTGTTTATTTTACTGGCAGTTAAAAGTTTAACCAGAGATTGTAAGATTGGCCCTTAACTGTTTAATTTAACTGTAAGTCAAAGAAAAATATAGCATCGATATTAAAGCAAAAGTTGTAAAAATTACGTGTCAATTTTTCGATGCGAATTTTTTCTTAAAACTGATATTTAAATTGAGACTATAACCAGAGATGAAAATACTGGCCCTAAGGGCCGTTTTCATAATAAACTTTATCCTCACTATAACACTTCAAATTAAGATTTTGTTCGTTTTCATAATATAACTTTAGCACTTTAACGTGCACTGTTGCATTAATTTAAAATAAAGTCTTAAAATAATTTTACTTAAAGGTGAGCCCGATTATGAAAACAGAAATAGAATTAGAAATAAAAAATTCTGATCGTGAAAAAAAGTCTTATTTTCGCCAAAGCCGTTTAACACGGTCATAATTTATTTTAAAAAAATTGTTTTGGAACATTCTAATTTGTCAAATAATTCGTTTCCAATTAAATTTATTACTAAATTTGTTAATAAAATTATGATTGTGTTAAATAGGCCTTTGTAACTAAATAATAAAAAAAAAAAAATAGAAAAAATATTAGGCGGTTGCAGAAAGTCCGGGAAAGAGAACGGAACTTGGTGATATTTAAAACATTTATTTATACTCAAAAAAACATTAATTTTGATATGAAAATATATGTTTCACATTTTGAAAATGAAGTTGGAAGTGTTCTCGTTTTCGTTCCCCCACTATATGTAGCCGCCATTTTAATTTATTGATTTTATTTATGGCCATATTCTGTTCAAAATTGTAAGTCGTACAGAGTTGTAAATATGTAAATAATGAACAAAATCACAAAAATAGCTGCCTTTCTCATTTATAATTTTATATTAATCAACAAAAATAGATTTGTTTTTGGCTTTTGTTTATAGATTTACTGATCTGTAAAACGTATTATAGTTCATTTGCTGCAACAATGACATAACTCAAAATTTGTTGTTCTCCAAAAAACGTGTTTAAAAGTTTTCAACTATTATCATTTTGTATTGTAACATAAGGCACTCTTCATGAAGCGAAAACATTACTCAAACTATACTGAGCGTGCGCATCAGTTTAAAAATATTGGCACACCAGAAATTTTAAAACTACTATTAAAAATCATTTGTTCGTTCAGCAAAATATTTCAATCCCTGATCAGATTCCAACTGTCAGAATAGTCCGTGGATTCTAAAGAAATTCTGCCTATTAGCGAGCATTGTTCCCACATGCATTTCTTGTACTTGTAATTTATTATAAATTCTTCCAAACCACTAAATATTTGCTATATTGCCATGTAGATTCTAGAGTGTAAATTTAAGAGAACCAGAAATTTTAAACAATAAATTAAGATTATAATTTCATTATGTGACAATGACAAATGTCAACCACAACAAACATAAGATAAAAATCTTTCTGTTCACTCCAGACGGTAGTAATCAATAACCTTTAATTTTATTCGTAGAACCCAAAAATTTTCAAACTGCACACGCTGAATAAAAAAATTAGGTGCATATTTTGTTGTGCGAACAAACTTATTGTTAAAATACATTAGTGACACAACTGCCTTCTTTTGGTGAATTCTAGTAGCTCCGTTATGTCGTTCTACAAGTTAAAAGTATTGGCAGAAACATTTAAAAATGGAAATTTTCGAGTTATATCAGTGTTGCAGCAAATGAGCGAAAGGTCCACAAACGTGGTTCTATTCAGTTCAAATTCATTTTTAAACAGCAATTTAAAAAATATTCATTTGGAATTAACATGAATTTATTTGTGTAACTGAATAAAACAAAGTATTAGTGGTGCACTAGGCAAAACAGTTTTAAAATGAAATGATTTTTGAAGCCAACCCTGATAGAAAGTGAATTTAAGTTGTGAAAATACATATTTAGGTATCATATTATGTCTAATTTTGTAGTTAGGGTTTGAAAAAGAAAAGTAAGTAATAAAAAGGTAAAGAAGCTAATAATGGGAGTAAAGTAGTGGGTACATACAGTCTGTTACAGAATGTTATATAAATACGTATACTATGGACTACTAAGAGCGCTCTAACCTGCACATGAGGGCGAGAGCCTGTTGTCTCTGGACCTGAGTCCTCTGACTAGCCATTTGCTGCAACAAAGGACAAGCCGCATGTCAAAACGCTACCGAAACCGCAACCGCAACGGCGCAGGCGCACGCCAACGTCAAGGTCGGGGGCCACAGACACCGTCACCGACAATCGGGGTCCACACGAGGGCAGCTCTCGCCCTCTGAGCCTAGAGCCTAGAGCTATCTACACACACACTAACCTGCACATCAAGATCAAAACCTGGTGCCGTTGGAATGACTTATTTTTCTGTGGAGAAAATATAGCATTATCAGCATGGGTACATACAGAATGATGCTTCCAACCAAAGAACTACCTAGTCAACTCCCTAATTATAGTCATTCTGAAGGCCCACTGTGTGGTTATAATAATGCGATGCGTAATGGTAAAAATCGATTATAATGATATGCAAATGAAAAACATTGCCATTCAACACGAATATAAAATATTTATCGTACAATCAGATACGATGGGGTCTTTCAAAAAAAAAATTCAATTTTTTTTGTTCATAATGTAACTTTAAGTTATTTCAATCTTATACAATACTTCTCAAAAATATTAAATTTTCATTAATTTTGTTAATAAAGCTTCGCAGCATCAAAATATGACGTCACATAGCGATGAGTCCTATAGTTCAACAAAGTTAGATGATATAGCTAATTATTTAATTGGATTAATACTACCTTTTTAGTTTTAGTTTTGTATTTATATTTAAAACTAACCTTTCGTTTACTAAAACTAAAAAGGTAGTATTATTCCAGTTATTAATATGAGTTCTGAAAGATATTTTAACAATCTCATTATTTAATTTCATAGTGATGTTCAACTATTAATGAATTAATGTAAGTTATACTTCATTTCCCGTATACTCGCCGTCAAATGATTATGGACTGATGTTCAACTTTTATCCCTTTCCGCACCCTGTCCCTTGCCAAGCGGTGTTGCCGCTTGTAACTTGACATGACCAGGAATGAACGCAAATGTCATACAATACATTTAAAATTAATTCAAATTTTTAATACATGGTAAATGAAGAAAATATTATAACAAATAAGTACGTAATATAAAATATAAAAATTGTCTCTGTGGAAAATTTATATTTTGACCAAAGTATCTACATATCAAGCTAAGGTCGCGTTTGCGTTAAAATACAATAATCATGAAATCTAAATAAAAGGTAAAAATAATTGATTAGTTGAATTGAATAGTAGATCTGCCAACACAACATGCTTCTGCAGTCAAATCCAAAGTTTTCTTGTTATTTCATAAATTTTAATTATTTTCAGGATGTAACGCCAATTTTTTGAAAAAATTGTTTACATTAGCAATAATTATTTTTGCCTGCCCATTTAAATCTTGTTTTCCTAAACCTTTTTTTTTATAAGAACCAGGAATATATAATTCATGAGTTTCACTCATTTTCTTTTCAAAAGTCTAAATATAATGCAATTTATAGGATTGAGAATAAAAAGCGTACACAAGTAGAAATCTCCAGTCCATAATTATTTGACGACAAATAAAAGAAAATCGTAGATGGCGCTTGAGAGCCGACCGTTTTTACATGCATTAAATAAATAATTTAAATTTGTGAAATCAAACTTTGTCAATACTAAATATTTTTACTCAATTTTGACGTTTTAAACTGTCATTATTAACTCCATAGCAACAACTATAAGTAACATTTTATTCACAAGTGACTTAAATTTTTTTAAATCACTCACACATTTTTCTAACTCACTCTGCAACAAATAATGCATTTAAAATAACATTAGGCACGAAAATAACACTCACCACAGTATTTATTGAATATTAACAGCCATTTTCATTATTTTTCACGACACCAAGTGACAGACAATAATGCTTTTTAAATAGATGACTTGACGTCTATCACCGACGATTGTCATTCACAGCCTGCTAACTATTTTTTTATTTTGTCAAAATTAAATATTATAATGGTTTTTATTATTTCGTCAAAATTGAATAAAATATTGTATAAACAACGTGAGCTAAGAATGTTTATTCACTCGAAGAATTTAATTTCCTTCTGGTTATTTGAATGTTTAATCATTGTCAACACGTAAACTTATAAATTTATTATAATGTGTTTAAATAAGTATAAGAGACACTTATAGGCAAAAATGATTGTGACATATTGAATAGTAGTTTCAGATTTGGCCACTGGGGGGTAGTGCTGCCTCATTGCTAAGTGACGTCACATGAGAAAATTTAAATATTAAAAATTTCACAATTTCATAGTTAAATATTATGAAACTACATTAATAACTTTGCTTACATTTTCAGAAAAAAGAAAATAAAAAAATTGTGGAAAATCCCCATTTATGACAAAATATTTGTACAATAATTATTTATTGCAAAAATACTGTAAATAAATTTAATCTTTATAAGGTTTTTGCATAAAGTAAATCAATTTTTATATTCGTGTTGAACCACATAATATTTGTAGTTTTATTTTAATGCTTAAAATGAGAACAAATAAACAGTTTATTAAACTGTTTCTATCGATATCTGCAAAAACAGAGCATTTCATACACAAAATGAAATATGAGTTAATTACATTACAAAAAAAAACATTTAAAACAATATGAAAAAAAGTAAACCTGAAATAAATAATAAAACATGAAACAAAACAATTAAATTTAAGATAATAGAAACTCATACGCATTACTCTTCACAAAATATTAACACATATATTTTTTATTGTAAGAAATAAATATACCGTGAGTTTCTATTATTTTCATTTGCATTTATACTAAATATAAAAGTAAAACTGGATTAAAAATTGTGTTACCTGCTGTTGATGGGCGAGTGTCTGTTTCATAAGGACCATCTTGATACTCTGTTCCATAGCATACTTCTTTGCTTTGTTTACGGTATCGGACTGATCAGAGGACAATTTCGGTAGGGCACCCCCCAAGATGCCCGCAATGGTGTTGCTGCGTGCACCGGGTCCTAAAAACAAAGCAATACACTTGACATCTTTTAAAAGTTTTAATAGGTGGTATTACAATGGGGTCATTTAAAAAAAATCGATTTTTTTTTTATAAAATCATGAAATCCATCTCATTTAATAAATATAGTAATAGAAAATAATTTGAAATATGCGACTTTTCATTCGTAACTTTCGCGCTTTTAAACACGGACTAAATTTGTGACGACAAAGTTTCATACACACTCAAAGACAATGGCCCACAAACCAATTTTTTTAAAATATTTTTTAAATGAAAGTTTGTTTAATTTTAAAGCAATTCGTGGTATCAAAAAGTCATAATTGTTTTTTGTATAGCTGCATTTGATTTTTAAAGAAACCTATAGCTATCTTTCTCACACTAGTTTCTGTAGTAAGTTGCGCGAGAAAGATACCAATAGTGACGTCATCTGTGGCCTGGAAATAAATTCAAATATCTCGCAAATTATTATTTAAAAAAAAAGATTCTTTATCTTAATCGTTATTTATTGAATAGTACTTTAATGCCCGTATTCATAAACACTCGTAAAAATTTTAAACGGTTCGTTATAATATTTATCCAATGAAAACAGTCGACATTGAAAGAAAAATCAAAATTTTGTTTGTCATGTTTGATTATATTTGTCAAAAATTATAACGAGCCGTTTTGAAACTTTACGAGTGTTTATGAATATGGGCAATAAGGATAAAGTGTACATTTTATTATTTTTTGTTATGGTTTATGGGCCTATTCTCTCTCACATACACATTTACGCTTCACAACATGAAACAGTAATCTAACCTAAAATTGTAACAGGTGACAGCAACATATACATAGAGAAGTTTATTATTACAGTACTAGTGCAGTATAAAGTATATACATCATTTCACGTAAGAAAATAGCGTTGGTTTAAATAGGGATACAAGTTATGTTCTCTGATTGGTCAGAATGCAAACCTAGCTCACAAAAACGAAAAAAATATCACCTTTCAATTATCAATAATCAAATATAATCTACAGAATTAAGTGACGTTTAACTATGTTTTGTCGTAATTTTTAATATTCCGGTCTTTTACATTTTTACAGATAAAAATATTTATTATTGCCAAAGTTTAGTTTTACGAATTTAAATTATTTATTTTATGAACATAAAAACGGCCGGCTCTCAAGCGCCATCTACTGTTTTCTTACGTGAAATAAAGTATAAATACCAAACAAAACAGTCATAGTTCCAAATTAAACTGGTAGAGCTCGACTGTCGTATCCGTGAAACTGTGTCAGCAGTCGTTGAAATATTCTAGACTTGTAAAGTGTAAAACATACACCTACATATTTAATTTGAACTATTTTTTAAAGAAAAATAAATCAGAAAATGAGAAATGACCCCATTTGTTAATTCGTTCGTGATACAGATGACCTTGATCGTACTTTTTTTATTATGAAACTTTATCTGAATTGAAAGTGATATGTAGTTCTAGAAAGACTTAATTAAAATCTTTCGCCACGAAAGATTATGTATACAGGGTGTCTCAATAAGCTTGCTCACTATTGGTAACTTTTTTATTAGAAGAGGTACGAGGTTGGTTAAATGAGCAAAATTGTACTATTTTATATTAGAAAATTGGTCATGTAGACAAAATAAAATTTGTGTCAGCGGTTCTCAAAATTTGGGACAATATATATATTTTTTAAATGGAACCATATATTTTTCATTATCTTATTAGAAAGAGTATTTTTTTCTCTTTCCAATAAGGTAATGTTGTTTATGTACAATTTTTTCAAATAAACGAGTTATTTGCGGTTAAAAATTTAAATTTTGTAAACTATTTTATTAGTTTTTTAGTGAAGTAAGCCATGGAAACAATTGATTCTTTGTTTTTCTGACGTTTAATAATTTCTCCGTAAAGTTCTCTGTGTTCAATAATGTTTAATAACTTTACAAATGAAGAAAAGTTAGATATGATCGTGCTATATGGAAAGTTATATCTAGACACCAGTTACGTAGAACGGTCGGCTCTCTTTCCAAAAGAGAAATAATGGCTTTCAATTTGAATATTTTCTTTGTTTTGTTATAACTGTAAAATAAATTAATAAAATAATAATTTTATAAAAGGCAATTGTTTCCATAGTTTACTGGACCTAAACTAATAAAAGATATTTTTTATCTTTAAACGTAAATAACTCGTTTATTTGAAAAAAATGTACATAAACAACGTTACCTTATTGGAAAGAGAAAAAATTACTCTTTCTAATAAGATAATAAAAAATATATAGTTCCATTTAAAAAATATATATTCTGTCCCAAATTTTGGGAACCGCTGACACAATTTTTATTTTGTCTACATGAGTAATTTTCTAATATAAAATAGCACAATTTTGCTCATTTAACCAACCTCGTACCTCTTCTAATAAAAAAGTTACCAATAGTGAGCAAGCTTATTGAGACACCCTGTATGTATGTATAAGTTTGTAAAATAATTTTCTCACCTGGAATAACATCTCCCGTTTGGGACAGATCATATATTGGTTCGGAAAATGGTAACGATACTCCATCTACAACAAAATTGATTGTGAAACATTTAGTTACACACAGAGAAGACGACAGAGACTAGCCATATTTGTTCATCACTAAAATACTAAAAATAATGCAACTACAAAGTGTAAATTTTGAAACTTGATTCGAATTAAGAAAAACGATAATTTGGACTGTAACTAATGGACAAATATGACCTAATAACACGCAGCCATGGTAGAGAGATGATAAGTTGAAGTTTACCGGGGATGTGTCTTTGCATGGGTGGCACCACTGTCCCAGTCACCTGGCTCTGCTCTGTAAATCCGCTACGATATCCGTTCTAACCCCATGTAACAACACATAACAATAAAACCAAATCAAAGAGCGAAAAAACTATCAGTATACACAACAACTAACTTTATACCCTCAGCATATCAACCTCGCCAGGCAAGGAATTCATTATGAATATGAACCTGTCCTAAAATCACAATAGCACTTAGTAAGCAGTGTACTTTGTATGATTCTATTTATAATAGGCGTTTTCGTAAATTCAGACGAGTTGTAACACGCGCAGGATTAAATATACATAAAAAGACATATTTCCTGTCCCAAATTGTATCATACGTTATTGGTTTTTATTTTTGTCCCAAATTATGGTATAGAAAACTTTCAAGTGATTGGTATTTTTTAAACGTAACTGAAATTTGAAATTAAAATAATTATCTACAATAATTTAAAGAAATATATTTATTTTATTGATTAATACCCGTGATTTTAATTTGTCAATATCTGGTAATACAGGGTGTTTCAAAACATGTGTCGGAAAATAAAGGGTGGCATTGGTTGGCTAATTATAAGAAAATATCTGATGTGGACACCACATGACTTCCTTGTACGCCTGTTACACTATATGTACATATTTTATTAATAATTAAAATATGTATTATAACAGACACAATCATAAAATTCATTTTTTTTCAAAAAAAACTGATAACATCTTCCGGTAAAGTATTACTTCCGGTTAGACTATTTTAACCAAAATCTATTATGTTATTCCCATTGATATAAAAGTATTATATACCAAATTTGAAAAGTTTTTGATTATATTTTAATATAGTTTTTCAATAAAATCTATTATAGGCTTCAAGTAAAGTACCACTTCCGGGTAGACTATTTTAACTAAAATCTATTATGTTATTCCCATTGACATAAAAATCTTATATATCAAATTTGAAAAGTTTTGGATTATATTTTAATATAGTTTTTCATTAAAAACTATTATAGGCTTCAAGTAAAGTACCACTTCCGGGTAAACCATTTTCACTAAAATCTATTATGTTATTCCCATTGTTATAAAAGTCTTATATACCAAATTTGAAAAGTTTTACATTATATTTTAATATAGTTTTTCATTAAAATCTATTATAGGCTTCAAGTAAAGTACCACTTCCAGATAGACCATTTTAACTAAAATCTATTATGTTATTCCCATTGATAAAAGTCTTATATACCAAATTTGAAAAGTTTTGGATTATATTTTAATATAGTTTTCCATTAAAATCTATTATGGGCTTCAAGTAAAGTACCACTTCTGAAAGTTATGCAATGACCAAAAAGGGAGGTGCACAACTAGATGTTATAACAGTCCTAAATACAAAATTTTAACTTTCTACGGCTTCCCGTTTTTCAGTTATGCGAGATACGTACGTACGTACATACGTACGTACAGACGTCACGACGAAATTAGTCAAAATGGATTCAGGGATGGTCAAAATGGATATTTCCGTTGAAATCTGGAAACCGAATTTTTTCGCGATTACAATACTTCCTTTACTTCGTACAAGGAAGTAAAAAAGTTCCTATTAACATGGTTTCGCAAACGCACCGTTTTCGAGATACAGGGTGTAAAAAAAATATTATTGACTCATTTTGAAAAAAAGTTTTTTAACAACTAAACGACAATTGTCAATAATTTTAATGTCAAAACAAATGCATGAACGCAGATGACTAGATCAAAAACAAATGTTTTTATAACATGCTGCTACTTTTTTTCATGTTTTCCATCATAAAATGCCGTATTTCTTTAAAACGGTTTACGTTAAAGCTTTTGACTAGGAGTACCTTTTTTGTGTAGAAAATATTGGTGGTTCACAATGTGCTTTCAGAATGCCAATTTCCCAAGTGTCATAGAAATTAGGGCCATAAAAACCTCACGCAACCCTAAAATCTCCGTCAATGGCAAATGAAAAAAATTGAATAAGCGCTTAAAAAGTAGCTAATATTAATGCTAAGATGTGTACAAAAGCTGAGTTTTGTATCTCAAACGGTTCCTGAGATATCGTCAAAAAATAAAATATTTTTTTTTACACCCTGTATCTCGAAAACGGTGCGTTTGCGGAACCATGTTAATGGGAACTTTTTTTCTTATAATTAGCCAACCAATCCCACCATTTATTTTCCGACACATGTTTTGAAACACAATTTGATATTTCTTCTTTAAAAACTGCTATTTTCGGAATTCGTATTTTCTTAACCTAAAGATCAACGGGCATATATATTTAAATTAGAAGTATATTTTAAAATATAATAAAATCAGACTTTAAATTAACAAACCAGACAGGTCGTAATGGGGGTCCTCCACCCAATTTTTTATTATTTTAAATTGAAGTTAGAGCAATCCGTAGTTTTAAAAATTTTTTATTGTCCTTAGTTTAACTGCATTTGATTTTTATAGTCAATATGACGTCACGGTGACACTCCTATCGTTCTCTCGCTCCGCACCAGACTCTACAGTAGGCTGCGCGAAAAAGATAACAATAGTGTGACGTCACAGTGACACTGACAACAAATTTCAAATATCTCCTAAAAAATTATATAAAAAATGTTTTTTTTTATCGTAATCGTTATTTATTGAGCAGAACTTTAAGTACAAAATATAGATCTTATCATCGACCTTTAAACTAATGGACCAAGTGTCTCCTATTCTTTTATTGTTAGAATAATGCTCCCAACATAAAAGGATAGAAATATATATTCTGTCCTTCAACAGTACGGAAGTTCTCAGTTAAAGAATACTGCGCATACGTTCGTACATATTGTACATCTCTCTCAGCCATATGTAAATCTCTATATATCGCTCTCTATCACTAAATAGTTGTCAAAATTTGACGTTTCGTAACTGTTTGTGAATTATTGCTTTTTTGGAGAACATTTACAATTATTTCTGTCAATACATACGTACATATAGGTGTGTTGTGAGGTGTGTATGCGACAAATAGGGAAAGGGGAAACGGTGTATTTCGTGCAGTCAGCAGTACGTACGAGGTCCAGCTATGTCATTTCATATGTAAGTTCTTATTAATTATTGCTTGTATGTAATATATTGTATTAAAAATATATAATTAATCTAATTATGCACATAAAAATTAAATCTATACCCTTATCGATTATGTACCAAGTACAACAAGTTAGGGGCAAATCATTTTTTTATTTTGCTGCGTTTTCTTAACTTTCGTACTGTTGAAGGATAGAGATACTGTGTCTGCAACGTTATGGCGGGACAAACGTTTTGCTCGTACGCTGCATCTATTAGTTTAAAGGTCGATGGATCTTATTATGTTTTGTTATGGTGGAGGACCCCATTTGAATATAGTTTCCACATATCCAATATCTCAAATCTGAAAATATATGTATGCTGATTCCAAATTTTCAAGCAATATGTCGATATCTCTTTTCATTTTTACATTTAAAACTTTTCCCATTTTTGGGTTAGGTTAGGTGGGTGGAGGTACGAGCCTGACGATTTCACCATTCAATTCAATTTGCACATTTAAAAAAGTAAAATCCCTGAAAATGGTAAAAATCGCAAAGCCATTTTTCAGTTATTTTACTCTAGAAATTGTACAGAATTGAATGGCGAAGTACATCCATTTTGAGTTATTGCCCAAAAAATATTTTTTGGGTCCAAGTTTGACCGTAAATATCTCGGAGAATAAAAGATATATTAATTTGCTGTTAGAAAATTTAGAATCAGAGCGTTGAAATGTGTATAAAAGTACAAAAAATAACCATCTGGAAAATTTACCCAAAAGTGGGTGTGTGTGTGTGTGTTGTGACTATCAGCAATTTATTTCCACTACTATAAATCCGGGTCTGGTCTCAGTGATAACCTGCCAAACAAGACAAAAATACATGTTAAAATTATTTGTAAGATAATTTTTTGCTTTTATATTCCAATTCATTTTACGTGCGTTTTGAACGAATGAATTTACGAAAACGTGTAAAGTGTATAAGTGTTTTACTATTTCTAATATGAGGGCATCACTTGGCTAGAAAAAAATCGTTGCTAATGAACTGATTAGTTCAATGTCGTGTTGAAGAACTACCGACTCTGCCGAGAAATCTGGAAACACAAAGAGAAAGTAGAAAAGTCTAAACACATCCCTATCAAAAACCTGTTTGTTTTTTAGCTACTTCACTTATAACTCATGAAGTGCTGATTTATTTGGCACTTTGAACGATTAATAAATATTGTGCAACTATTTTTAAAAGTTCTTTAAGTGTCATTATTTTTACAGTACACATCATTCCTTTGATTGGCTCAAATTGTTACAATTACTTTTTACTTCAACAGTAATAATTAAGTATTAAATTAAGTTTTATACCTTGTTTCACCTTAAGAATGGAGTAAATAGCGCTACCATCGCCGACAGATTTACAATGATACAATAAAGGGTATTATTACAAACACACTTACTAGTAATAATTCATAATATTTCGACTCACATTCATTTTCTGTGAAGTGAAAATCATAAATATAATATATTTTTGGATTCGATTCTTCGTTTTGAGTCGAATAGTGTCTGTCGCAGAGTGCGGAAATGCAAAATAAAAATGTGTAAAAACTAGTTTTTCATATTATGTAATTCAGAACTATACCTTTTCAATTTCGGAAAAAATAAGTTCATATTCAGAAAATGCAACTTCAATTTTAGAAAAAGTAACTTCAATTTTAGAAAAAGTAACTTCAATTTTAGAAAAAGTAACTTCAATTTTAGAAATATAAAAACACAAATTTACACTTTCCGAAATTGAATTTACTTTTTCTGAAATTGAAATTACTTTTTACAAAATTGAATTTACTTTTTACAAAATTGAATTTACTTTTTTGAAATTGTACATTTTTTTCTGAAAATGAAGTTGAAAAGGTATTGTTTTTGTCCTTAAATTCTAGCCCCTTCTTCATCTCATAAAGCCACTGTTAATAAAGTTCTTGCCGTCCCTGACCAGTTACGGATTTTATATTAAGCGTCGATTGAAGCTAACACCGAGTGAAGCGGAGTGTTTGGTTTCCGGTGGGTTCCCAGTGTAGCGATTAGTCAAACAGAAGATTACATTAAAATTTTCAATTTTAAACATTTTTTTTTATTTTTCACCTCCGCACCTTCAAATCAGTACCAAATCGACTCAAATGAACGAGTAAAGTACAAAAATATATTGGATTCATACGATTTTCATATCCGATAAAAAAAGTATTTACTTACCAATACTTTTCATAATAGAAGTAAAAGGCAGTGCATCTACTGCCGGCAAAAGATTTTTAGGTTTAATGACATCTCATTTGTGACGACAAATGGTATATTTCTTTAAATATAACGACAACCTAACACACAAAACTTAAAAGTTTTTCAAGCGTTACTTCTTATATTTACAGAAATAAACAAAGTAAGTAAGCTGTTTGTACAGTATCAGTAAATAAGCAACCTGAAAGTTACTGGGGCCGGCAGCCATTGATTTATTTGTCGATTGCCGGCAGGAGAAGCACAGCCTAAATAAAATATACAAACCATTAATTTGACCTCTTTTGTAAATCTTCTACATTGTAAATCGGAGTCACTAATTTAGAAATATAAGCCCTATAACCATTCTTACGGTGCAACAAGGTTATAAGAATGATAATTAAGCTAATCAAAGAAACACGGGTGTGAATAATAAGTCACCGAGAGTATTTCAATTATCGCTATGTTCTTTCCTACCCGTGAACCCAGCAGGGCTAGGGCATTTAGTTTGCATACTGCCTGCCTGTCTGGCTAGACTCTAGAGGACGAGCAGATACACTCTCACTTCTGGAACATCTCAAGCAGACCGACACAACGCAAATTAGTATGACTTCATAGTTCGTCGTTTGTATTTCAACAGCCCAAGTTATTTACTTATAACTACTCCTTATTTAGATACCTACCTTCTAATCTCATCTTCTTTGCAAGCGGTATGTTGTCTGGAGCCCCAACTTCACGTGTGGCATCCTAAAAAAAATCAATTATTCACGTAAATTCACTGCAGCAAATTGTCAAAATAGAATGACAGAAGGACGCCATTTTATCAGTATACGTTTTAGCACGTTTTTAATGAAATTTGAGAAAGAAACTCACCATATTAAGTCCCCCATTTACAATTTGAGGCTCTGCTACTGTCGTCATCCTTTAATCCTTTTAGAAATCAATATTTGGCCAGTAGTTTTCACTACTTCAAGCACGAGCACTGCACCTCTCACCAATACATCAAACAAGCTTTACTAACGCTGCGGATATAGCGCCATTATAAAAAGACGCCTGGTGCATTGTGGGTAAACAGCGCCACCACAAGCGGAAGTTGCTTGTGAGGCGCCATTGTTTCAAATTCAAATCTTTTTGTTTACACCGATATGTTCACCTTTGGTATCGTTTTAACGGACAGTTAAGGCCCTTATAATCTCCGGTTTAAATGTCAACTTCCCGTTAAATAAATAAATAACTGTCAATAATCCGTTATTGTTTATTTATCTGGAATTCAAAATTCTGACTGGAAATTGTAAGATTGACACAAATACAGTCCATTTGATCTTAATTCGAATTAATTTCCATGTATTTGAGATATTTAAATCATTGTCAAAAATAACAGGTTTATGATTTGTTATTTGTTTATATCTGAAACAATTGAGAGCGGAAAGTGTCTGTTTAGTAAAAACGAGTTATTTTTAATCTTTCATTTATTGTACTATAATTATAATGTAAAGACAAAATGTATACAATAATCTGTTTGATAATTTATGTAATAAACTTTCACTAGCTAAACCTAAACAGTAATAAACAATTTATATCTATATTAACATATCCCTAGGAATCATTCATCAAAACTATCTGATATTTACAATGCCTGTGCGGCCATATATGAAAATATCACCAAATTGGCAAATATACTCTTCTCTTCATTTCACAACAGCTTAGTATATTTTTCCTCAATACTCTATCATAGGTACCAGTGTTCTTAACATAAAAACCTTTCTTATTACATAGATTTTCCATATTATGTTGTACATTAAACAATTTTACTAATAATTAACATACATGGATGCATTTGTCTTGACAATTTGTGTGAAACAACTTCGTGTATTGTTACAATTAACATGTATCTATTACAATTACGCATGTACGGTTGTATTTATCATGTATAAATAGTCACTAGGACGGGGACACTTCAGTTTCTCTAACATAACAGATTCTTGGGGGGCGACAACGAACAGAGAATAATTATTATTACATAGATAGACATCTGGTTTGATTTGGTGCACCTGTTACAAACAGCAATTGCTATTCTACCTTAAACTACACACAAACACACATACAAACATCGTATTTCAACTTATACTCTTTTTTTTAATAAAATGACAAATATCACATTTCAATGGACGCAAAATTTCGAAAAACACCAATTGTCTGTGTGGTTGTTTGAATTTTCAGTATCTTAATCAACAATCGACTCATCCTCAATTACTGTCGTGCAACAGCTAGTTTCTTTTTTAAAAATTTGAAAGTAAAATAGCTACAATTCTCTGAGTTTTCGCCTGATTTCGTTCAATGGAGTATTTGGTTCTTATCTATCGACTATTTCTTACCACTTTTACAAAATATAATTTAATATCATAAAATGTAAGACACAATTGACGTAGGTACAACGTTAATAACACTCACATCATATATCATATGGGGAAAGCCTTCAGCACCCGAATATTCAAAACCAAAATATGCATCTGCAGAATCATTCAAATCCCGAATATTCAAAAACAGTAAGTGATTCACGGAGGTCACGTTAGATACGTTTGGTGATTCTGTTGATTGGCTTTTGTGCAACGCGTGATTCTGTTTTTGAATATCCGGGATTTGAATGATTCCGTGCATAAATATTCTGGTTTTGAATATTCGGGCGTTGAGTATGCACCCTTCTGCAGAATTGATTAAATCTTTTTTACAAAATTAAACTATACAATCACAGAGAGTCACATCATATTATCCAACAAGTATCATCAACATTAATTTTAAATAACATTTCATTAAGGACAGTCATAAAATTATGAGCGAAAATAAATACTGTACATATTAACATTACATTTTCCTTTTTACAAAATGGTGGCTCAATTTTCACCAAAATAATAATCCAAAACAGAACCGTCTTGAAATGTTTAAATCTCTGTAGTACGTACTTGTATAAAGAATTTCTTTTTGTGTTTTTCATATATCTGTTTAGAGAGCTTTGTATTTATTTTATTTATGGATGAGTTTAGGTACGTAATTCTGTTGCAGGCACCTTAAAAGTCTCTTATCTTCTCATTCAATTCACAACTCGTCTCAACTACCTAGTTATTTATTAATAAGTAAAAAACGATCAGCATATCTCAATATATTTGTAACAAATATCTCTATAACCTTAAATAATCCAGTCAAAATCCAAGCACCATTATTTTCAATTAGTATTGGGAAAATCGGCAAGAGTCCTGCTCAAATCTCATTCATAAACAATATCGAAAACTTCAACGATCCCAAGGATACCATTATACAAAAATATATTCCTATCTCATCTCTCATTTACTTAATCTTTATCAATATCAATTCCCAGTTCAACTGATTCATCATAGTTTGCTTTGAGATCGGCCAAGGCTTGCTACGACCAAACAACTCACAGAATTTAAAACTTTATATACATTCGTTGTTTTATAAAAACATTTTGAGGTAAGATTTGCACTGGTTCGAGGTTGCTAACAAAATAAAACAAAAACGAAAACAAAACACAAACAATTCATAAAATGGCAGTGAATGGGGAGGTCTTGAATAGTTTCTTATTGTTCGAGTTAGTAACAAACTATATAAAAAGGAAGAGACTTTACTTTTCCATGAGTTAAAATTGTACTCGACTTTCAGGCCTATTCAGAGAAACGCAGTCGTAAAGGTTGTTACGCCTATAAAGATTGTTAACATAAAAACATTTGTAACAATCTTTGACAATTCAGAACCTACGTCAGTATTTTAGTTATGTTAACAATTTTTACAAATATTTGACAATGATATTTATGTCATATTTGGAAATTTCTAAATTATTTAGAACGCGAACGCGTCTACCGTGATTGAAAAGTGAAAATTCATTTTTTTGCGTGAATATATAACAGAAACAGTAAATATTTGCTACAAAATGAATAAATATTACTACCAAAGTTTTCAAGAATACCATTTTAAAGAAATATTTACGTCAAAACTGACTTTCTCTGTTTCGTCATATTCTATCACGCATATTGATGCTGGAAGAAGCGTCATTCTTAAACGATTTTTGGTGGCATTTTAATATTTGGGATTGGTATGACTGCACTAAATACAAAAAATATTATCTTGGTAACAGACAAAAAAAAACGCAAATCAATGTTACCAATCAAACTATTCTATTAGAAATTTCCCATTACAAATGTCAAATATCTTTATTAAGAAATAATGTAAAAGAAAGCCTAAAAAGAGGATATTTAAGCACACTCGTTTGCGAATTTTAAACGTCAAGTTTGAATAGGTTGCCTTCTGTAATTTATGTTTTAATATACTATTCTTCCATGATAATTCTTACGATTATTTGTAAGTTAAAGCAATTTCTATACGTATATTAACTGCACTTAGGGCCAGTTTTTCAATACCGGTTTAAAATTTTAACTGAGTTAGATAAACAAAATTGAAACGAAATGAACTGTCAAATGACAGATTTATCATTGCTGTCAATAAAACGGTGCAATATTGTTTACTTAACCAGAGATTGAAAAACCGGCCCTTAATTGTTGAGGATAACCACATTCAGTTCTGAAAATAGACGTCACCTGCCTTCCACAGTGTGATTTTAACCTCACTTTTGAATATTTTTAAAAATTATTGTATCTTATGATAAATATCGAGAAATTTTGATTTTGATACAATTCATTTATAAAATTAAACCATAAATTTTTCCATGGGTCCATCATTGAGTAAATTATGTATGAAATTTATTTCTGACAGCTGCCCCTCACGAAATTCATTAGTTCTGGATTGATCTATAGCAAATTTGATTGTAACTTTTAACAATCTTTATAGTACATTACAACCATAATGACTATGCAAATATTGAGTTCTGAATAGACCCCTTTATGTTTTAATTCGTTTTGCCGGAGTTTGTTCTGTGCAAAAGTGAAAAAGTCCAAGTAGTATAAAAATCATTTTTACAAAAGTCTTTTTATGGGTATAAAAGAGATCGTTTACATTTATGACACCAGTCACTTTTTACAACTATTTACAAACTTCACTCTTTTCTACTGCCAGTATAATCACGCTCCTGTGCAGTCTATCTCGACGATATCTTTGGGAACATCCACAAATTGGTACACCAGTCTTTGACCGTCTACTTTTGCCAGGATTCCCCTTTGGTAATAATACCTAAGGGCTCGTCCCATGGTTTCGTAGTTCATGTCTGGTTTATTCTTGTGCAGCCCCCACAATCTCGACACTGCCTTAGAATCGACAAGTTTGAAGACTCCCTTTTCTCTATTTGTCCATTTGATATATCTTGGGCAGTATTCTCTGTCTTGCAATAGTTTGAGCAAAAACTCCCAGAGATAAGTCGTGGAACCTTCCCGGCTTTTGCGCTTAACGGTACCAGGTTCTGTCTTCGGTTTCTTCAACTTCTTGAGCTTGCGAGGCGGGAAACCAAGTTCCAGCATGTAGGATAATTCGTCGTTGACGCTGCTGGTGGCTGCTTGAATCACCGATGTGGGAATAGCGGAGCCCCGGGTGGGGGACGGTACTGATGGGGTGGCGAAGGGGGAGTGCATGCTGCCGTGTGGGTGGTAGCCCCCTTGGTGGAGGTGGTGATGTGCTTGGGCTCCGTTTTGGTGTTGTAGGGATGTCAGGTAACTACTGTAGCTGTCCGGTACTGTAACAAAAAAGAAAAAGTTAGTTAAATTGTCGAATTTGTAACATAGCGAATATTATATTAATTTTTGTCTGCTATTGACTACAATTTAAAAATTGGCTTATATTTGTATAAGTAATTAAGATATTTTCACCTCTAGCCTATAGTCTCCTCAAGCAAAATTTTCTAATAATTTATATTTCATTTCACGTAAGAAAATAGCGTTGGTTTAGATAGGGATATAAATTCTACCCTTTGATTGGTCAGAATGTAAATCTAGTTCGCAAAAACGAAAAAAATATCACTTGTCATTTGTCAGTTATTAAATAAATCTATAGAATTACAGAATTAGTGATATTTCACCAACCTTTGTTTTTTTTACCTCTCGCTAAGAGAGGTATTGGATTCATGCTAAGATTCGCATATCCAGATTTTATTGAATAAGTACGATTTAAGGTCCCTAGAATCCGATTATAACATTTTTAAAATGATGTCTGTGTTTGTGTGTGTGTGTGTGTGTGTGTGTGTGTGTGTGTGTGTGTGTATGTGTGTGTATGTATGTATGTATGTATGTATGTATGTATGTATGTATGTATGTATGTCTGGATGTTGTAGTCACGATTCCTCAAAAACTATAAAACAAAAAATATTTAACTGCAGTTTCCTCAATCTGACATTCCTGGGAAGAGCTGAAAAGGTTTTGGTAACAATTGAACAACCGGAAGTAGTAGTATCTTAGAAAAAATCTTCTAAATATAATTTTTTGGGAGTTTTTTTTATTAAATATTGAAGAACATAAAATTCTCCATCTAATAACCTTAAAAATTTTATTATATCTTGTATAGATTTAGAGATAAAGACTCTATAGTTTATAGAGTAAACTAATCACAGAGGCCAAGGCACTAAGGAAACCAGTTGACAAATTCCAATGTTTATGACATGACACATGTCATTGTCAAATATCAACAGTTTTAGTGACATTCTGATAGCTTTTTCTGGGAAGTATATTTAACTTTTCTTATTGTTTTATTAATTAAATATTTGTAAATTATAGGTAAAATTGTGGTAAAATGCATATATCTATCAGAAATACCGCCAATCTGGTTAATGAATTGGAACAATATTTGACATTTAGAAACTTCCTCATACAATGAAAAATAGATATAATTTGAATTATATGTGTGCAGAAGACATGCTAAATATAGTAAGAAACAATATTTGGGTAATGTTCTGTAAGATTTTGTTATAAAACGACGGTTCGAAAGCGAAGTGCAATACAATACTTATATAGCCTAATATGGAAATGGCGAGAGGTCTTGTGCTGGCCACAACAGATTTTTTTAATATTCACATCTTGTACATTTTTACGGATAAAAATATTTATTATTGACAAAGTTTGCTTTCACGAATTTAAATTACTTATTTAATACATATAAAAACTGTCTGCTCTCAAGCGCCAGCTATTATTTTCTTACATGAAATGAAGTATAGTTAAATTTATTATTAAAACGAAAAATGTCGATCGAAAAATTGACTAATGGGTAATTTTTGCAACCTGATATAATAAAATCGGTTATTTTTTCGCTTTAACTAATACTATAAAAATACTAGACCTTATTAATAGATCTTTTCCGCTGAGCGCTGAGCGTTTATCAATAGGTTATGTTAATGTATAGAAAAATAATTCATTAATGACCCTTGTTAATGCATAATTTTTTATTAATAAACTATTTCAGTGGCGAATCATAGGTACCGCATAATTTTGCTGACAGCCCAGCTGGCAGTTGCAGGCGCCATTTTACTTACTACGTACATAGAAAGAAACAGATTGAGAAGGTCTATTAGTCCATTTGTCGTTTTATCAGACTTCAGTTTCGTTAATTTCATTGTTTGAGTTTAGAAAAGTCGCGAGTCAAGCAAATTTACCTAAAAAAATAATTAAACCGGGTATCGCCATATTGAATTTTGTTTGTTAATTTAAGTTATGTTTTAGTATATTTTTAAAAGTTTCAAGCACAAAAACGTCGAAATTTTTATAAAAATAGTCTCGGCGCCCAAATATTGTTCATTATTTTAGCGCGCAATATTTAAAATCAGAATATGTCTTAAGTTCGCTAGATTGAGTTTTGTGCGTTTGGTTAGATTATGTAAAGTATATTCTAAAAGATTGCAGGCAAAAATGTTTAAATTTTGACAAGAATAGCTTAGGAAAATTAATAATCCTCATTATTTTGGCGCGCAATCATTGTGGCCATCTAGTGCCAAAATGTTGAACTATATATCTCATTCAAAATTGGAAATGAATAGCTTGCGGACACTTATGTGACGAAGCGAATTTGCCAATCAGAACTTGGGGAGAAACTGTCACATCGAAGATCAGAGAGCTGGGCTGCTTTCCAAATTCAAGAGTACCGTAATTTAAGAGTGTAGTGTGTTTTGGAAGAATGAGTTTTGTTGGAGTAAAAAATTGATATTAAATTTTAAAAAATTAACAAAACTACTTATAATTACAACATTAATGTCAAGCCCCCTCTGAGAGTAAGGTTATTAGTTTTGGAATGATTTTGAGTAATTTCGTACTCTGTAGTAGAGTTTTAGAACGCAACTCTGAAGTTTGTTGTGGTAGCGTGTTCAGAAGTTATGAGTTTTGTTTTCATAGTTTGGCAGTTTTCATATTAAAGTTTTTAGTGCGTATTGAGTTATTTTATATTTTTTTTGCCAAACTATGAAAACAAAACGGATAATACGCTATAAACCAAAACAAATTTCAAATCTCCGCCTTTCAATCTGACAGTTTCTCCCCAAGATCGGATTGGCTAATTCGCTTCGTCACGTGAGTGTCCGCAAGCTATGCATTTCTATCGAGTCGAGGCTTGTATTATGAATTATTTACTATAAATAGCTAACCCACGAAGTCGGTAGTGGAAAAAATATATTTCAATTGATTATTTATCAAAAGCCTGTGGTTTTACAATAAAGCAATAAATCAGTTTTATGTATTTCCGGCTGATAAAATAAAATACAGAAGTTTTTTGTAATAAAACTTCATAAAAGCATAGTTGCTCATTGTTCAATAACAATTCCAGCGTTAACCTATTTTGCTATCACAATTACAACATTCATTTACAAGTGAATTTCCTGTAAGTGATTATTTCTCATCTCGTTAAGACCGTGCTTTTATTGGTATGTCGCGACAGTTACACATTTTATTATCGAATGAACTCTGCACACAATAAAAAAATGAGCGCGTTGCAATAATAATGTTGACATTGATTAAAAACGCAATGGCTACGAGCATTCTTGATGGTGAGCTAGATTTTTATTGAATGATTCTTGGAATTGTTTTTGCGTAACGATTCAAGTTGAAAACATTTGCCTGGATGTTGCAGTTGTCATAACTTCCGCTCAAACTCGTTCATGTTTTTTATTTTGTTTGAGTTTTATTCTTGTTCGTGTTTATTGATTGCACGAGCGAGAAGAAATTGAAAGTACGTTTGGCGAATGAACGAAAGTGATTGGAGAATATACATTCTTTCATAAAAATAGCGGCGTTCATTCTAGAAAGAATGAAATATAATACTAAAAAACAATATCACTTTAAACTCATGTTGAAATATGCAATACAAGCAGATGTTGTTAATTAATAATAAATCTTCTATAGATTTAGAGGTAAAGAATATAATATGTATATATTCCCTGATGTATATAATAAGGAAACCAGTTGACAATTTCAAATGTTTGTAATTGACAGATAAATGTCAATGTCAAAAATCAACAGTTTTATTGACATTATTGAAAGCTTTTTCTGGAAAGTAATGTTGCACTTTTATCACCCTAATACCTAAATTTATATGCCCTAAATCTAGTGATTATTTAGGATTTTAGGAACTAGATTTTATGCCTTGAAGTTGACGCACACTAATTAAGCAAATCATGTTCGTTGCTATAATTTGTACAAAACGTCAAATTTACTGTCAGAAAATAGCTTCTTAGCTTCTATTTTATGAAATATAATATTAAAATTTACTCTTAAGCATCAAATTGAATCGAATTGTATAATTAATTTTTGTTGTTCAAAAGTGTTGACAAACCAATGGATATCACTAGTGTACCATTCGGAGTTGTTTTTATGTGAAGACCTAAATCCTAAATACTAAATGCCAAAAGGCGACATCGGACACAGAACGAAAATAGATATAATTACAATTTTTGTATGCACAAGAAATGTTAAATACACAATAAATAAAACAATATTTGGGTAAAGTTAAGTGAATTTGTTTATTATAAAACGACGTTTCGACATTGAAGTGCAATAAATACTTGTGTAACAAAAAATAAATAGCGAGAGGTAATGTGCTGGACCCATCAAATTTTTGTTTTCAAAAGTCATTTGCAGGAAACAATGAACGATACGTTAGTAACTTTTTCTTTTAATTAATATTCTTGAACATGTTTTACGATCTAACGATATATTTTGAAAAATATGAATGTTCTTCAAACAAAGTTGTCTTCATTCAACAATAATACCCTCACCGTCACCATACAGCACTCTTTCCTTCCACTTTGTCAAAGGCAACGCTTCCAATCAATCTTCTTTTGGAATTCTTTCAAAATAATCCTGAAATTGTACTATTGCAACAACAATCTATTTTTCAGACGAAAACCTTCGACTTTCTACTCCGCAATTTTTTTAAGTCCTATAAATTGCTATAATGCTCTTCTATTAATTAACTAAGAGCTTCTCTTATCAATAAACAAAACCGAAACGAAAAGAACCGTCAAATGACAAATTTATAACTGCTGTCAATAATTCGACTTAATATTGTTTATTTAACTGGTAGTTAAAATTTTAACCAGAGATGGTAAGATTGTCCCTAATTTGTAATTAACTTAACTTCGGAATTAACAATGTTAGTGCAATTTTTGTTTTTCGCAGCCTATCTGATTATCTTATTCTAAAAATTCTAGTGTGATCCTCGTATTTTGGCATAAAATAAAATATTTTAAACAAATAAGAATGTAAATAAAAATGTTTTTATCAATTTTGTGTTTTCAAAATTTGCGTTTGTGATTTACATCTTTCTTGTTCAAATTTGATTATGGTTTTCATTTTCAATGTCATCCTCACACTTCAATTCTTCAATACTCCCATAGCGACAGCGACAGCGTTGAGGGTGGTGTCTGCGCGCATGCGCGACCATTGACCAGGAAATGACGTGTGGGGGCCGTAGCCGCCGCCACCGCTCTAACCTTCAACCGGTCTCGCAGACGCTGACCTTGGCGGCCGCAAATATAGGTACGCACCGCTGCCGCCTCTAGCGGGGGCAGCACTGCGGCGGAACGGAACAAATGCAAGCGAGCGCAACCAAGCAGCGGTTGTTTTACAAAAACAAAACACGGACGTACTAACCCACTACAGAACAAGTGATGAGCGAACGCGACTACGACTACGATTTTACTATTATACTACTTAACTACTTTACTAGTTTCAGTTATAGTTTTGATAAATAACGTGCGATACTATAAATACATTAATCAAATTTCAACAATGACAACAAATAACCCTACGTACGTCCTCCAAATTTTATTAGTTTTTCGCTATACTCTATTTCAAATAACGAAAGAATTTTGACAGTTAATTGGGGCGTGGTATAACAGTCTGTTTTACTCATTTTCGATGTTTAAAAGGAAGTACCAATTACACAAAATACAAGGCCAGATAAAACTTAAAAAACGACAACCAATAGGATCACTAGAATCGATTTGTCAAAAAGGTTTTACCTGTCAGAAACTCTATTTGTTTAAAAATGAAGAATTATTCACAAGAAGAAAAGTTACAAATTATTAAGTAGTATTAAAGTTGCCGCCAAATATGTATGGACTGGAGATTTTTACACTGTTGCCATTTGAGGGGCATTGTTGAAAATGCTTAGTTATGAAGAAGCGGCAACACCGCAGGGCAAGGACAAGGTGCGGTGAGGGGAAAAAGTTGAATATCAGTCCATACTCATTTGACGGCGAGTATAGTAGGTATTATTTTGAGGCAAACAATATTTTATAATTTTTGATAAGAAAACATTATGCTCCACTCGCGATAGCGAGGGAATGTGGAACTAATTTTTGAACAGAAATAAGTCATTCTGTTGTTACACATTTGTTTGGGATTTTGTTTCAATCCCATGGCCAACCCTATAAAGAAGAGACTTTTATAAAAATTTAACGATGATCATCTTTTTGTGTGAAATAAATAAAACCTACAAATTTTTGATTATACTCACACATTGTTTATTATTTCTATTTGTATTTTTTAATTGTAGGTGGATGTAAAACAACTTTTCTTTCCAGTTATGACTTTTTATTTTCCGAGTGTCGTTGAAAGTGAAACAGACAGGAAACAATGAATCTACACAACAAAGTTTGTAGCCGCTACTTTTTCCGGTGAATCTAGTGTTAACATTTCCTGTTGGGCTAGATTAATATTCATGACGAGTTTATCTAATAGTATCATTCGTGTAAAAGTATCTATAATAATTATATCAGGAAATCTATATGATGTAGTACTGCTATATTTGGGAGCATGACGTTGGATGTCAGTGTTATTTCCAGTAGGCTTATGTTCCAATATGGCGCCAAACGTCTTCCTGTTATTTATTTCTTTCATTTAGAACACGATTTCCGCCGACACATTTATTTTTGATTCATATAATATGTCTTGTATTAAAATAACCTAAATACCGAACTTTTATTTCTTTTCTACGAAAGATTTTATTTTAAAATGGGGCACAAAAGAAAACAAAAAGAAAACTAGCATAATCTACATGGATCCAAATGTATTCAAAACAAAATAATACCAATATAGATGTTCGTAGCTGACCAATCGTCAAATAAATCTTTTATTGTATTTAAATCGGATTATGGACAACTGATAAATTTATCATTTGACTGTTCATTTCGCTTCAGTTTTCTTTATTTAACTGGCAGTTAAATTTTAATCGGAGATTGTAAGACATGGGAAAAGCCTTTGTCAAATTTAAAAAACTTCTCAATAAAATATTCAAAACTTTTTATTTAAGTTAATATGCACTGATTCAATAGAAAGAGACAATTTATATTGAAAAAATATAATGCAGACTTGACTCATGACAATATATTTAATTGGAGAAAAAAATCAAAATAGCTGAGATCTGGTGAGAAATTTGTGAACGTAGAAATTTTACTCCTTATCATTTTAGTGGAATGTTTATTTTAAATATAAATATTTTGCACTAAAAACAACAAATGATACCATTATTTCACTAATACAGAACCCCAATTCTACCGCCATTTTGTCATTCGTCCTGCAATCTACATTTAATTTTTTCTCCTTTAAAAAAAATAATTATTATTGCAATAATGTTGACCATTTACATGTAAATGACTTTTCCTTCATTTGTTTGTTGACTTGTAAAAATTTCCATATTATTTATCTTATGTAAAGGTGAGGCGAACGGCGAACCTAACCTTAAATGTCAAACCGTGAAACGTAACAAGCAACCACTACCGTGTCCGTTGTTTAGTCTGCGAATTTGGCGAGGTGGGCGAAGCACGTTCGGCGACTCCACTGCAGTTTGCAGCGTGTCTGAGTCCCGGACAATGCACCCATGACATTGAGGGGCCCCAGACTAGGCTTCGGCACGGACCACTGCATTGCGACATCGGCTCTGCATGCGGATACAAACTTCTTCAATTTGTTTACATCTAACTTCACACTTCAACTTACTATCACTAATCGTCCGGTTTTGGCAATTTTTTTGCTTATTTACTGAGCGCTAACATTAGACAACACGACAACAGTAGACATGTTTTTGCAATCTGCTATTCAATTTGTTTTTTCAGTATAAATTTCATTTAAAAAATGTCCAAAAAAAAAATAGTAGATTAAATGAATTTAGTAAACATTCAACAGCATAACCTACATGCTACATATATTGTTCTGTCATACACTTCTTATATATAATTTTTTTTTCTATTTTGGTTGTTTAGTATGTACTTTATGAAACTTATTTGAATGTCATAAAGTACTTTAAAGAACTCAAACTTAATTTCTGTTAGGTTGGTTCTAGAAGACCTACTATTGAAATGAAGAAGTAATATAAATAAATGTCAATCACTGTTACCAACAATCATATCAAAAATTAAATAATTCCTAATCAATGCTCATAAATTAGAAAATGAAATAACGAATCTTTCTAAATATTCTTTGACAAAAGGGCCAAAATAGAAAAAATAGTATAAAATACACGTTTCTTTAGAGCATCTGTTCCCTAGAAAAGACGCGTGCGCTAAAATCATGTCTTATGAAACTTGTATTTTAATGTACTATTATTGGCGTACGTTCATTCAATTAGCCTATAAAAAAAGCTGCATTAATTGTAACAATAACAGGTATAATATATACCGGGTGTTAAAATTTTGATTTGGCGATATCTACCTATTAATTTTTAATTTTAAAACAAAAGTGTAAGGAAGAAAAATGTACAGAATGAAAAAGTGCATCAATTGAGTACCAAGTTTGTTGTTCAATTTTTTATGTAGGAGTTAGAAGCAAAAGAAAATATACGAGTTAAGGCAATAATTATCAGAGTGCCATGAAAAATAAAACAATAATTTATGTTTGTTGTTTCTGCAATATTTGACAGATTTAATATTTCTTTTGATTTTATTCTTATTAGTATTATTATTATTATTTTCTTCTAGATTAAGTCTTCTTATACCCGGTTTTATAAAAGGCTGAATAAATTTACTTCCATAATAAATTTATTCAAAATAATAAATTCTAAACAATTTTATACATTTTATGGCAATTATAATATTACTGTCAAAAGTTCGATTGTCTTTTGAAGGAATAAATTTTATTTACTTTGGAAGTAAATTTAACTATCGTATATAAAATCGGCCATTAATATTCTAACAATAATAAAATCAAAATAAATGTCAAATCTGTCAGATATGTCAGAAACAACAAAATTAATTTTTTCATGGCACTGATAATTGCTTCAAATCGTGTATTTTCTTTTGCTTTTAACTCGTACATAAGAAACAATTGAACAACAAGCTTGCACTCGTGGATACAGTTTTTCATTTGAAACATTTTACTTCATTACAATTTTGTACTAAAATGAATAAAAAAAGAGATATCGCCAAATTAAAATTTTAACATTGACGTTTGAAAAAAAAGTAGACACACGGTATATACATTTTGCTATTGCAAAGATGGTATGAGGTATATTTCATCCATTACACTTATATAGTATTTATTCAATTGGTTTATTATTGCTAAATAACTATCTATACTTCGAATTTTGATAAATAACAAAATTGACACCATCACAATATAGGTTATAATTTATAATACTGTCAGTTTTGATTTGTATGAATACTTCGGAAACCACACGATTTCGCCCGACAACATGACGTCATCAATTGGGCCATATGCTCACAATTGATGACGTCAAATCGTGGAAATGAACTTTATATACATATTTGGTTTTATTCTTTTTTTTCCGACTGGTAAAAAAAATTCATATTGTTTCATAAAAGAATGAGTTATGTGCTTCTGTTGCATTTTTCTAGGAACTCTAGACTCTAGCACTAGCATCCTTCAATAGACAATGAAAATAAAGACATCAGAATCTCCAACAGGTACTTGCAATACAGTAACACAGAATGCAATAGCAATGCAAGTTGTAACATGTTGCATGTATTGGTTTCCGGTGCGGTGCGTGCACGCATGTCCTTGTGGGTGCATGCGCCTCCGCTCACATCTCCCGGTGCATTGCACAGTTTGAAGGACATCACGTTACGCGCATAAGGAAGCCACCACTAGGCGCATACTTCTGCTGTAAAGCTATACTTAACACAAGTACAGAAAGAATTGTAGTGGGCCGAGAAACAAAAGAATGTGAAACATAGCACAATCTACTGCACAAACAGGACAAAAGAATGCGAAATATTTGACAGTTTCTCAAGGCAATTAGGAAAACTCAATTAAGACAAGTTAAATTTTAAATTATTTAATTGTCAACAATATTGTAATTTGTAGATATTATTTAACTATTGACTTATTCAACACCGATACAACAGATTTCTAGTGGACACCCAGTATTTATGGTAAAAGAATCTCTTAGTAGCCAGCACAATACCTTTCGTTAATTCTATATATTTTATACAAATTCCATACAGAAAGTTCTTTGGAAAAGATTCTATGAATCCAATAAAATTACAACACGAGCATATACTGACATTAGTCAATGAGAATTATTTGAATATACAGGGTGTCTCAATAAGCTTGCTCACTATTGGTAACTTTTTTATTTGAAGAGATACGAGGTTGGTTAAATTAGCAAAATTGTGCCATTTTATATTAGAAAATTGGTCATGTAGACAAAATCAAAATTGTGTCAGCGGTTCCCAAAATTTGGGACAGAATATATATTTTTTAAATGGAACTATATATTTTTTATTATCTTATTGGAAAGAGTATTTTTTTCTCTTTCCAACAAGGTAATGTTGTTTATGTACAATTTTTTTCAAATAAACGAGTTATTTAAGTTTAAAAATAAAAATTATATTTTATTAGTTTCGGTCAAGTAAACTATGGAAACAATTGTCATTTATAAAATTATTATTTTATTAATTTATTTTGCATTAGTAACAAAACAAAGAAAATATTCAAATTGAAAGCCATTATTTCTTTCGCACATTTAAACTCTTTTGGAAAGAGAGCCGACCATTCTACGTAACTGGTGTCTAGATATAACTTTCCAGATAGCACGATCATATCTAACTTTTCTTCATTTGTAATATTATTAAACATTATTAAACAGAGAGAACTCTACGGAGAAATTATTAAACGTCAAAAAAACAAAGAATCAATTGTTTCCATGGCTTACTTGACTAAAAAACTAATAAAATAGTTTACAAAATTTGAATTTTTAACCGTAAATAACTCGTTTATTTGAAAAAATTGTACATAAACAACATTACCTTATTGGAAAGAGAAAAAAATACTCTTTCCAATAAGATAATAAAAAATATATGTTTCCATTTAAAAAATATATATATTGAACCAAATTTTGAGAACCGCTGACACAAATTTTATTTTGTCTACATGACCAATTTTCTAATATAAAATAGCATAATTTTGCTCATTTAACCAACCTCGTACCTCTTCAAATAAAAAAGTTACCAATAGTGAGCAAGCTTATTGAGACACCCTGTATAGCAAAGTTGATCTCTTTATAATTATTTAATTATCTATTGAATATGAAGGAAAATATGTAATCAAACCGTATAGGCAATGAGATATTCTTTCATATTGATAATCACATAAAATGCCAAAAAATGATATTTAACTGCGTTTTTTCAAGTAAACTGTGTTAATAACTTCAAATAAGGGAATTTCCGGTTGACCAATTATAACCATAATCTTATCAGCTCTTCATATGGATGTAAAGAAGAGGAATAAGAAAGAATTATAATTTTTAGAATTGTAGTATTAGTTTTATCGCCGGTAAAAAATTGTCACATACAAACACATACAGACATCATCGCAAAACTAGTAAAATCGTATTCTAGGTACCCTAAAACGTACTTATTTATTAAAAACTCACCACCGAATTTTTTGACCAAAGACAATACCTTCCTTACCATAAGGGGACGGAGGATAAAAAGGATTAATTCTGACAGTTGAAAGTGTTTAGAAATTTGTTTAGCGCCTATATGTTGGCAACAAGATCTTCTAATGTCAACGCGTTTTGATGGTTGCGTTCATTTGTTTAGAAAAACATTGGAAAGTGTAACAAATGAAAGTAAGGGAAACTATAAACTAAATATGGTTTCAAAATGTATGTCACCGTTAATAACTAATAAAAACATTAGAAAATATGAAAAGTACAAGTTCTAATAAAAAGGATAAGTGTAAAATTCGCGTTGCGCCACTGGTTCCAGGACGGCGACAGGGTGACCGTCCTATTCCAAGGTCCACGGTTGCCAGGAGCGTGCAGAGGGGTAGCGCGGGGCGAAGGAACACGACCGCCTCACGACTAAACCCGAAGTCTAACAGGAAAACGAAAGTAATATCCCGCACCCAGTCAGCGGTCCCAAACGGAGAAATCAAAAGATGAAAAACAAAAGAAAATTACTCTTTTGTCACAAAAAAAAGAAACAAAAGGAAAGCATTTTTGATTTGTCAAATAAAAGAAAACAAGATTAGGAAAAGTGCCACCAGCAATACATAGATGTCGTGCGGTATTGTTTGGTATAGTTATAGGGGCAATCTAATCCTAACTGTAACGTTGTTCTAATTCCTAAGCTTCATTCATAACCTGTTTTACTACTACTCCACTATAATTTCTGTAATTATTTCTCGACTTTAAAAAGTTTTACAACTATAGTGATCGCATTTAGGTTAACTATACAACAAAAATAACCTGTACTTTAAAAATATCTTACAAAACAAGTACCAGGCAGATTACTCACTCTGCAATACCGCAACGTTCACTTTCATTTGAAGAGTATGTAACAAGTAAAAAAATAAGCTCAGTTACATTTATATCCTTGCTGTAGCTGTTTCCTCTGCATCTTTGGTAATCCTTTCGTTTTTATTTTGCAATTTGCGAGCAACCGGTTCGTGGACACTGCACATTACAGTTCGCGCGCAATCCAATGTGCTAGAAAGAGATGAAATGGGAGGAAGAAGTTTTGGAACAGGTCCAGATGCAGCTTCGTTTCCTCTATTGCGCCTGCGCGATCGTCAACGCTTTCATTTTCACTTACAACTGTTTTCCGCGTATAGCTTTCAAGATTTTTGGCGCTGTTTTCTTTTGTTTCGCGAACAAAAGATATTTGTTGCGGGATATAAATAATACTGCGCTATTATTTATCACAAAATATTTTATTGTTGGCAAGATTATTGTAAACACGCGAAGCTATTACAAATTAAACAAGAGCAATTACTGTTTGCAATAAATAGCTGGAAATAATTTTGCTCACCCAGCAATGGGTAATAACTTACAAAGCGTGATAATCTATTTATTTATTTATTTATTTATTTATTTATTTAAGAACAACTTAAATTCTGTCACACAGGTGTTTCACGGATACGGGACACCCAACTATTTCTAAAACTAAGAGAGGTATTGGATTCATGCTAAAAATCCAGATTTTAGTGAATAAGCACGACTTAAGTTCCCTAGATCCCGATTTTAAAATTTTTATGATGATGTCTGTCTGCGTGTATGTGTGTGTGTGTGTGTGTGTGTGTGTGTGTGTGTGTGTGTGTGTGTGTGTGTGTGTGTGTGTGTGTGTGTGTGTGTGTGTGTGTGTGTGTGTACGTGATGTGGATGTTGGAAGGACGATTCCTCAAAAACTATAAGACTTAAGACCTGTTTAACTATGAATTCCTCAATCTGACATTCCTGGGAATATCTGAAAAGATTTTGGTAACAACTGGACAACCGGAAGAAGTTTTTTGGAAAAATTCTTCTAAATATATTTTTTTGGAAATTTATGTTATTACAAATATTGAAGAACATAAAATTCTCCATCTAATACACTTAAAAATTTTATTATATCTTATATAGATTTAGAGATAAAGACACTATAATAGACTAATTGGATGTAATATGTAATACATTGCAGAGACTAAACTACATTACGGAAACCAGTTGACAAATTCAAATGTTTATATCATAGTAATGTTTATAACATCAACAGTTTTAGTGACTTTCTGAAAGCATTTTCTAGGAAGTACATTTAATCTTTCTTATTGTTTTATTAATTAAATATTTAAAATTATAGGTAAAATGCAGATATCCATCAAAAACCGCCAATCTTGTTAATGAATTGGAAGTATCTCTGACATTTGGGAACTTCCTCATACAATAAAAATTAGATATAATTAGAATTGTATGTGTGTAGAAAACATGTTATATACAATAAAAAACAATATTTGGGTAAAGTTCTGTAATTTTTTTGTTATAAAACGATGGTTCGATAGCGAAGTGCAATAAAATACTTATATAGCCGAATATGAAAATGGCGAGAGGTATTGTGCTGGCCACAACAGATTTTTTTTTTTTTTATTGGGAATAGAAGAAAATAATTCAAATGAAAGTTATATTATATCGAAGGGGACATTCACTTATTGAAGAAAAACATTTTTTTTTAACAAATGAAAGTTATATTATTTTAAATGGGATGGTATTTATATTTTACGCCCAGTTGATTTTTTGAGTTGAGTGTTTTTTTTCGGAATTCAACCATGTAATCATTTTTTATTCTTACATAACAAAAATATTAAGAAAAAATCTATTGAAATTTAAATAAATGTTTTTTTTTAGTTATTTTTCAATTGGCTATTTATGTAATATTTCGTGATATTTTCAAATTTTAGGCTCTTTAAAGAACAATATCTTTTAAAATTTACTACTTTTAAAAGTCATACAAAATTTCTTGAAAAAGCCCTATTCGTAATGTTTCAGTATTAAGCGTGACGATTCTAAACAGATCTTGATACAAGTTATTTTTCAACTTTTCAACCTTGTAACAATTATCGACTGTTATTCAATAGCTTACACATATGGAAATGGAGATTGTAACACTTAAAATAGGTCAGCTAATGAGAGAGATATGTCATTGACAGATTAAAATCTTAATACTTTCAATTATATCATAGTAAAAATATTTTCAGTAGGTACTGTTCAAAAATATGGGTACATCGGCCAATTTGTAAAAAATAATATACTTAAATTGTTTTCCTCGTCTTTTTCACAATGAAACTTACAATGCACAATAAAATTGAACATTCTATCATATTTTTGTCGCGTTTCAAGAATTCACAAGCAGGTTCTGGCCTATAAAACGATAATTTGGCTCACTTTTTAGCAAGGTAGAAATAGTATAATACTAACCGAGGTGGAAAGTGTTTCATTACTGTCGAGGGCGAAGATAGCTAAACAAGGGGCGAAGATAGCTAAACAAGGCGCGAAGCGCCGAGATTTGATGTAGCCCGAGACGTAATGAAACTTTTCACCAAGGTTTGTATACTATTTTATTCACAATCGGAAATTAATAATGATTAATTGATATTTAAATAATAATAACCTAACATAAATAAACAAATGGTCTGAGCTTGTTCATTTGTCACATGAACTGTCTGTTTGATTTCTAACCTTAAATTTTGATTTCACATTTAACTACACTTATATTATGTATTAATTTCATTCGTTTGTCTATATATAAAAAGTAAAAAGCTACATGTGAATACCTATCACAGATTTCTCAGGCTGGGAGTGGGAAATAGCCCTAAAGTTGGAATTATTACTAACCGATTGTGAATAAATAGTTATTTACATACCAAATGCGGGAACCAACTTCACGCAAGAAGTTTGTACAATATTTTTCGTACGAAATTGTAAAAATAATAATTAGTTATTTTTGTACAAATAATATCATTTATTAAAACAAATTATACACATACACTGATTTGAAGCCAACTTCAGAGTGATATGTCAAATTTAAATTTTAATTGTTTTAAATACAATGACATTGCACAGCTGATGGCTGGGACCTTATACTAAAGTTTACCCCAATTTCAATTGTAGTATTATAACAAATTAAAATTTAATAAACTTGTTTAATTTATTATGTTACATAGTTTGTTGGTTATATTTTCCACTGCTGCACTGCTGCCCGAAGCCGATTGCTGTCATCACAGGTACAAGTTGTAACCAACATTGTGAACCAAATGCACTAAATTTATTTTATTAAAATTAAATTTCATTTAATATTCCACCATTTTCTCTTATTTTTATTAATCCGAAGAGTGTTTGAGAAACTATACTTTTTTATTATAAATATAGTTTTTTAAGAAATGCTTTAGAAATAACAGAGTGTCTTTTCCAAAATTTCCCGGTCGCTTATCTAGTGGAGACCTGGGAAATTGACGTTTCGGACGTTGCTAAGGCGACGCGAAACAACACATTTCAATGCATGAGTACGAAAACATTTTTTTCTACGACCACCATGAAAAGTTGACATTTGTGCTCTATTTTGTCATCGTAAAGTTGATGGTTACTAAGGAACGAGCAAAAAAATACTTTACCGCGCGTCTCCCATAGCAACGCGCGGTAAAGTGCTCAATTTGCTCGCTTAGATAAATACATATTTTTGCTGAAATCTTAATTTATTAAAATAATACTTACGAAATCTAAAATATAGGTTAGATTCATTTTTACACAAGAAACGTGCTACAAACAATATACCTGAAGTTAGCTACATTACCAATTTAGTTAGGTTAGGTATTTAATTATATATAATAACAACTTTACTGATGAATGTACATTGTATTACAACTTTAAATATTTAATAACACACATTTCATAATTAACAAACTTATTGGATTTAATTATTGGCGGATAATATTAAAATTGAATGTGCACTTTTGGCAGTTTTGTATATTCATTCTAGAACTTGAAAACAGCTGACGAAGATAAATTAGATTCTGTGACTGTGACACTCACTAGAGTTTTCAGTTCTTAACTGCTAGTGTTGATTTTAGCATGGAATAAATGGACCAAAGAGAAGACGATTTCATTAGATTTTTACAAAAAGTAAGCTAGTAAGACATTTTCACTGTAATTCTTGATTTTTTTTAACTTACACCATTCAATGGAGAGGTTATAATTCTTTTCGTATAATGCTTTTGATTTTGCAGATAATAAATTCAAGGAAGTATTTTGCGCCGTTTCAAATATATCTGGAGGAGTGCAGGAACAATCACTATCTTTTACTGACAGAATTTTGTATTTATTTACTTGGATACTCACATCGTCATGGTTACACACAACACAAAACAGAAATTGGTTGGGGTTGAATTGAACTTACTAAATAGGTATTATTATTTTTTTCTATTTTGGTTAGTAAAGTCGTAGAAAAAATTATGTATGCATCTCTAGCGTAAAGTATCTTTATTGCTCTCGCTCGATTGTAGCGCTCGCTACGCTCGTGCTCCAATTTTCGAGCGCGAGCAATAAAGATCCACTTTACGCTCTTGAAACACAAATAACTATTTCATACACCTGGGAATTGAAGCAGATTGGTAATTGGTACACGCAGAAATGGATAAAAAGCCGATATGATTTACTTATTTATATTTGAAACAACTTAAATTTCGGAATTGATCCTTTTTATATCAGTAAACTATTTGTCACTCTTCCATGAAATTACAAAATTAAGCAAATAAAACAATTAGACAACGACTAAAAACTTCATATTTAGGAATGAGAATGTCTGACAATTTCGTCAATTGTAAATCATCAACTTTTTCCCCAGACAATGTGTAATTAGTCAAAAAAATCCACTGCATATTATCTGCTCCACGTAGGCGTAGAAACAATTACACCGCGTCATCAACTTCCGAAATCTGTGCCCCCTCGCCCCGCCTGTCGCACGTCACTGCCTAACTGAGTCAATGCACCGAAAACGGATTGCATCGTCTGGTGTTTTTTGCAGTTTTTTTCTACCTTAATTTCGTTTCTGGCCCCCAGAGGGCCGGGGAAACTGCAACAACACGCCCATTGTTGTTGGTTGTCACGGTAACTAACTGGTGTAATGGTTTCCATGAAACAAACAATTTTTTCGGGAGATGTAATTGTTGGGTTTTTGTGCAGCAGCAGTTTGATGTCAAACAATTGATGATTGGTTATTTTTATAGGATAAACAATTATTGTTTCCTTGTTTTGTTATGCAGTTGTATTTTTAAAGGAAAACAATAACTGTATTGTTTTTATCTTGGTCAATGGTGTTGTTTATTACGATTTGCGGAAAACATATATCGAATAATTCCTTTTTTCTTGATAAAATGTTTTATATTGTTGATATTACACGATTCATGAACAACAAACAATTATAGATTTCTAAATATTTATATAAATTGTTACAATTAAATTAAATAAATAAAATTACCCATTAATGGGTGTGGTACTTTGCTTCTATTTGCAGATTTGTACAATAGAATATCACAGCCAACTTATAATTTATTATTTGCTTTATTAGACATAATATTTCTTATACAGTGTGTTCAAAAAATCCTAACTCGGAGTAAGCTATGAACAAAAAAACGTATGCCAATTTGAAAGTATTTAATTAAATGTCAATTTGACACGAGATATTGTCAAAAATGTTTTCTGAATCTTTGTTTTAAAAGTAGAAATAAATTAGAAAACAGTGAATGGCAATAATTCTGTATCCTTCTTTATTATCTTTTCTCTCTAAAATAACATTTTACGATCAATTTTAACAACTTGACTTCTGAATTGAAAAATGATCAGACATACGTTTCTGTATTCATAGCCTACTTCGAATTAGGTTTTTTTCTGAACACACTGTACATCATTGTAAAGAAATATTGATTTAGAACCTTTTTCCGTGAAAATATATAGGACATTCCATTCAAAAAATCAAAGTAAGATATTTTTCCAGAAAATTGGTAGGCTAAATTATAGCTTAGATTGTATTAGACAATTCTTACATTTATCTTTTTCTTGTATTTTATATTTCAGCAGATATAAACTGGACAATGAAAAATAAACCGTCCTGTATGTTGTGAATGAAAATATGGAATTAATCAGAGAGCATGTTCAACTACTTTAAAATTATATCTTTATTTTAAAGTAGAGCTACAGTGCTTGATAAAGTGCCAAAGGGAAGATAAAGTTTATGAAAGAGGCCCTAAGTTTCAACCAACTTAACTTTGGCAACTTATACTCGCCGTCAAATGATTATGGACTGATGTTCAACTTTTATCCCTTTCCGCACCCTGTCCCTTGCCCAGCGGTGTTACCAAGAATGAACACAAATGTCATATAATACATTTAAAACTAATTAAAATTTTTAATACACCATAAATGAAGAAAATATAACAAATAAGTAAGGTAAGACAGTAATACGTAATATAAAATATAAAAATTGTCTCTGTGGAAAATTTATATTTATATTTTAACAAAAGTTTCCACATATCAAGCTAAGGTCGCGTTTGCGTTAAAATACGATAACCTGTAAAATCTAAATAAAAGGTAAGAATAATTAATTATTAGGTGAACTGTAGATCTGCCAACACAACAGGCTTCTGCAGTCAAATCCAAAGTTTTCTTGTTATTTAATAAATTATATTTTTTTTCAGGATGTAAAGCCAATTTTTTGAAAAATTTTTGTACATTCGCAATAACTGTTTTTGAGTTTCACTCATTTTCTTTTCAAAAGTCTAAATATAATGCAATTTATAAGATTGGGAATAAAAAGCGCAAGTAAGTACTAACGAAAATGTCCGAACATAAAATGACATTGACAGATTACAGATATTTGTACAGGTAGACATTTAAAAAATTCGGCATCAGTGTAGAAATCTCCAGTCCATAATTATTTGACGGCAAGTATAGTGTCAAATGACAGATAACTAACTGTTTAAAATGGTGAGGTAAATTTGTTTTCCACAGTTTACCTGATTTTATTATTCTCAATAAATTTAATGTGAGCCTCGTATGCAACCAGTTATACGCATACGACATACAGAAAATAGATTAGCCAAAATATATAAAACTTAATTTTTTATTTAGTTCAAATAATTGGTGCCACTGGTTATTACTTCACTGGACTCTTATTCTTATTTTTTGTCATTTAATATAAATTTAAAGCTTTGAACAATAACATTAGATCGTAATACATATTTCAAATAAACTTATATGTTGATAAGTAAATATTATTATTACATTTGTTTTTACACTTATTTGATTAATAAAGTATTATTAATAACAACTACGTAAACACGAAGATAACCCCGTAATTATTCAATAAAATTTCCATCAGGTATAGCTTGTTGATATATTAATAAGTTCGTGGGATTCTATTTATATCTATATGAGAAACCGCTAGTATCTTGGGAGAAAAGTCTATCCAATCCTATCAATTCACAGTTTGTGGTGTTTGTAATATCTCGGAAGATATTCCGTCTGCTTATGTCTATCCTTCTCTAAAGTGATCGTATATAAGCGTGATCAGGTTGCTGGGAGAATATAAAATGAAAGAGAGAGACATAAAATACCGAATGTTCAGAAGGAAATAATACGAATTGCAAATCAAAATAAGATTTTGCAGATTTGTTAAATAAAACTCAATGTGTATCAGAAAAGAATATTCTTACAAGTGGGATTTTAGTTTTTATGAAGTTTTTTTGGCTTGGAGCAAACTAATTTTCATCCAAATTAATATGGCGTCGTTTTAACGCACTAGGAAGTTTCGATGAACTACAATGTCAAAAAAAACCCTAACTCGGAGTAGGCTATGAACAAAAAAACGTATGTCAATTTCACACGAGATATTGTCAAAAATGTTATCCAAAGAAATCAAAGCTTTTCTTTTAGAATCCTTATTTTAGAAATAGAAATAAATTAGAAAACGGTGAATGGCAAATTTCTTTATTCTTTATTATCTTTTCTCCTTAAAATTACACTTCAGGATCAATTTTGACAACTTAACTTTTGAATTGAATAATGAGCAGACGTACGTTTCTGTGTTCATAGCCTACTATAAATATTAACTATAAAGGCCCAGTATTTAAAACTCCTAACAAAGTTACTTGTCAAATTATCTACCTAAACTAACTACAGCGCGTCGAAATTATTTTTCAAACTGCAATAATATCTCGTTGTTATATTTTTAATTTGTTAGGAAGTTATATTTAAAAGCCACTTTGTTAGGCGATTGAAAAACCGGGCATAACTAAAATAAAATTGAAATATTTGATTCTTTTATTATAAATACATGTAACTATATCTTCATACATATTTCATATTTAAATGGATGTTAATTTTATATGTGAATTATGTATGCATGCATATGTTGTTATTTTGTTATGATATGTGACATATTTTGCTCGTAAGATGTTTCAAGGTACACATAGTTAATCTACTTTAAAACGGGTTTGCGCATGTTTTGCGTGTTATTTTGAAAGTAATTTTTTAAATAAAATTACATGTTTTGCGGAAACACAGATAAAAATAACTACAAGACTTATACATACATAATTATCTATTTCTATAGGCAATTTTTTTACTATGTTTACACACTCAACAACAAACTAATACATTTGCACACAAGTTCTATTTTAATCTAGTAACAGTTGCATGTAAACAATATAAATTATATTTGGTGTTGTACAGTACGAATACTAAAAGTGGGACAGACAATTTATGAGCATCATCTTTACTATAATTAACTACTATAAAATATTTTTTTACTTTAACATTTCCTATATTTAAAACCAATTTATATAAACCAAAATCACGGCAGCGACATCTGTCATTAATGTAAAAATCCGCCGTTACCGACATAGTCACCGACCGATATACCTGTCAAATACGCGAGGCGAACATTGCTCAATTGTCAAATATCGACAACTACCTATTATTTGTTACGAAGAAAACATGAGCAAATAAATATATTATCAGTCATAATCAACGTCTATTATTACAAATTTTCGTTAGAAGAAGAATTCTAACGAAGGTATGTAAAATCAAATTTGGAAATTGACTTAACCCCATTATTTAAACTATCCCTTTTCAGAAGTACCACCTATCTCATTAAAAAAAAGTGATTTTCATTATCGTCGGCCAAAAAGTGTAATACAATTCTCGTGCGTGAAGTATTTAACGGCGCTCCAGCTAATAAAGCACTCGCCTTAAGGGCTCGTGCCTTAAACAAAGCTGTCGCGCAGTAAAATACAACTTACAAGCACTCGAATGTAAATAACTATTAATAACTTTATACAAATGGATATTACATTAACCTATAAATAAATATCCTCACAATATAAAATAGATCGTTCGAGTCCTAGTCCTATATTCCCCGCTGCCGGCGTTTCCCCTTCTCTTCGCGTCCCGCATTTCCCCCGGTTTTCCATTCTCGCGTCCGAAATTGGCATTTCCTCGTGGCCGCCCCCGGTCGCCGCCGCCACTTCGTCCGTCGGTCACTAGTTCAACGACTCTGCGACTTTCCGCGCGCGCCTGAAGGTCAGGTTCCCGCCTCTACCCCACGCCCCGCGACAGAGAGCGAGCGCACAGCGAAATAAACACTCTCGGTTTCGACGCGAGAGGAGACAGAAAGAGAGTAAGGTTAGGTTATGCAAGATATTGGGTGATTGGCGAGCGAAATTTGGATGACGGGTTTTAGTGAAATAAAATATCACTCAATAAATTGATCATAATAATTGTAAAGCCTTATTTGCACCTATTATCCTAATGCTACCATTTTCAACTTTTTATAAGGCTTATTTGGTAACAATTGATTATAGATACTTGTTTACAACAATAACTGAATTTGATTACAACAAAGATTAAACTTGATTACAACAGTTTTTTTTTATTCTCTATTATATTTGCATGTTTTATACAAATATCAACTAATAATCTGGTTTCATTTTGCAAAAAATTAGCTGATCGTAGGTACTCTTTTCGAATTCATATTGACACTAGGTACAATTATATAATTCGTAATCCGCACTTAAAATAAATCTTGAAATAAACAAACACAACAACCAAATATAAGTAAACATACGTCAACTCAGGTTTGAAAACGAGAGTAACTAGTTTTCGTGCTACCAACTTTAAAATATTTTCTTTATTATTCTAGTAACTATCTAATAGCTATCTGGCAAATAAATTGTGCATGATATACATAATAAATTTATTTAGCTACTAACATATTTATTCTTCAGATAGGTATCAAGAACTTTAATAGGGGGTGGATATCACGGCCCTTAATGCTTGAACTAACAGCCCGATTCATAAAAAGTTTAAGCTAATCCTCATTTTTGGATTAGTGAATTCTATTCTATTCCGGGATTTAAAATTTAATCTTCATAATATTATCAAAAAAGGTAGACACTAGGAATAAATTAGACTATATTTTAAGAAATAAACTGTTAAAATTAGAGTAGAATTCGCTAATCCAAAAATGAGGATGAGGACCTTTTTGTGAATCGGGCTGTAAGAGCAATGCGTAAGAACAAAAGATTGCCAGTTCTAACCTGAATTGGTAAGTCTACTTCATAATCATAATTACTGAATTTTTATTTTTTCGGTATGGATATAGATACAGAAAATTATGTCAGTCTACTAGACAACAAGTAATAAGGGAAAAAAATTGACATTTCTGTTGAATTAGTCACAAAACAAAGTAGCTGTAAATAGTATCGTAGTAAATTGTCATAATGGATTAAGTTTTTTTGCACTTATCTTATGTTCTTATACATTAAGCATTAAAACATTCGGTGGAAATAAATAAATAAAATAAAATAAATATATCATCACGGCATATTACCCATTACTGGGTGTGCCAGTATCTACAACCCATGTAGACATCGGTAATGATGACGATATATTTTACCGTGTGGGCGCTTACATGGCGTCAACTCACGGGCACTCATAGCTGGCGTGGAGAGTGCACCACAGGGGTCACTTTTGTGCCATTTAAAATTGGAAATATTTGGCGTCTGTCGGGAAATAAGGTTTTTAATCTAATCTGAGCATATTTGCATTAGCATTAGAGGGTATATGATTTCCTGGCTAAAACCCTACAGTTTTTGAACAGGAATATTTGATTACAACAAAGAAAATGCTTGATTACAAGAAAATATAATTGCAATAATGATATTTAATTTAATAACTTTTGTTTTCATTCTTGAACAAATTGGAAGAAAACTTCGTACGGCCTTTTTCAAAAATGTGTTTTATTGGTATTCACAATTATTACATACGGACGTTTTGAGGGCTCAAAACCCTCATCTTCACCTTATATACTGTTATAAAACACTTTCTAATTTAATACCTAAATTAGTTTACCAAGAAGAAGAATCACGAATGGCATCATCTCTCCAGTTAAAAGAAAAAATACCAGTAACCCTGTCTATTTCCATAAATAAATAATAATAAAAATAATGTATAATCTATTTGTCAAATTCCTAAATATGTAAAAAATATGCAATTTAATATATTATCTAAATTATTTGTAATAGTAAATTATAAAGTTATTGCGTTATATTTAATAAGTTTTATAAAAAAAAAACTCACATAAAATTAAGATAACACTTAATGTAAAAATATATAATTTATAACACCATTTCATCAAATGTTTACAGTGGTTCCCAGTCACATAATCATATATCGTAATTATTAATTACATTGTCAAAAAAATTATAAATTTACATTTTTAATTTTTCTGAAAAAACTGCGAAAACAAAACAATTGTGTAATAAATTTCGCGATAAATAATAAACACATTTAATGAAATAATAATTTTTAAACAAGCGATATCTATATTGTTTCCGAGAAACGCTCCACAATATTTATTACATGAAACAGCAAATATTGATAAATCCTCAATTCTCACATTTTCTGACAGAAGTCAACAATCATAGAAAAAAATCTAAATTCAAACATAAATTGCAATATTTATTAATAACCCGTAGTTATTTATAATCAATAAGCAGGAAAAAACAAAATCGCTTCGTTGGTGTTTACTGCGTTTTGCATAGCCTACTAGCAAGTGCAAGGGGCTATCGAGCTATCGTCAATTGTTAAACAATTGATAACCCGCACAAAACGACAAATGCAACTCGCATTGCGAAACGCAGAGTAAAAAATGTCCCTGATCATAGTCAAGGCAGACCAAATTAGCCGAGAATTTGTTGATAAATGGTGCAAGAGTGCATTGATAATAATAATTGCTCAGATAATTAGTGTGAATTTGACTTAAGAGGCCTTACTCTGGGAGCAAGTGATAAAAATGTTTTTCTAAACACGGAGGAGTTTTTTATACGTTCTATGGCGATATCTTTTTGAATTTTATTTTTTATTTTTGATTACTCCCGGCGTCAGCCGATTTTTCTCTCATATTTATAATTTATCCTGCTAATATACTAATAAATACGAAGTTCTATATTATACTTAATATTAATTTAAAAAAAAAACATCAGTTTATTTCTCCTAAAAATAATGTCACTCGTGGATGATATTCATTGTCAATAGCTCTCATATTCACAATAAAAAATAATACATTATTTATTTTTATGTAAATAATTTGAAAAACGACATTTTTAAACAAAAAGTACCTAATATTTCATTGGGATAGATGAGAAAAATTGTTTTTCTGGTCTAATATAGTGTCTCAGGTTCTGATCGCGAATCTGGGGAACCGTAGAAATAATGTCGAATTTTAAATGGCACAAAATTGACCCATGTGGTGCATTCTCCACGCCAGCAGTGAATGCCTGTGAGAAATAATAACACTTTATAAAACTCGTAATTATATTATATCACAAGATAAGTTATAAATGTCTTTAACATTTTTTTAAACGAATAAAAAAGTTTATAAAGCTAGTTACAAACGAGTACATACTATACTTTTTCTACGACTACAAATTTTAGGTTACTTATTTTTAAAGAATGGCAGTTGTCAGCTACAGCAACTAACTTCAGCCAGAGCTTTATAAATCAGTTACTAGTCGTTGCTAGCTTCACGACGTGTCCAAAACGATCAAAGCCACACCTTGTCAAGTTGTGATTAAGATGAAGTTAAAATTATATTATCAGTTTTTTTTAATATTTATTTAATGATTAACTATGTATTTTTCGTAAACAAGGAAGAATATAGGATTTTTAAATCAATATCTTATAATCTTGAATAAATAAGGTAAAATATTACAGAATTGCAAAAATTGATATCAAGTGAAATTATATTTAAAATTTTTCCTAATTATTGATAAAATTCATTAGGAAATGAAGTAAAAACATATTTTCCGAGTCGATAATAAAATAATCAGCTCTAATTTAGTTCTAATATTGTTGATAAAATATTAGCGCATATTAAAAGATTAGCCAGATTGATAATATTTTTATCAAGACACCTTTGACAAAATATCAACTGTCACTACCGTCAGTTGTTAATAATTAGTTAAGGAAATGAGTTACAATATCCCGGACGTCACGTTTTCGCTTACATTTGTTTTCCAGATATAAATAATGCAATAACGTCGACAAAGGAATACGAATTATATTGCTTTTTGCGTTATATTGTACAACCATGACCTTGGTTAAGCAAACAAGTTGCACTGACCTAGCGTAATGTCGTTTAAATTAATTTTCCAGCATATAGCAAAGCAAGTACGTTTCATAAACAACTTGTTTACCGTTACTCTCTCTACGTTACTCGTTTTATTTTTTACTCTCTTCATAATTATTTTGTTTATCAAATATGACATACACAAGATTCTTCACGTGTTGATCACGGATTGGCTGTTTTAAAACCGGATATGTTGAAGTTTTTTAGTATCCGCAAGATTCACAAAATTCACTACATTGCATTATGATAATTTGGACATTTTCTATAAATACCTCAACATAACCTAACCTAACAAACAAAACTCACGCTTTAAATAAAACAAGTATTTTTCAAATGACTCCTGCGACTTTGTTCGCACATTCTAATATCCTTTTTATTAAATTTTGAGCTTCGAAATTCAAAATGTTTAAGATTCACTGTCTTAAATTAAAGTAAAATTAAATTTACGCTTGAGACACACAATATTTTTTTTGCCCTCCTGAAGTGTAATGGGAACTTTACAATTGTATACACAGCAAGTGTAACCTACATTTTACGCTTACTGTGTTGTAACTTGTCTAACTATGCGGTAAAATAATCAAAATACACTGGACGTTTATGGGCATTTAGAAAAGAAATCATCTTTACTATAAAAAAGTACTACCTACTTAAGTTATTTTTTTACTTTAACATTTCCTATATTTAAAATTAATTTATATAAACCAAAATCACGGCAACGACATCTATCATTATTGTAAAAATCCGCAGTTATCGACATAGTCACCGATCGATATACCTGTCAAATACGCGAGGCGAACATTTCTGAAATGTCAAATATCGACACTACCTATTATTTATTACGAAAAAAACATGAGCAAATAAATATATTATCAGTCATAAACAACGTCTATTATTACAGATAAATTTTTGCTAGAAGAAGTACTCTAATGAAGGTAAGTAAAATCAAATTTGGAAATTGACTTAACCCCAGTATTTCAAACTATCTCATTAAAAAAAGTGATTTTCATTATCGTCGGCCAAAAAATTTGATACAATTCTCGTGCGTGAAGTATTTTACAGCGCTCCAGCTAATAAGGCACTCGCCTTAAGGGTTCGTGCCTTAAACAAAGCTGTCGCGCTGTAAAATACAACTTACACGCACTCGAATGTAAATAACTATTACAGTCGCCACAATTAGGACCTCCACCATAACAAAAAATAATAAAATGTACACTTTATACTTACAGTACTACTCAATAAATAACGATTATACTTTTTAATTTTGATTTATCGTTATTTCCCATTCTTCTTGAGCTATTGCTTCAATCTAATCTAAGCATTTTTAACTTTTTTCTTTATAAATTATTGCCCTAGTTTATTTCTGTATTCTTTTACATAGCAGTACGGCATTTTGTTTGGTTATGTAATATATCGACAGAGCAGTCACATGTTAGATTGACTTGTGGAGGTGGTAAATGTGTAAGTAACTACAGCGCCATTAGTTCCTGATTAAACGTTCCCATTAGGAATGTAGACAAGTGACATTTCTCAACATTATATAGTTAGAAATTCGGACAGCGAGCGTTTTTTTTTACTTTGTCGCGCATTCTGAGTTAACAAATGCGAGCGCAAATGCCTCCTTAGACGGTAGAATAATATTTTTTCTCACAAACAAAGAATGTACAAATGTCATCATGACACTCTGAAATTGCATTGAAACACATTGGATATATCGGTGTCTACTCTTTTTTCGGAAATACAATGGTATGGTGAAAATGAATAGGCAGAAGACTCACGTCATCAACCTAAAAAAACTTTATAAAATGAAATATAACCTGTAGAAATTATAGAACATATATACATATTAATGAAATTTTCAAGTATTTCTAAGTCAATCTCTATTCCTTTTACGGAATATAAAATTGTTTGAAATAATTGTAGTCGATTTTTATACCAAACGTTGACATGACCACGTTTACATTAAATTTTATATCGATCGAATATCGATCCTGTCAATATTTTGTCACGTGGTTGTCAGTTTTCTCTGTGATAAGTATTTGTGACTTGTACTACAGTATTACTTGTTTGTTTGTTTTAATAAGTAATATACTATAATGCATCCATAATCATACCTAAAGCTTTAACAAAGCAACCTCAGAAGTAGGCTATTCCACTGTGATTAAAAAAATAGTAAAAGTTTATTGAAAATATGAATGATAATAGTTAAAGGATAAGGAAAATTATATTTCTTTTATTATAAATTATTCCTTCTAGAAAACACGGGGAGTTTTGCTTTTGATGATGTTTGAGCAAATAGGATCCAAGTATGCACTCCGACTTTGAGAAGCCCCGCCTTAACTAAGAATATACTTCTTCGGCTGTGTCGGATCTGTTCGGTTGCTGTTCGGGCGACATTCTAATTTCTTTGTTTTTATAAATTGACAAAAATAAGTGAAATAAATTAAGTATAATCACTGAAATATATACTAACTGGAACTCGCATACTCTACCTATCAGCGTACGCTGCACTGAAGCTCACTGAACAATAATGGCTGGTCCGGTTCGCGCATGTTCGTGCCGAACCGAACCTAGCCGAATAACGCGTATCATAGCTAATCGCTTTGTTTTTATATTATGCTTCATTTATTTAAACATGCGCCACACGAAATAATTTCCGTCTACTCACGAACTGTCTCGATGTTTGCCAACTACTCCAGCGGCAGGCTTCCGTCTACTCACGAACTGTCTCGATGTTTGCCGACTACTCCAGCAGCAGGCTTTCAATATGCTTCACGGTCACGGTTCGTACGCGCATTCCAGTTAGTATATATTTCAGTGAGTATAATAATTTATTTTATAATATTACAATTTAAATATACGTTATTTTGTAATTTGTTTAACATTTTTTCGTGGCTTGTAAACCACTGTTTGTTTACTTCTGGTATATCCACATTACCTACATCACAAAGCTAATTTAAAATTCGGACCTTAATATCTCGTTTATTTGGAGGAATTTTTAACTCGGACTTTCACATGTGGTCTTATATTTTTATGTACTTTAAGATAAAAATTTTAAAAAAATAACGTGGAATAGCCTATTTCGAACGGGGGACATTAATTTCGTTGAAAGCCGTTCGAAGGATAAATATTTTTTTTTCAAATATTTCTTTTGTTGCCAAACTTTAATTAAAATGCGTATTTTTAGAGAGCAACAGATGTCCTACAAATAAGCAAATCAGTTGTGACTTGTGAGCAAGATTTCAGAAAAAGTTGGAAGAGGTATTTTTATTTCTAGAGCAGTCATGTGAAAACTGATGACAACTGATTACAAGAAAATTAGAAAAATAAATTTCAACTTTTCAAGCGTTCAGTGTAAATTTAGTTGTAAATACTTCAATGTTCTCTATTTATTTATGTAATAGGAAATGCGATAATGTATTTGTTTCAAATTAATTTACCATTAATTGATTTAATCTTAATCTATAATGTAAAGCACAAACATATTTATTTACTCGTAATCAGATATTCTTTTCGAACCATGTACATATTTTGTAAAATTCCTCTTGACATTGCTAGGCAAACTTGCTATTCTTATCTCCGGCAGACATTGTTATCTGCATATATTTGCGTACGTTTTTATCAAAGGTAAACGCAGTAAGTGACAAAGCTAAACATATTGAGGTAGATCACAACTTATGCACACGACGGTATGACATTGTCGTTTGTTCCCTGGATCTCAAAGGGTGTTTGAATGTACGTCACGTTTCAATCACATGAACACGTAAATAAAACACCAGCCAAAAAGTGTATTTTTATACTTGGTTACCGACAAATTTTGGCAAGTGATGAAGTTACGTCAAATATATAAAATTAAAAAAATATTTTACTGCCAAATATTTACTCATTTCCGTGTAATGAGCGATGAATAAGATTACAAAATGATAAAAATACTAAAATATCGCCACGTTTATATCTATATTATCAATATTACGTAGATTTCAATAAATATCGTATTTTCGGGCTATAATGGCGTTTGCACCTTTAAGTTTTACTATGCTAAGTTTTACTTAAAGTTAATGTGTCCTTAAATACAGTGGCTGGTAGTGCGAGCTCGGTTTTAACTAAAACGCTGTTTTAAGAAATGTCAAATTTCATTATTTAATAATAAAAATAAATAATATCAAATTTATCAAAATATGACTTTTAAGCAGAACATGGTATTAGTTTGTGTTTGTATTCAAACAAATATTTAAAAAAAAACGTTCTTTAAACATAAGGGTGAAATTAAATATTAAAATTTGAATTTGACATTTTTAAAAACAGTCTTTTAGTTAAAACCGAGCTCGCAGTACCAGCCAGTGTGTTCAGAAAAAACTTAATACGAAGTAGGCTATGAACACAAAAACGTATGTCTCAATCATTATTCAATTCAAAAGTAAAGTTGTCAAAATTGATCATGAAATGTAATTTTAATGAGAAAAGATAATAAAGAAGGATAGAAAATATTGTTATTCACTGTTTTCTAATTTATTTTTATTTCTAAATAAGGATTCTAGAAGAGAAGCTTTGTTTTTTTAGATAACATTTTTGACGATATCTCGTGTCAAATTAACATTTAATTAACAGATATTTACACACCAAGTGTGCTAAGGTAATGTTTATTCAAGAGAAGAAAGTTTAGTTAATTTCTTCGAGTGAATAAACATTCTTAGCTCACGTGGTTTGTATAATATTTTATTCAATTTTGACGAAATAATAAAAACCATTATAATATTTAATTTTGACAAAATAAAAAACTGAGCATGACAATCGTCGCTGATAGACGTTAAATCATCTATTTAAAATGCTTTATTGTTTGTCATTTATGCCGTGAAAAATAATGAAAATGGCTGATAATGTATGATAAATACTATGGTGAGTGTTATTTCCGTACCTGAAATTTTGTGAGAGTGATTTAAAAAATTTTAATTCACTTGTGAATAAAGTGTTACTTATATTTGTTGGTATGGGAGTCAATAATAACAGTTTGAAACGTCAAAATTGAATAAAATAAATAAATATAAAGTTGACATACGTTTTTTTCTTCATAGCCTACTCCGAGTTAGGATTTTTTTGAACACATTGTATTTTTGTTGCACATGTAAATTTTAAGTTCTACTTAGTTAAAAATAGGATTTGGTAAAAAAGTCAACGTTTTTGATTTAGTTAATAAATAGGAACGCAGTTAGTTTGACGTTTGTCATTTGAATTTTTTTGACAGTATGGTATTTATTATTAAACATTATGGCTCGTAATATGATCACGGTTTTACCTAAAACGCTGTTTTAAGAAATGTCAAATTTCATTATTAAATAACAATATTAAATAATATCAAATTTATCAAAATATGATTTTAAAGCAGAACATAGTTTGTATTCAAACAAATATTTTTTAAAAAATCATTCTTTAAACATACGGGTGAAATTAAATATTTAAATTTGAATTTGACATTTCTAAAAACAGTGTTTTAGTTAAAATCGTGATCATACTAGGGGCCTATGAGTTATAAGATCATCTTGATTTATTATGATATTTGTTTTATTAACTATTGTTTTTTTTCTTGAAAACTTTGAAACAAATACTTTATACTTTATATGGACTTTTGGGAATTATGTTATTGGGATTAACAATAATTATTACTTACATTCGGACGTTTCAGTTTAGGAAATTCTTAAAACTAGGAAATTCCTATCTAGGCAACAGTTTGTGAATCGTTTGTGAAATCGACCGAAATTTATAACGACGTAACCATATATTTACTACCAATATTTGTTTCCATTAATATTTCATAATTATCTCTTCTTCATCCCACGTCATCAGAACAAGTGCGTGTGTGTTGGTGTCCCAGAGTGAGTGTCCCTGAACCGGAAGTGTCCGTTGCCAGGCAACAGTTAAGGTAAAATCGATTCCGGGACGTCAGAGATTCTCATCGCCTGTTCCCGAATTCGACAATGACACTGACACTCTCTCTCCTATCGCTTTCTTTCTCTCTCTGACATTGACATTGGCCTGAATGGAAGGAGGCTGGGAGAATGTCGGGCTCATTTTTATATTAGGCCAATTTAGAAGTTCACTGGCGGTGTCAACATAATGCAGAGGCAGATAAATTGGCAGGACGAAAATTGAATCAAGTAATTTGGACTACTTTACATTATGAGGAATTCTGCACGTCTTCCTGTATTTCTGTAACCTTAACATGGAACTATTACATGAATTCCATACAACAGTTTCGCAAAATAAAAGAATTTACAAAAATAAACATTCTAAAGGCTCATTCACAGCTACGAAAATAACAAATATAAATAAAATTATAAATAAGACTTTATAGTTGGTGTTCACAGCTTCGAAAATAAAATATAAAAAATCTGATGTAGCCAACACAAAACCTCCCACTATTGAATTTTTATTAATTTAAATACATACTTACGTATTTACTAACGCTGCAAACTGTTCCATTGCATATAACTATTGCTTTATTTAATATTTTCTTTTTAAAATGTCACTATTATTAATTTGAAGTGATTAGTTTTCTGACAGTGACATTTACTGTCAGTTACATTCTTTTGAAATATGAACTGTGTAACAAAGGAATTATTGTGTTTATCTTAGGCTTCGCGACTAATAAAAAAAAATTATTTTTAAATTTATCTGTAAAATATATAGAAAAAGTATTAATGTATTCCTGTAGAAAATTCAATAATCTTTAATTTTCATAAGACATAAAATGCGAAAAAATGGCATTTAATGGTATTTTTTGAAGAAAAACCATTATGAGCTTCAGGTAAAGTGCCATTTCCGGTTATCCAATTTACACCAAAATCTAATGGCTTCTTTTCATATTAGAATGGGATGGAAATACAAGCTTTCAGAATTTTCTGAATGATAGTATTTGAGCTAGAGTGAAGACAAAATCCTACACATACACACATACAGACATCATCTTGAAAATGTTAAAATTGGATTCTAGGGATCTTAAAACGTGGTCATTTACTAAAATCTCGATAAGTGATTTTTAGCACGATCCCTATACCTCCCTTACCAAGGGTAGCGGGAGGTAAAAATCTGTTGTGGCCAGCACAAAACCTTCCGTCAATTCGATGTATTTTGTATATATCCCATACCAAAAGTTTCTTGAAAAACATTCTGTATATCCTACAAAATTGTAACACGAACACACTAATTTTTACAAATTCTATACCGAAAGTTCCTTTCCCTATTTTATTAGGGGTCGCTGTTTTTTACTCTTCTCTTTTAATCATTCCTGTCCAACGCATCTTCTTCACACAATTCTTCCTCTCTCAAATCTTCTGCTACACAGTCCTTCCATCTTCTCTTTGGAGGGACACTCTATCACATTCACACATAACTTTCAGACCCTATACTTTCAACTTTGGTTTTGCATTTGACACTGACATCTGTCAATTGAATTTTTCTGAATATATCTGTTGTTTCCATAATTTTAACAAAACTGATTAATTTTTGAAAGTTAATCTCTCTTAATGTCTCTATAACTCTATATCTATTGAATATGAACGAAACTGTATAATCAAACCGTATAGAGAATACGATATTCTTTCATATTGATAATCACAAAATGTCGAAAAATAATATTTAACTGCGTTTTTTTAAGAAAAACTGTTAAAAACTTCAAATAAGGGTACTTCCGGTGGATCAATTATAACCAAAATCTAATCTACTCTTCATATGGATGTACAGAAGAGGAATACGAAAGAATTATAATTTTTAAACTTTTAGTAGTGGAGTTACGTCGGAGAAAAATTTGTCACACACGGACACACATACACATACATACACACACACACACACACACACACACACACACACACACACACACACACACACACACACACACACACACACACGGATACACACACATACATACATACATACATACATACATACATACAGACATCATCTTAAAATGGTATATTCGTATTGTAGGGACCCTAAAACGTCCTTATTCATTAAAAACTCACCACCGAATTTTTTGACCAAAGACAATACCTTCCTTACCTAAAGGTGACGGAAGGTAATTAACATCAACTGTCATTTAATACATTCTTAATTAACAAGCAATAATAACAACTTCATAGGTACCTTTTAAAGCAATGTATGCAACCATATATGCGAACCATTGTCTTAAGACAGCTTTTTAAAATTATATTTAAATTGAAATCCTTTTGTCAGAATGTAAATTGACAGCTTAAATGACAGTTGTTATGTATGTGCTTATGTTTGTGTAAAATATTTGTCATTTGCAAATCCTTGTGTTCATGTCCTATGTTTATTTTATTTTCGAGAGCTGTAAACACTTTCATAATAATCTATTGTTTATATCATTATTTGTATGTACCTACAATTTTATTTTTATTTTCGGCTTTATTTTATTAAGCCCAGGGCCGGCTCAAGATATATAGGCGCCCTGAGCCAAATTAGATTAGATTAAATAAGTCAATATACCCCACATTTAGATAAAAACTTAAAATTTTTCAAAAATCTAATTTTTACGTATCTAGATGCTTATCAATGCGCTGATTCCAAATTTTGAAACCGCAGGTCGATATCTCTTTTAGTTCTCGAGATATTAAGATTCAAAGTTTTGCTCAAAACTGCCCATTTTTGGGTAATAACCCAAAAATGGGTCGAGATGTGAATTTGGCGACAACACCATTCGATTCTACGGGCAAAATTACATAATTACACTAATTTTCAGAATTTTTGAACACCGCATACAATTTCTAAAGCAAAATAACTGAAAATGGCCAAAAATCGCAAAAATCTAAGGTGTACCCCTTAGGATTTTCTCAGATTTTGGCCATTTTCAGGAGTTTTCAAGTTTTTATTAATAAAAAATGAACCGGTTGGACAAAAATTATGAAAATTGCTATACTTATGTATTTTTGTCTGTAGAATCGAGTGGTGTTGTCGCCAAATTCATATCTCGACCCGTTTTTGGGTTATTACCCAAAAATGGGTAGTTTTGAGCAAAACTTTGAATCTAAATATCTCGAGAATGAAAAGAGATATCGACCTGCGGTTTCAAAATTTGGAATCAGCGCATTGAGAAGTATCTAGATACATAAAAATTAGATTTTTGAAAATATTGAAGTTTTTATCTAAATGTGGGGTATATTGACTTTTGGGGCAATAATTCAAAAATTGGGAGAGATATAAACTTGATAGTAATATTATTTGATTGGACCCAATTTATTTACACAAAACTAACTCTGAGGGGCCTCAAAATTTAATAATACAGGACAGGTATATATTCCATACATTGATTTTTTTTGTATATATATCTTTAAATTTTATATATTTTGGGCGCCCCAAAAAGCCAGGCGCCCTAAGCCAGTGCCTAAGTGGCTCACGCCTTAAGCCGCCACTGCTTAAGCCTGCTTCAGAGTTTTCATAACGTGACATAACATAGCATAACATAAAGAAAATATGGATGTATGTAAACCGGTATAGTATTTCATATACATGGAAATTAATCGATTTTAACGAAAATAGTCGAGCATCCGCCTGCTAGACTTCCAACAATTTGGTAATTTTAAGACGGAATAGTGAGATTCGACAATCCGGTTTCTGAACGATCCATGATCCATTCGTCATTGATTGATTTAATTTCAATAAAATATTACTTCGTAATATCCGCTTTAGATAAGATTCCTCAAAATGATTAATTAGGTTTAGGTAACTTATCAAAAAGTATTAAAAAATATGTATTAAAACTAGTCGAATTCATAAAATACTCGAAACCAAAACGCAATTACAGAATTTATTGCATCATACTTTCAGGAACAGCTTAAATTCAGATTCAATGATAAATTTTTTAAGGTGTAGAGATAAGTCCAGTTCAATGCACTGTTTACCCTTGGAGTTATCTCTAATTTTTGAAGGACTACTTAACAAATTTTTGGTAAATACTACGTCATTTTTACTTCACCTCTTGACGTTCTATTATTGCAGCCGAAAACAACTGATAATCAAATTATAAACACTGGGTCAAAAAATATGCACAAATGATTAGCACTTGCATTCAAAGACATTTGCTTTAAATTAGAATAAAAAAAATTAATATTTGGAGGTTATATCAATATCAAAATCAATTTATACTGTGTTTCTAACAATGAAATAGACGAAACACGTGTAACAAAATAATAATAAATGGTAACTAATTTAAAATTCTAATTGGAGGTAGTGACGCCAATTTTTTTTACGTTAAAAGTTTCTATGAATTCTTACGTTGCAAAATTATAACATAAATACTAATAACGACAGAAAAAATGGAGACAATACCTATTTTGACGTTTACCTGTCGTATAATTTGTGTTTGAAAATACACTTCCGACGAAACCGGAAGTAGAGTTCAGGACCTTTTTAACATTGTAATTTACACTATACATATGTCCCGTGGCCGCGTGGCTGAGTGTCTGGTCGTGAACCTGGGGAACCGGGTTCGATCCCGACCGACGCCAAATATTTCAAATTTTAAATGGCACAAAAGTGACCCCCTGTGGTGCACTCTCCACGCCAGGAATGAGTGCCCGTGAGGTGACGCCTGGTAAGCGCCCACACGGTATGTATGTTGTAGATTCTGGCACACCCAGTATAAAGAAGAAATAAAGAAAACAGCTATTTGTCCCTATTTATACCTTCCGTCACCTTTAGGTAAGGAAGGTATTGTCTTTGGTCAAAAAATTCGGTGGTGAGTTTTTAATGAATAAGCACGTTTTAGGCCTACAATACGAATTTACTATTTTTAAGATGATGTCTGTATGTATATGTATGTGTGTGTGTGTGTGTGTGTGTGTGTGTGTGTGTGTGTGTGTGTGTGTGTGTGACAAATTTTGCTCCGACGATAACTCCAGTACTATAAATCTAAAAATTATAATTCTTTCGTATTCCTCTTCTGTACATCCATATGAAGAGTTAATTAGATTTTGGTTATAATTGATCCACCGGAAGTACCCTTATTTGAAGTTTTTAACAGTTTTTCTTAAAAAAACGCAGTTAAATATTATTTTTTGACATTTTGTTATTATATTTATTAAAGAAAATACTCTTCTCTATATGGTTTGATTATTCATTTTCCTTCATATTCAATAGATGTAGAGTTAAAGCATTATAAAGAAATTAATTTTCAAAAATTAGTCAGCTTTGCTATTTATCATGGAAACAGCTGATACAGTTATTCAAAAAAATGTAATTGACAGATGTCAGTTGCAAGTGCAAAACCAAATATGGAAAAAAGTATAGGATCTAAAATTGGTATGTCATAGTGTTGCTCGCAAGTGACACGCAGAGAAAGGCCAAAGAGAAGATGGAAGGACATTACTTAGTGTAGTTTATGTTATAATTTTATTGGATTTATAGAACCTTTTCAAATGAACTTTTGGTATGAAATTTGTAAAAAATAGTATGTGTTCGTGTTCGATTTTACATGATATTATATAGAATCTGTTCCAAGGACCTTTTGTTATGGGATTTGTACAAAATACATGGAATTGACGGAAGGTCTTGTGGTGGCCACAACAGATTTTTTCAATTATAAAACTAAAATGGAGTCTTAAGGTAAAGTTATAACTAAAGAAAAAAACCCCTTAACCTTAACAATAAATTTAAAAACTATATACGTATTTCGAGAACTAAGTTCTCATCATCAGTAGAACTACAAAGTGAAAACAGAGAAGTTAAGATTACTCAGCATGTAAACCATGCCAGAGGTCAAAACAGCTCTGATGATGAGAACTTAGTTCTCGAAATACGTATATAGTTTTTAAATTTATTGTTAAGGTTAAGGGGTTTTTTTCTTTAGTTATAGATTTTTTCAACATGATTTTTAATAAGAAATATAATGCAATGCAATATTTTTTTCTAAGATGATGTATTAGTAGAGATAAAGCGCGAGGCTATGATAAAACTCCTCCGTATACTTATTTTATTCACAATCATTCTCATTTTAAATCAATAATTTTCAAAATATATCAATGAGCTATAAGCTCATTACTGTACGATTTTTAGTATATTAAAATAGTACATTACTGTACAAAATACGAAAAATGTATATTATTGTACCACAATCTTTCGTGAAGAGTATACTAACATATTTCTCCATCTTTAATCATACTCATTCTCCATCTCTCTCACTCTCATCTTCACAAACTTTTGCACGTACATCACATCTTCCCCCTCTCTTGTGCATCTTGCATCTTTGTCAGTGCGTTGGCAGTTGTTAGGGTAAGGTCATGGCGAGTATGTAGCACACTCCCCCGCTCCCCTCAAGCGGCTAAAGTGTTAAACACTAGCTCTGTCTCTCTCTCTTGCGCATAGCTCTTCACGTCTAGTGGTCTATTTCTGGTCAATGTCTAACATCGAGTGGGAGAGAAAGATATGTATATGTGCTAGGATTGAATGTGCAGATGTGCACCTGTAAAGGCGATTTTTAAGAGTATGTATATTGAAAGACATTACAAATGGATATTGTAATACATGTTTTTCATCCTATTTTTCTTATTTCGCATAATTCGTACTTCATTTCACGTAAGAAAATAGCAGATAGCGATTGAGAGCCGATCGTTTTACATGTACATAATAAATAATTTTAATTAGTGAAACAAAACTTTGTGTATAATAATAGTATATTCTCAACCGTGGTTTATATACTATTTTTTTTCACTACTAGCACATAAATCCTATTTGAATTTTTTTATTGATCATTTTGACATTAATAATTACGTTACGTTACTTATTTGTTAATATTCACAAAAACAAAGTAGGCTGCATTTGTTTTTATCTGACGTTTCGCTCATTTCGCTGGTTTGATAACCTCACTTATGGGCCTTGATTTGTATTTGATTTAATTATTTAATAAAAACAGTTTGTGCTGTTTCAGTCGGCAGCCTTATTAGTTTATTATTATTTTTAAATATATATTGAAATGTATTTACCTACAAATACAAAAAAATAGTGATTTATTCATTCCTACATCTACACTACTCATGTTTCACATTTTCACCAAAACAGCAGAGTGGCCAGGCGGTAGGTCAATTTAAAATTAAGCGGCAAATTTAAATTATATACATAACACCTTTCTTGAGTTTAATGAATTAAATAATATTTGGATTTGGAGGCTTGAGTTTGATTGAAAAGTGACAGATTGCATTATAGGCCTATGCTAATAATAAATTATTATTGACCTAGGTTAGGTTAGCGGTATTGAAAAACAATTTCTCATGTCAAATAAAGGTAAATAATAGTGGATTCCTAGGCTAGTAGTGAAAAAAATAATTTATTTTTAGATAAGATATTCTTTCATATTGATAATCACATAAAATGTCAAAAAATGATATTTAACTGCGTTTTTTCACGAAAAACTGTTAAGAAATTCAAATAAGACAACTTCCGGTTGACCAATTATAACCAAAATCTAATCAGCTCTTCCTATAGATGTAAAGAAGAGAAATATGAACGAATTATAATTTTTAGAATTGTAGTGTTGGAGCTATCATCGGAGAAACAGACACACACACGTACACACACAGTCATCATCGTAAAATTAGTAAAATCGTATTCTAGGGACCCTAAAACATGCTTATTCCATTAAAAACTCACCACCGAATTTTGTGCCAAAGGCAATATCTTCCTTACCGAAAAGTGACGGAAGGTAAAACAGGTATTTACAAGTACTTAAATATGAAATAAAACTCAAATTTGGTACCATCATATTTCACACAATTAAATGATTTAATCACATGGTACGCAATAAATTTGTTTTGAAATTAGGTAAAGCGTTGAAGTATGTTCATTACTAGAAAAATATTTTTCGTTCTTGTGCAAAGAGGTCATGGACCCAAAGTTCAATTGAAAGTTAAAAATTTTACGACTTAGAAACTGAAAGTAACTTGCAGTCGCCAAAATGTCGTCTATTTGCAGACGCAGTAAATGCAAATAAGTCGCAGTCAACTCGAGTCACATATCGCTGGGCGTTCACTTTTTATATGACATTGCGGAGGTCATGGTTTACGTAACGCTCAAATTCATCGCATTCTCTCTCTCTAACAAAGACTATTGCTGTCTCACTCGGATGTATTGCAGCTTTGTTACTCGCTGGTAAACATTGGAATATTTCAGCACCGAAATAAGTGCAAGTGAATTTTATCATAGCATACTTTGTTTTAGATTTACAATGTCACGGTTATGGGGTTATATTTTTTATGAAAGATAACGAAGTATTTATCTTTATTTTTATTCTAGTTTTAACTGGAACGATTCTATTAAGAAAAAATATTTTGTACCAAATAATAATTTAAACAGTTTTTCCTTAAAAAATATCTCACAAGAATATTATAGTGTGTTCATGTAAGAAAACAGCAGATGGAGGTTGAGAGCCGACAGTTTTTATATGCATTTTAAGTATTTTAAATGAATGTATGTATATGCAACATTTCTCAGAGTAATAAAATAATAAAAATCTGTTATACAATACCTCTCGCCATTTCCATTTTTATGTTATATAAGTATTATATTGCACTTCGCTATCGAAGCGTCGTTTTATAATAAAAAAAAATATAGAACTTTACCCAAATATTGTTTTTTTATTGTATTTAACATGTCTTGTGCATACATGATATTCTAATTATAGCTATTTTTTCATTGTATGAGGAAGTTTCTAAATGTCAGAGATTCTTCCAATTCATTAACTAGATTAGCGGTATTTTTTTATAGATATATGCATTTTACCTATAATTTTAAATATTTGATTAATAAAACAATAAGTAAGATTAAATATACTTCCCAGAAAAAGCTATCAGAATGTCACTAAAACAAACTGCAGTTTTTTGACACTGACTGTCATTATAAATTATGTTACAAACATTTGAATTTGTCAACTGGTTTCCTTGGTGTAGTTTAGACTGTGTGATTTATTAAATCCAATTATTCTATATATTACAGTGTCTTTATCTCTAAATCTATAGAAGATATAATAAAAAATTAAATGTCTCAGATGTAGAATTTTATGTTCTTCAACATTAGTAATAAAACAAATTTTCAAAAAACAATATTTAGAAGAGTTAAAAAAAAACTACTACTTCCGGTTGTCCAATTGTTACCAAGATTGAGGAATTCATAGTTAAACTGGTCTTAAGTCTTATAATTTCTGAGGAATCGTCCCTCCAACATCCACACGTACATACACACACATACACACACACACACACACACACACACACACACACATACACACATACACACACACACAATCATCGTAAAAATGTCAAAAATCGGTTTGTAGGGACTTTAAAACGTGCTTATTCACTAAAGTCTGGATATGCGATTTTTACCATGAATCCAATACCCCTCTTAGCGAGAGGTAAAAAGATTGGCACTAGAAATAGCCATGAAAAAAAAACCTTTGTGACGTCAAATTACATACAGCACGTATTCAAGCCAATAGGAAAATAATTTGTCGATCACCTACGTTATTTATGTACAGATTTTGACATTTGTCACTTACTATAACAATATTACTGTGTCCATAGGAGTACCTTTCGAATTTTGCCAGCTGCCTACTTTTTACGTTCACCCGAACGAAAATATGCTCCAAGAAGAAATTTGTCACGCTCTTAATTAAAAGCCATAATGAAAAGAAATTAAAGATTTTTCACGAAAGTGAAACAAATATCAAATGAATCAAAGTACGGCAATTATATTAATCAAATGTCATGCATCTGTCATCATCTGACATATGTGGAGTATAGTTTATTATAGAAGCTATTCAAAAGTGATCGGGTGGCATATTTTTCATATTTTTGAGACAAATTCTCTTCAAGGTTTTCCTGTTTAAATTTATTGTTAAGAATAATTCTCTATTCATTGGAGCAAAAACTTTAATCACTTTTTAAGAATCTAGTCTACTGCATTCTTGCAAAATAAATGAATAATCATGCAATGACGTCATTTCCCGGACCTGTCTTTTTCGGAAATGTTAGGTTAGGTCACTCCGTTACAAAAACTAGATTTTTGTTTATCTATTTTACTAGGAAACTATTATTGTTTTATTCTTTGTTAGTATTTTTAGATTCATTTGTTATCACGCCATATTTTTCAGACGTAATTTCAATTTTTTATTAATTTACGTAGTGTATTTGTTGTAATAATCTTATCAACGAATATTGTACAGCAATTTTCTAAATATAGCAACCATAATGACGCAATTGCTTAGCGGGTAACATAACCCCTAAAAGAAAAGGCGTAGAAAAAGAAAAAGTGATGTATTGGAGAAAATTAATTTTATAACAACTTTTGTTTAATTTCTTTGTTTCTAGAAGGTTTTTTGTTTACTTTATAGCTTTCTTGATTGCGATTAGATAATTATCAACGTGCTAAATTTATATAGGTAATTGCGAAATTTTGATTAGTAATCTTCCGTATCTGATAAATAACGACCAACTGACCTTGAAGATTTAAAAATCTGATAAAATGATAAATGAAAGAAAATTATAAACAATTTTTTTATAGTAACTAACACATTTTCTTTTCTCATTTCTTACTGAATTACTAAATTATCTGAATCGCTTTTTTACTTCCTAGTACGTGGTAAAGGAAATATTGTAATCGTGAAAAATTTTAACCATCTCTGAATCCATTTTGACTAATTTTATCGTGACGTACCTACATACGTACGTACCGACCTATCTCGCATAACTCAAAAACGGTAAGCCGTAGAAAGTTGAAATTTTGTATTTAGGACTGTTATAACATCTAATTGTGTATCTCCCTTTTTGGTCATTACATAAATTCCGGAAGTGGTACTTTACTTGAAGCATATAATAGATTTTAATAAAAAACTATATTAGTATTATTGATCGAAATGAGTAAAAAAAGCTTAATCAACAAGGGTCCGATCTTCAATAGTTTCCGAGATAAAAGGCAATGAAAAATGAGTTTTTTCGGTGTTTACCCCTGCTATCTCGAAAACTGTAGGAGTTACAACTTTGATAAAATGATACATTTTGTTTACCTTTCAGAGGTCATCTTAGACGTGTAATGTTTCATATAAAATGTTATTGTTTTTTTATAGTTTATTTACTGGCATAGTTTTTCTTCGATTCTAATACAAAATGGCCACTTTCTCAAAGACAGTTAAAGATCGGACCCATGTTGATAAAACTTTTTTTATTCATTTGGTCAGTACTATGTGCCCTCGCAATTTGTGACACTTATTTTTAACACCCCGTATTTCCTGAAGCTGCTAACAGTTTTTCCTGAAAAAAATTGTTTTATTTTCATTTTAGAAATAAATGCTTCAAATAAAAGTTTTAGAGAATTAAATTCTGTATCTAGCACATCAAGTATTATTAAATTAGCCCTTTTTATAAGCGAGATATGGTTTTTGTAATTAAGTTTGCTATGGATTAATTTAGTATTTACGACTTGTATAATGTCTAGTTGTGCACCTCCCTTTATGATCACTATATATCATCCCGTTTTGAAGTTAAAATTAATATGTCATATTTTAGTTATTAAATAATATGTAGATATAGTTTAATAGGTTTACAAGGAAGTCATGTGGAGTCCACATCAGATTTATTAAAAATAATTTTAAATGTAAAAATTACAATTATTGCTGATGTAGCAAATATTATTTAACTCACTATTAGTTTAGTCAATATATTTCACTTGTTACATAAATATTTTTATATAAAAAATATTTATGAGATTGAGGTTATGACATGAAATGTCAAATAATTTAAACAAATATAACCTAACAAAGTAACATAATTATATATTATAAAAAATTGTTAATCTTCAACTTAATACGAAAGAATTAAATAAATATCTATGTCAAAGGTTTTTTGCAAAAAACTAGGCTCGATAAAGAGGTAAACAATAGTTCATATTCTTACTCAACTATTACGCGAAAAACAGCGATATTTTGACGTAATCGAAGAATTTCTCTTTACATTACGCAAAATACAATAACAAGTAGCATAACATTTCAGAATTTTGAAATAAGTTTGTGTACATTTCATTGTAAAACACTAGTAAAGGAATGTTGAAAACGTGATTTTCTACATATTTACTCTTCACGTTCAGACGTTTAGGCGATAAGTTTATCTCGAATTCTTCAAAGGAAGAAAGAGATTATTGCAATTGTTTTATTGTTTTGATGATGTCACGATGATTACAAGTTCCGCAATTGAAAAATTGTACAGTATAGTATTGACTTTTAATTAGTTCTGATAGATAATTAGGAGTTTTAATTTAAAATTTTTTAAGAAATAAGTTATCAATTATTGCACTAAAAATTATTTATTTGTATATTATTGCTATAATAATTATCAGTATATATAAAAACCATATAAGATAAAAAATATTTAATAATTTATGTATTATTTATAATCAAAAACTTGTTAACGACGTTGTTTTTAATTATTGTGATTGAAAAATATCTAAAGTAATTTTAAGTCAACAGGCTATCACAAATAATTCGAAATTGGTTATGTTTCAAATAATTACTCTTTACACCTAAAACCCTAAAGGGACCAACATAAAACGATTAAACGCTCTTCTTTTATTATAAGAACAACAATGGCGACAACATGCAGACAAAACAAACAAGTGACAACTAACAACCATGTGTCTCTAAATTTACAAACAAATTACAATCGATATTCTAGGAAACTTTTCAGATTACAATTCATATTTACAGATGTCGCTAATTTCGATTTACGAATTAAAACATTTGCTAGGAATGGTCTAAAAACATCCTACTAAGCACTATGAATAGGAGTTTCCACTAATTTTCAGTTTTTTATATGTTATTCTTCATGAAAAGTTATATATATTAGAATAAAGAAAACATTTTTATTATTATAACAGGTTTTGTGTAAAAAAATTTTGAAAACAGTATTTTTCATATCTCGTTTAAACGGCTAATTTTTACCGCCACAATGACTGCGTAACGCTTGTTATTTTTTTACTTTAACATTTCCTATATTTAAAATTAATTTATATAAACCAAAATCACGGCAGCGACATCTGTTATTATTGTAAAAATCCGCCGTTACCGACATAGTCACCGATCGATATACCTGTTAAATACCCGAGGCGAAAATTGCTGAAATGTCAAATTTCGATACCTACCTATTATTTATTCCGAAGAAAACATGAGCAAATAAATATATTATCAGTCATAAACAACGTCTATTATTACAGATAAATTTTCGCTAGAAGAAGTACTCTAATGAAGGTAAGTAAAATCAAATTTGGAAATTGACTTAACCCCAGTATTTTAAACTAACCCTTTTCAGAAGTACTACCTATCTCATTAAAAAGTGATTTTCATTATCGTCGGCAAAAAAAATTGATACAATTCTCGTGCGTGAAGTATTTTACAGCGCTCCAGCTAATAAGGCACTCGCCTTAAGGGCTCGTGCCTTAAACAAAGCTGTCGCGCTGTAAAATACAACTTACATGCACTCGAATGTAAATAACTATTAGTGTACTAGTGTTATTTTTCATTATTTTGATTATGGTGGAAACCCCTATTACGCTTGCGTTTGTGTATAACCCGTTATCCACTATGCACTAATGAAGTAGCTGGCTTGTTTTATTTTAATCTGAGGTCTAATTTCAAAAATAAATAAATAAATAATAATAATTAAATTAAATTAAACAGCGAAGTGTTCGATTTCTATGAACGTATAAAATTGTATACCGTGAGTATTTTTTAACGTGAAACATTGGGTGTGTCATATCCATGGTGACGACATTAAATTGACAGCAATGTATTTGAGTGTCCCATTTAAAATTAAACATAGGCAACGAATTTGACAGTATTATATTTAAATATAGTAAAAAAAATTTAGCCGAATCAGAAAACCACTCGAGAACACTAAACATATTTTGGGAACAAGGAGCACACAATATTTTTTCTATAACTAAATTTAATTTTTAGAAAACCGGTATATTTAAACAAAATTACCCTCTAATGACATCTTGTCAATGTGGCATTTGATTGACAGCAATGTATTTGACAGAAGTATTATATTTAAATTTTGTAAGAAATTTAGCCGTCAGAAAATCACTAAGGCACAAGGCGCACACAATATTTTTTCTATAACTAAATTTTATTTAGAAATGTACAATTATTCAAACAAAATTAACCTCTATTGATATCTTGTCAAATGTCAAATTCGTTCCCTATGTTTCATTTTAAATGGGACAGGCAAATACATTGCTGTCAATCAAATGTCAAGTCGTAACCATGGCTATGTCAAACCCAATGTTTCACGTTAAAAAATACTCACGGTATACGAGGCATATCTGTATAATACTATGTACTATCAAACTATGAAATATCTCTAATTAAAAGTACCCCTAACTAACTATAACTACAAAAAACAACAAATGGTACTCACACTGCTGCCTGGGTGCATTTTGGTATCCACCCACCCCCACTCCGAGATGTCTGACGTGTGTGGGATGGTGAGCGGGGTGCGCGGCATGCGGGTGGTAGTAGGGCGCGAGGAACTGCTGCTGGTACGGGGATTCCGCCCCAGGGGGTGCTAGACGCGCCTTCAGCTCGTCCGTGCTCGCGTGCCCCGAGCTGCTGCTGTCTACGTCGCTCACGCCGGAGTCGGCTGGACTCGGAGGCAGGGAACCTGGGGAAGAGAGAGTATCTTAGTGGGGAGATCAGCCATAACGAAGACGAAATGGATTGGTGGTATATGATAGTGAATATGCGAATAAAAGCAGATTGGGATATCCAGCAATAGGTAATAATAGGGCTACGTAATTTTAAAAAATCTGATGTGGCCAACACAATACCTCCCGCTATTTAATTTTTATTAATTTAAATACACACCTCCGTATTTGCTAATGCTGCAAACTGTTCCATTGCATAAAACTATTGCTTTATTTACTATTTTCTCTTTAAAATGTCACTGTTATTAACTTGAAGTGATTAGTATTTTGACAGTGACATTTACTGTCAGTTACATTCATTTGAAATATGAACTGTGTAACAAAGGAAGTATTGTGTTTATCTTAGACTTCGCGACTAATAAAAAAAAATATTTTTAAATTTATCTGTAAGATATATAGAAAAAGTATTTAACGTATTCCTGTAGAAAGTTCAATAATCTTTAATTTTCATAAGACATAAATTGCGAAAAAATGACATTTAATGGTATTTTTTGAAGAAAAACCATTATGAGCTTCAGGTAAAGTGCCATTTCCGGTTATCCGATTTACACCAAAATCTAATGGCTTCTTTCCATATTAGAATAGGATAAAAATACAAGGTTTCAGAATTTTATGAATGATAGTATTTGAGTTAGAGCGAAGACAAAATCCCTACACACACAGACATACATAATAATAATAATTATAATAATAATAATAATTTATTTAGGCCCCCAAAAAAGAACCATACAGAAATATGTATAAACCAAGTCAATAAAAGATATGTATATAAATATAAGCATGTAGTTTAAAGTTACACAAGAAAAAAGAAATTTCAAAAATGATTTTCCATGAATTCTTGTATACTATAAAAAGCATTTTTTAAAAGATAATCTTTAAAGTTTTTTTTTTAATTTATTTACATACATACACACACACACACATACACACATCATCGTGAAACTGTTAAAATTGGATTCTAAGGACCTTAAAACGTGGTCATTTACTAAAATCTCGATATGTGATTTTTAGCACGATCCCTATACCTCCCTTACCAAGGGTAGCGGGAGGTAAAAATTAACAAAACTACTTATAATTACAACATTAATGTCAAGCCCGTATTACAAGCACACTTTTATAATAAAAGCGCCTTTGTAGAGCATAATATGAAAATACAATCCATAAAAGCGCTCTATTATAATAGTGTGCTCGTAATACAGGCCAATGTGTTTATACTCTGGACGATTTATCTTGGCAAGCCTTAGGAATGCAGGTCGATTCACAATTCCCACGATGCGGTATGTTAAATAAATACTTTTTCTTAGATACCGCACTGCGTTAAAATTAAAATAGTGATTTTACGACCTTTTATGTCCTAACACAATAACGAATAATATCAATAAATATTATGTATTTTATTTTTTTTTTTTTTATTTGCATTTCGTACTTGACATTGTTGTATTATTATTATTTTTTCGCGACCGCCCAGAAAATGAGCTATTTCTGATCACTATTTAGACCGGAAAGTCCTTCTTTGCTGAGCTAGCTCGGAAAGTTGTCTATAAGGGATCGGAAAGTACTTTACCGATCCCGGGACCGGTAAAGCTAAATAGAGATCAGTTGTTTATTTATTTCTTATTTGCTCGCAGTAAAAAAGAAAGTAATACTTTTTTATTCTTTTTTCAGGATCGCAGGTTAAGAATAAACTCTGAGAGTAAGTTTATTAGTTTTGGAACCACTTTGAGTTACTTCGTACTCTAGAGTAAGGTTTTGGAACGCAGCCTAGGCCGTAATGATATTTTGATGTCCCATAAATCACGCCATGCATGGGACCTCGAGAACTTGTCACGTGCAAGTGCCCCATAAGGAAAGTTAAGAGTTATTATAGTATGCATATCCATCGATAATTTAATGCACTACTTTTATCATGTGCTTCTGATTCTCGGTTCGTATTTGGGTAACTGATGTTCCTTTTTTATTTTTGGATAGTGGAGTTAAAAATAAAAACAGGAATCTGGCAGTCTGCTGATTACAACTGTACTGTTTGGTTTAGCAAAACATGTGTTATCTTTCATATTATATCACCAAGTGCTCCAACATTATTTTAATATTCCTTGCAGATATCAAATTATTAAAACACAAATTTCATATTAATTAATATTATCAATAATTACTCATTAGTTCTAATGTGACAAAAGTTAATTACATTCTAGTAGAAAATATGTTTAATCGGTACTTATGGATTTGTATATTTCCATGTAAACATGTAAAATATACTTGTTAATCTTTAGTCGAATTAATCTACGATTATTTATTCATTTACTGGAAATACACCTTAAATATTTCATTAAAGATAACCAGTATCAAAAGCGGATGTAAATGTATATAATGATAAAATGATTGTTGTTTTTCCTTCTTGTATTGGAAATATACAGCGTGTTCAAGACAACTTGTCTTACATGGAGACCTGGAAAATTATAATGGCCAGTTGTACCGCTTATATTTAAATTATATTTGTGTGTGTGTGTGTGTGTGTGAGTGTGCGCGCTGTATGTTGGAACCATGGTTTCTCAAATATTATAATACATTTTAACTACGGTTTCCTAAATTTGACATTAATGGAAAGAGCTAATTAGATTTTGGTAACAAATAGACAACCGGAAATACATAATAATATGTTGTAAGAGGAAACTTGTTCATAGAATTAAAAAATATTAAAATATATAAAGAAAAGATATAATTAGAAATACATATACATACAGGGTGTAAATTTTAAAACGGGTCATAGGACTTTAACATAGAAAAACAGTTTTTTAGACGCCAAAAGTTTCTATATTAATTTATTGAAAAAATAATAGGTGCCTGTTATAAAGAAAAAAAATACGAATTTTTTAATACCAAACACATTACATTTCTGTTTCATATAAAGCCAGAAAATAAATTTAAAAATTTGCACAATTAAGATAAAATATCATTAGCCGTGAAACTGACAGAAACAAAACAAAACAATTGTTGACTTAAGACGCTCATTAATAAAGGTTTTTTGCACATTATTTGTTAAATTATTATTTTCGTTTTATTAAGAAAAAAAAAATACTAATTATTAAATGGTTTTATTTGTTGCCTTGTAGTTTGCAGTATTTGTCGTATCTTATAACTTATTTCGTATTACATGAAGATCATATTTAATTTGTAAATACCTACCTATTACAATAAATAATAATTGTTTCCTAAATAAATATCGTACTGTTTTTTTTTTATTTTGTGTTATTTTGTATTAGTTCGTAAATAAATATATTTAATCTTTAATTGTTCCCTATCATGTTAGTAAAAAATGACAATGTTTTGTTACTGTTAGTTTCATGGCTAATGATATTTTTTCTCAATTGTACAAATTTTTAAATTTATTTTCTTGCTTTATATGAAAAAGAAATGTAATGTGTTTGGTATTAAAAAAATCGTATTTTTTTTTTCTTTATAATAGGCACCAATTATTTTTTCAATAAATTAATATAGAAACTTTTGGCGTCTAAAATACTGTTTTTCTATGTTATAGCCCTAGGACCCGTTTTAAAATTTACACCCTGTATGTATAGCCTAATATGGAAATGGCGAGAGGTATTGTGCTGGCCACAACAGATTATTTTTATTTTTACGATTATCTTGCAAGTCTGCAGTGATAAATGAAAAAATTGAGCATCGCCAATCGAAAGAACATAAAAAAAGTATAAATCAAAATCCATAATTACTATTTCACATTTAGATATTCAGAAAAATAAAAATCTATAAAATTTACATTTTCGCCTATATTTAGTAACTAACAAATAGCATTAAAATGGTCTCCTAATGGGGCAACTTTTATTTAATTTCGTAAGTTATCCTGGACACTCCATATTTTGAATGAAAAAATAAGTTTGACCATAGAATCGAATAATGGGTTCTTGCATTATGTTCTTCTTAAAATTCTTTTATGAATCTTCATTAGAAGCAATCCATAGTTCTAGAAAGTCTTCATTGTTACTCGTTAATCCGTTATGATTGTAATTACTTTTGTAATGACAACTTATATTATTAGGTATTCGATAAACAACATTTTTCCTGAAATCGTCATGTAATCTACTACTTCCCTGCATCTAAAAATAGCAGGGAAATTGAATTTCCCTGTCTAGGCAGGGAAGTAAAGTGCACCGTTTCCATATTTATTTTCACAAACACATTTTACGTTTTAATATGAAATACAATTATTAAATTTGAAAAAAAAAATGTCCAATATACAGTTATTTTAATTATGGTTATTTGCCTCGGCTTCGTCTTGAAAAGACGGACTTCCCTGCCTGGATAAGTAAATAACTAGTGTTTATATTTTCCTATCATAACCAATTTCCCAACTTGTTCTTTTCCTTTACTGCTTTTATTCCCAATCAATGCAGGTAGCAACACAAGCCTTCCATATGTCATAACACAAACATACTCTTTCGCGTTTCGCAAGAGCCGTTATGGCAAGCCGCGTGCCTATCGGAACAGAAACGTTCGTTGCTGAGGATGGAATCAGCAAACAGAGGGACACCAAATCAAAACATTGCAATGACAACAGCAACCAACGATATGCAAATGTATGAGGAGCCTCCCATTCATAAGCTGACCAGGGGGAAGAAAAGGGTGATGAACGATCAGTTCAACACCAGTGGACACTAGGTTTCCAGGGAAGGAAATGTTGAACGAAGGTATACGTATAAGGATTACAGTTGTATTTTGGTTTTCTTCAAAAAGATTAGATTTGCAATAGGCTTGGTTCTTACAAATCAAGTGGCCTATTCAGAGAAACACAGTCATAAAGGTTGTTACGGATATAAAGATTGTTATCATAAAGACATTTGTAACAATCTTTATGAATTTGTCAATTCAGAACCTACGTCGGTATTATTGACAATCTTTACAAAATAATACTTATGAATGAACCAGATTATTTGACAATAGCTAACTTCATTATGCATATATGAACTTAACCTAACCTTATATGTCAACGTTTTATTCTTTTAATAATGTGTTGCCAATTATATATAAAATGCAAACATTCTGTCAAAACAACTAAAGAAGAATATGCCATTTGTGTCATATTTGAAAACTTCTAAATTATTTAGAACGGGTATGTTAATTCCTACCACTGATCCCAACGTGACTGAAAAGTTATGGAAAGATTTTTTTATTATTTTGATTGAAGAAAAAGCAAGGTTTTCACGAATACCTACCACAGAATATAATATTTTCAAAGAAATATGTATTTACGTCAAAAGTAACTTTCGTCCACGACGGTTTTTATCGTTCTTATTATCATTATTTAAGTCGAAGCAGGATCCATGAGAATAATCAACTGCTTCCTGCTAATATTTAGCAGAAAGGCCATTATTAATAATATTTGATTGATGTAATAATCTGTCACATGTCAAATATTAGAAATAACGTGATAACAACCACAAAAACATAGTTTTAGCAGTCGTTAGGATAAAGATTGTCAAAACATGTAACAATTGTTGACGGTAACCACCTTCAGTAATGAGAATACCAAATTTGATTTAACAATCTTTACAGTACATAACATTATTATCAAAAAATGTCAGCAATGTAATATTTGTCCATTTTAAAATGCAACATACAAAATTTGTAGTTTTGTATTATCAAAACTAATTTCCAATAAATTAGCGTACATACGATTAACAAAAATTGAAAACATGAATGTTACACGTCTTAACAAATTGTAGCTTACAAAAATTCATAACTTTCATGTAATAAATGCTAAAAAATACCCCCAATCACACAGGGGCAATATCCTAGTCGGTCGTAATAAGAATTGACACCATTTGTGATGTGTTCTGGAGGTATCTCCTGTGCTGCAATACTATTTATAATGCTGCATTTTAAAATGGACAATTATTACATTGCTGTCATTTTTTGCCAATAATGAGTAACCATGGAAGTGATGAACCATAATGTTGCATTTTAAAATAAAGTCTCCGTATAAAGTCTGTTTTACAAGTCATTTTTAAGAACTTGGCAAACTTCAATAAATTGTGAAATAAATTCACCAAACTTTTTACATTTATCAATTATTCTCAAATTGAAATATAAAAATCTGTTGTGGCCAGCACAGTACCTCTCGCCATTTCCATATTAGGCTATATATTGTATTGCACTTCGCTATCGAACCGTCGTTTTATAACAAAAAATTACAGAACTTTACCCAAATAATGTTTTCTATTATATTTAACTGCCTTCTGCACACATATAATTATATCTATTTTTCATTGTATGAGGAAGTTCCTAAATGTCAGATATTCTTCCAATTCATTACGCAGATTGGCGGTATTTCTGATGTATATATGCATTTTACCTATAATTTCATACATTTAATTAATAAAACAATAAGACAGGTTATATATACTTCCCAGAAAAAGCTATCAGAATGTCACTAAAACTGTTGATTTTTGACACTGATATCTGTCATTTACAAACTATGTTATAAACATTTGAATTTGTCAAGTGGCTTCCTTCAATCTATCCAAAATATAATAAAAATATATGTAATAACAAAAATTTTCCAAAAAATTATATTTAGAAGAATTTTTCTAAGCAACTACTAATTCTGGTTGTCCAATTGTTTCCAAAACCTTTTCAACTCTTCCCAGGAATGTCAGATTGAGGAATTCATAGTTTAATAGGTCGTAAGTCTTATAGTTTTTGAGGAATCGTCCCTCCAACATCCAGACATACACACACACATCATTGTAAAAATGTTATAATCGGATTCTAGGGACCTTAAATCATGTTTATTCACTAAAATCTGAATATACGAATTTTAGCATGAATCCAATACTTCTCTTAGCGAGAGGTAACCAGACTCACGATAGATACCGATCAAGTAACGCTTTCATATAAATTGTACATTTTGCATATTTCCCTTCGGCCACATTTAATTCGGTTCCCAAAACTGGTTCTTCCATAGTTATTTCGCAAGGAAGTTTTCCCTAAAAAGGGTTGTATGGGAAAGATAGTCTTGGTCATTAATTTAACTTAGTGAAATATTTAGCAGTACAGGTTATCTTCAAATTTGAATATTCCCAAGGAAGAACCATCCCTACATAACTGCCGAAATGTGGTGTCCAGTTCCTTATACCCCTTCCTTTCGCAAACCTGTCATTCGGGTAGCATCCCTTGGCTAACCCCTTGACCTATCTCCCATTAATCATATCTATTATACAGGCCGAGGTCAGTTGAGGTCAGCCCTACTGGTCACTAGCAGTCGGCCAGTTGGTGTTGAAGGGTAGTAGAAGGTGTGACCCGAAGGGATGATTCTACTGGCCAACACCAGGATGTGCGATTATGTCGTTACTGTCCCGTATGTCCGTTACAACACGAGGAAGAAAGGATTTGCGGACACCCCGTGAGAAACGAATTCTTCGCGAATGTGGACGGTGGACAGTGTGGACAAGGATTAGAAGCAAGATGATACCGCCAAACAGAACGGGGTGCCTCTATTCACAATTATGCGTTTAGTTTTCGATAGGGTTTTTTGGGCTGGGATTTTAAAGACAATACAAGGGTATGCAATTTGATTTATGAGTAAAGCAAAGGTGCTCTGTTGGGCTATTGTGTTTTGGAAAATTTTATACTTTTGGATAATATTATTTTATAGATAAATACATAATTATGACAAAGATTTATACTTTGACAGTTCAATTCATACAGCTTTCTATATTTTGTTGATAATATGTTTAGAACATATGCAAAAGCGGCAACAACAATTTCTTGGGTTTCTTCCTTCTAATAAAAGTGTGGGTTATCAAAGTGTGTACCTCAAAGACAACTAGTTCTTAAGTTTATTGAATTATCAAAGATGTCAGTCACATTCGTGACAAACCTTTAATTTTTTCTGATATTTCTGCTCTTATAGTACCTATCCGTGAGATGATCAGATAAATTGTACGTACGTTGAAAATATTTAATAAAATATATAAATTTATACAAAATAGGCCACTCACAAATTTATTTGAAACTGATATTACTGTTTTTACCTTCCGTCACCTTTAGGTAAGGGAGGTATTGTCTTTGGTCAAAAAATTCGTTGGTGAGTTTTTAATGAATAAGCACGTTTTAGGGTCCCTAGAATACGAATTTACTATTTTTAAGATGTCTGTATGTGTGTGTGTGTGTGTGTGTGTGTGTGTGTGTGTGTGTGTGTGTGTGTGTGTGTTCTCTACGATACTCCAATACTACAATTCTAAAAATTATAATTCTTTCGTATTCCTCTTCTTTACATCCATATGAAGAGTTGATTAGATTTTAGTTATAATTGATCCACCGGAAGTACCCCTATTTGAAGTTTTTAACAGTTTTTCTTCAAAAAACCCAGTTAAATATCATTTTTCGACATTTTGTGATTATTAATATGAAAGAATATCTTATTCTCTATACGGTTTGATTATACATTTTCCTTCATATTCAATAGTTATAGAGTTCTAGAGACATTAAGAGATATTAACTTTCAAAAATTAGTCAGCTTTGCTAAAATTATGGAAACAGCATATTCAAAAAAAATTTATTGACAGATGTCAGTGTCAAATGCAAAACCAAAGTTATATGTGAATGTGATAGAGTGTCCCTCGCAAGTGACTTGCAGTTGCGCCTCGTCTCAAGATTTGAATTTTCAATGCCGGAAGTACGAGAAAGGCCAAAGAGAAGATGGAAGAACTGTGTAGCAGAAGATTTGAGAGAGGAAGAATTGCGTGAAGAAGATGTGTTGGACAGGAATGAGTTAAAGAGAAGAGTAAGAAACAGTGACCCTTAATAAAATAGGGAAAGGAACTTTCGGTATAAAATTTGTAAAAAAAAGTGTGTTCGGGTTACAATTTTACAGAATATACAGAATCTTTTTCAAGGAACTTTAGGTATGGGATATATACAAAATACATCGAATTGACGGAAGGTTTTGTGCTGGCCACAACAGATTTTTTTTTATAAAGATTGATAATATTTTTTTTTCCTTATTGAAATTATATTAGATATAGACTAATATGGTATGCAATCTTAAATGTATCTGATGAAATTAACATGTACCAGTACTTTTTAATGACAGTAACGAGTTATCAATCTTCACAACTTGTTTAGGAGTAAGCTGAGAAATGTAATCGTCTTATTTATAATAATGGTAGTAAAATATTATTAGACCAAACAAACGGAAGTTACTAGTTTTAGAATATTGCGAAGAAAATTTTTGACAACCCGTAAAACAATTGTTACTGTCATTACAAATTACTTGTTTGACATTTGGATAGACTGCTAGATTAAATTTATTTTAAAAATTTAGCAGTGCAGACACTCAGATTTTACTTTTTTCTGTGTGAACCGTAACAGATATCACAAATTACACACAGAGAGAAAAGTTTACTATTGAATGTATCTTTCTGAAAAAAAATAAATTCACGTTTTCGGCATTGCCATTAGAAAGTTACGGTCTAATTAATGTTGGGACACCTAAGTTTCATACACTAGTGGTTCACTAATAATAGCAAGTATCATCTTAAAAGATTACTTATAACCATATAAACTGTCATACCAAATTTCATCCAAATCGAATAAAGCGTCCGATTATTATAAACAAAATTGATTTTTTTTAAGGACTCTGAACAGAATGCTGGCTAAATGGTACACTTTCCGGTAGAAGCAAGTTTAGTTAAATAGTCTTATTTTAACCTCAGGAATCTGTGGTTAAGCCATGTCCCCCTATTTAAGAGACACGCTGTATATGCTTATATGCTTCGTTTCTTTTGATTTTAAAAACAATACCTCCCTAATAAGTAGGAGGAAGCTAAAACATTATAATAAAAATTCCAAAACACATTTCCTATGCAACATTTTGTTCCCATACATTAATCTACCCGAAAACAAACACCATCCATTCCACAGCCTTCTTTCTACCCTTTTAAACGCTACAAGCAATTAGTTTATGACATAATCCCTTCCTAGATGAAAAGGATTTTTTCTCGGTGACCCAGATCTATGCAGGTCAAGACGCGAGTAACACCATCCCGTATTGTGTTGCATCTTTGCTTAGCAGATTAGCTATAGGAAGAGGTGATGTTTTGGTTTCGACCATTAGGAAAACCAGGTAGTAGAACCCGGAAGAATTAGATTCAGTGTTGTAATAGGTGATATCTTGTGGGTAAATAATGTAATAGGATATCCGAGATTAAGATTACGGTATGGATGTTGTGACTGATGGACCTTTTAGGAGTAGTGGTCATTTTGGGATAGCACACGCTGTACCAACAATAGGAAAGTTTAATGGAGGAGGTTATAAAGGGACATATCTGGCGGACTGGTCAAAGTTATATTACACTTGAATAAAAATTTAAGTTAGGACTTTAAAACTGTATGTTAAGGATTATCAAAATTTAAAAATAGTTAATAATTTTTAAAATAATCGAGTTTTACATGCGTAACGCTGGATGGAAATATTTAAAATAAAAATTTAGGTACAAAAAATCTGCAAGGCAGAACAGAATTTACAGCCGGTTTCATAATAATTCGTTAAAATTAAAGTTAAAATTTTAAAGTCACTTTATATACTATTTAAGATATGTACGATCATTTACTTTAAGTGATAGATGACTTTATTTTATATAATTATAAAATGTTTGGTTAAAATGTTTAGTTAAAAATCTGTTGTGGCCAGCACAATACCTCTCGCCATTTCTATTTTATGTTATATAAGTATTATATTGCACTTCGCTATCGAACCGTCGTTTTATAACAAAAACATTACAGAACTTTACCCAAATATTGTTTTTATTGTATTTAACATGTCTTCTGCACACATAATTATATCTATTTTTCATTGTATAAGTTCCTAAATGTCAGAGATTCTTCCAATTCATGAGCAAGATTGGTGGTATTTCTTATGGATATATGCATTTTAAATTAAGATGAAATGTACTTCCCAGAAAAAAACTGTTGATTTTTGACACTGACATCCAGGGAATACTCTAACATCTGTCATTTACAAACTATGTTATAAACATTTGAATTTGTCAACTGGTTTCCCTAGTGCCGTAGCCTCTGCGATTACATTATTCTATATATTACAGTGCCTTTATCTTTAATATTATGTTCTTCAATAATAGAATATTTGGAAGATTTTTTTAAAGAAACTATTACTTCCGGTTGTCCAATTGTTATTGTTACCAAAATCTAATCAGCTCTTCACAGGAATGTCAGATTGAGGAAACTGCAGTTAAATATTTTTTAAGTCTTATAGTATTTGAGAAACCGTGGTTTCAACATCCACACATACACACACACACACACACACACACACACAAAATATTATATGTCTTTTATACATTCTTCTATAAATAAAACTGTATCTTTCCTTAACCTCAAATTATTTTTCCTGTCGCAAAATCGGCAGGGAAGTAAAATGCAATGTTGCCATATTTATTTCCACAACCACATTTTAAAATTAAAGTAAATGATGTCCAGTATACAGTTATTTTAAATTTTTGTACAATTTGAAATAGTTTTTAATGTGATTTTCTTGTTAAATAAAAATAGATTATATGTACTAATTTTGAATTCTCATACGATATCAGAAAAAAATTAATACTTATCTCGTCAATAAAATTCCTTTTCATGAATCATTTTGGTTAAAAGACGAACTTCCCTGCTTGATAAATAAATAACTATTTATTTTACATGTATTTACATAAATTATTAATTCATATTCATGGCCAATATATTTTTTGTCGTTTAATATTAACAATATCTTCGTTGGATCTTGATAATGAAGCGAAAGAAAACATTTATCTCAAAAATGTTGAATCGCAACAGTTAAGCTAATTTCCATTTTAAGCCCGTAAAGGAACTGATAGATAACTTTATTTTAAGGACTTCAAACTGACAACTTTAACTTAAAGTGAAATTATAATATGAAACGTTTTTTTACCTTCCGCTACCCTAGGTAAGGGAGGTATAGAGATCGTGCTAAAAATCGGATATAGAGATTTTAGTGAATAAGCACGTTTTGATGTCCCCAGAATCAGATTTTAACATTTTTACAATGATGTCTGGGTCAAACAAAAACAATACTTTAATAACAAATTTGACATATTTAAACGAAAGTCACTGTCACGAAGCAATTTTCATTAAAATTAATAATGAAACCGTGTTAAGAAAAATTTAGTATTTTAATATGATTCTAATGAAATTAAGGTTTGTAAAAATAATATATTTTCCATCATACATAAATATTAGATATACGGGATAATTCGATTTAAGTTTGATGTTTGCAGCATTATATATCAAACAGCTCTCAATAAGAACGTGATTTCAAAGTGTCAAATAATAGTTTGCAACTACACATTTACGAAGTGGATAATGTACGGCGAAGAATTTACACAGATTGCGTTTCAGAGCATAAGGAAGTTGGTGATGCTTTTGACAATAATGTGTGTGACGATTTTTCCTTAAAATATATTAATGATCCAAAACTTCGCAAAGTTGGTATTTAATACTCTTATTTAATTTGAAACAACATATTAGATTTTGACTATATATGTTAAACCGGATGTAGTACTTAATTTGAAGCTCTAACAGATTTTTCAGGAAAAACATAATAAAATATAATCCAAAATTTCGTGTTACAAACTTTTCTATTTATTGGAAAAACAAAGTAGATTTTGTTTACAAAAGATCAATCGGAAGTGAAACTTTACTTAAAGCTCATTGCTATTTTAAACATGGAATTGACGGGAGGTCATGTGCTGGCCACATCAGATTTTTAACTTTTAAATCAAACTTAAAAGTAAAGTGACTTTATATTTATTATGAAACTGACCGTAAATACATTAAGGTCCAGTCGTTTGTAATCTGCAGGAAAACTCGAAAAAATTCTCCGCAGTGAACGTGTTAAACTTAACAGTTCCCAAACATAAAATTACAAATTTATACCTTGTTTAATAATTTATCTACTTGTACCTACATTAAAATTTCCCTGACAAAGAAAATGTAAATACTCCGAGTCTAGACGATGCGTTTAAAAACTGACCGGCCCTTCCAGAAAAAGTATCTTTTACTGACCACTCATTCGTGTAGCTCGCTCGATTTTTGCTGCGGAGCGAGTCTTGTCGAAGCATCAAACGCTATCGCCTTTCAACAGTGGGAACCCAGGTTGGAATCCGTTAGAACTGGCCAGTGGTCAGTGGTTTACGCCATGGCCTGCAAGGGTAGAGGTGTAGGGTCGGCAGGATGCCTTCCCGTTTTCGAGGGATTAATTAAATGACCGGGGTTTGTTTTTAATTTGGCCTGGGAAAGGGTTACGACCATTTGCATATTTTGAACTTGAGATATTTTTGTATGGGACTTTGTAGGGCTGTAAATTTTGCTAGCAATTATTTGAATCTTGATGATGGTTATTTTTAAATATGATGAATAAACCCATTTGTGAGTTACAGATCTTTTTGAACTTTTTACCAAAAATTGGGTATGTATAACATTTCGACACTATATTATAAACTCATTGTACAATATATACGATTTTCTAATGAACTAATATTTTATATTTTATATTTCACATTTTAATTAAAGTAAAAGATAAGAAAAATATTAAATATGAATATCACAATATATATATTTAATACTTTATAGATATTACTGAATATTTATATCTATTTGAATATTTATAAATTATATTTAAACTAATTTTCAATATATACCCACATAAATAAAATTAAATAATAATTGAGTCTAGACAATAATAAAATACAATGCATTGTAATAGTATACCGTGAGTATTTTTTAACGTGAAACATTGGGTTGGTCATATCCATGGTTACGATTCGACATTTGATTGACAGCAATGTATTTGCGTGTCCCATTTAAAATGAAACATAGGGAACGAATTTGACAGATGGATTATATTTAAATATTGTAAGAAATTTAGCCAAGTCAGAAAACCACTCAAGAGCACTAAACATATTTCGGGCACAAGGTACACACAATATTTTTTCTACAATTAAATTTAATTTTTAGGAAACAGGTATAATTATTTAAACAAAATTAACCTCTACTGACATCTTGTCAATATGACTGATAACCGTTGAATTTTCCTATAAGTTACGACTTGGCATTTGATTGACAGTAATGTATTTGCCTGTCTCATTTAAAATATAGGGAATGAATTTGACAGAAGTTTTATATTAAAATATTGTAAGAAATTTGGCCAAGTCAGAAAATCACTCAGACACTAGGTGTACATAATATTTTTTCTACAACTAAATTTAATTTAGAAAGCAGGTATAATTATTTAAACAAAATTAACCTCTATTGACGTTTTGTCAAATGTCAAATTCGTTCCCTATGTTTCATTTTAAATGGGACACGCAAATACATTGCTGTCAATCAAATGTCGAATCGTAACCATGGATATGACAAACCCAATGTTTCACGTTAAAAAATACTCACGGTATTAAAGAACGAATGTCATAATGGGCCCATAAACAAATTTTTAAAAATATTTTTAAATGAAGCAATTTTGAAGCAATTCGTGGTATCAAAAATCATAATTGTTTTTTTGTATAACTGCATTTGATTTTTAAAGAAAGCTATAGCTTTCTCACACCAGTTTGTGTAGTAGGCTGCGCGAAAAAGATACCAATAGTGTGACGTCATCATTCAAATATCCTCAAAGTAATTATTAAAAAAATGTTTTTTTTATCTTAATCGTTATTTATTGAGTAGTACCGTAGTACTTTAAGGCTAAAGTGTACATTTTATTATTTTTTGTTATGGTTTATGGCCCATTGCTATTTTATTTTGTGAGAAGGAACCCTTCGAACAAAATAATAGACAAATATGACATGAGTTCTTTATACCAGTTTTTCTATTTTGCTCTTCCTATGCCTTTTTTAAATGAAAAATAGTAATGTCAAAATTTAGAGAATTTTGTCAGTTGGTCGTATTAATATGACGTTTAATAATTCTTTTGACAACTCTAACCTTATTTTTGTAACACCATACGATATTTTCTATTTCATGCTAAATTTACTACTTTGTGCCTTCTCTTCTTCTTATTCTTAGTTTTAAATTCAAAATTATATGAAAATAAAATATTTAACAATCGTTTTATTCGTTTAGTTAACGAGATTTGACATTTGATAATTTTGAAATTCTAAAATAAATTTTACTAGTCTATTACATCACTCGAATGAGCTATTAACGAACTATTTTGTGTACTGTAATAGCTTTGTTACAGTGTAAAATAGAAAAAATATTTTATATGTATGTACATATATGCATGTTTTTATTTTTAACTGTGAATTAAATATTTTGAAGAAATTTATGTAAAATATATGTGTACGTAATTGTTCATGTGTAACCATAAATTACAACATAAAGAATATAATTTAGAATACATTTGGATGTACTGTATTCATTACATCATGACATAAATTACATAAGGAAATAAACAAGGAAAAATAATACACTTTCTGACAGCCTTCCATAGGAAATTCAAATTAGATTTTAATTCGCGGAATTCGGTATTACATGCATCGTTAAAGGGTAGAGTGACTAGATTCCATTTTGCAAAAAAAATAATTTAAATATAGGTAGCAAGCAATATAGACACCCTTGATGAAAAATAACCTTTATTATATAGGTGTCTCTTAAATTTAACCATAGATTCCTGAGGCTAAAACATGACGATTTAACTAAACTTGCTTCTACCGGAAAGTGTACCATTTGGCCAGTATTCTGCTTCAAAGTTCTTCGAAAAAAAATAATAAATTTTGCTTATAATAACAGAACGCTTTATTCGATTTGGATGAAATTTGGTACGACAGTTCATATGGTTATGTCATCTTTTAAGATAATTATTATTAGTGAACTACTAGTATATGAAACTTAGGTGTCCCAACATTGATTATACCGTAACTTTTTAATGGCCATACCGATAACGTAAAATTATTTATTTTCACTGTATAAGTAATTATATGTAAACCATAAAAATTTATTCTGTTAACAAAAACATAAAATTCTTATTTGAAATTACAAAAATAGCATTTATTATTTGTTTTTATTTATTGAGATGATAAGGATTCTTGGATTTAACAGCATCGATCGAAGAATAATTGTTTATTTATTACAATCAGGACGACGTTTTGGTCATGTTTATGACCATTTTCAAGCTTACAGGAATTTTATAAAGTTTAACGTTGAAATATACAAATGTGAAAACTAAAAATAATTCTATATTATTACAATACCTAGATATTCTGTACGTGAACTATTTTCAGTAACATCATTGCTATTTTAAAGCATTACAAAATAGTTCTTGTAGTACACCTTGTTATCAAAAGTTGGATAAGAGAACAGTAGTATGTTGCCAATGAAAGATGTGTACTGTAGTATAGCTCACTTTGTTTCAATTTATGTATTTATTTTTATTAGTTTGACATTACTCCAAGTATTTCAAGACTTTAATTTCAATTTATTTAAAGAATTTGTGAGATTGTAATAGTTGTTTTCGAGATTATAATTAAGAAGAAGTGTCCTACAGTTTATACAGCATTTTCAAAATATTTATGCTAAAATAATATATTAATGTCACACAATAATGCTTAAAACAAATGGTGTAAATATTAAATTCTGCGTCCAATTCAACATCACATTTTATTTTGTTTTGTACCAAAGCAAATTAATTGAAATTGAATCAAAATTACAAACAAATGTAATAACGTTTTATCATTATTAAAAATTAATATTTCAAAATTTAAAATATACCGTTCCTGGGGAACCGGGTCCGATTCCGACAGACGCCAAATATTTCCAATTTTAAATGGCACGAAAATGACCCCTGTGGTGCACTCTCCACACCAGCTATGAGTACCCGTGAGGTGACGCCTGGTAAAACGCCCACATGGTAAAATATATCGTCATCATTACCGATGTCTACATGTGTTCTAAATACTGGCACACCCAGAAATGGGTAATATGCCGTGATGATATATTTTTTATTTTAAATTTTAAAATATAGTTATGTAGCTTTTCTTAGTATGAATAATTCTCCATTTTCAATTATAATTACTCTAACGTTTAAGGTTGTGTCCGATGTTGCACTTTTATCACTCTAATATCTAAATCCTAAATTTATATGCCCTAAATCTAGTTACTATTTAGGATTTTAGGAATTAGATTTTAGAGTTTTGCAAGAGCACACTATGCCTTGAAGTTGACGCGCTCTAATTAAACAAATCATATTCGTTACTATTTGTGCAAAATGTCAAATTTACTGTCAAAGAATACCTTATTAGCTTCTATTTTATGAAATATAATATTAATATTTAATCTGAAGCATCAAATTAAGTCGAATTGTATAATACGTTTTTGTTAGTTTAAAGTGTTGCCATACAAACCAATGTATGTCATTAGTGTGCCATTCGGAGTTGCATTTATATGAAAAAGACCTAAATCCTAAAATCTAAATGTCAAAATACGACATCGGACACAGCATAAGATATAAAATTGATAAATGTTCATGCCTATTTCCAATTATTATTAACCACGAAAGTTATTTGCCACATATTTATATATTTTTATTAGTATTGAAAGAGATCGATTTATGTAACTCCAATAATTATTAGCGAACTCTACTGTTTGAGAACAAAACAAGCTGCTTAAGTGCTTAACACGCAGTTTCATAAAACAGTATATCAAAAAACGAGTTTTAAAAGACCTGTTTTTTCGCACGCGTCAAGATTTAGAAAAAGGGGGATTGGCGAATTTTTTAAATAAGTACGAAAAAATGTCTTATAAAATGAGTTCATTATACTATTTTTTTCTTTCATTTATTAAGTCTACTATATACTAAAATATTTATTAAAAAGTTGCTACATTAAACCAAGTTGATTTCGGGAAATTTGAATGTTCAATGTTGTAGTTGGTAACGCTGGATTGATATTTATTCTATTTATGACAGTTCATGTCAATTGTGATTTTATGTCGTTTGCAAAGTTAAGTAAATTCATATAGTACCAACCTTCTAAAACAAAAAATTGCATATCGAAATGAAGGCTCTTTCGATACGCAATTGGGTTTCGTAAAGACTTCATTAGGAACGCAAAATAAAAAAATAGAAAATTTAAAAAATAATAGAGGGTCCAATTATAAGTTTATTTTTTTATATATAAATGTGACAGATTATTTCATAGTATAGCATAGAGTGCTATGTATATGTTCTATGTTCATAAGGTTGCCAATGTAAATATAGTATTTAATCAACCACAGATGTCTACAAAATCGGCTGTTATTTTTGTAACACTCTGCATCTCCTTGTGCATAAATATGAATAATAGAATTATGATTCAACATTTCTGATTGTTATATAAAATTCGCGACATACTGTATTTCAACGGCACGTGCATTACCCAGCTGCCAAAAACCTATTCATCTTCCGAAGCAAACACAACTTGTTTTCAAAAACACCCAAACTACATAATACTTCGCAATCGGCCAGTGAACAAACATTTTGCAACTCTTTACCCCATAAAGACCACAATCCCTTTCTTTTAGATCTACATCCCCATATGCCACATATGTAAATAAGTACGTAATGATAAGCGAATGTGATCCTTAATGCAGCAGCTGTAAAAGGGTTGTGTCATATTGCATATTCTGACACAACTATCAAGGATTGAAGGGTGCGCTGCAAACACCCACGCAACAGGGGATGAAGTGGTGAAAGTGCATTTGTTCATCTGTCAACTGTTTGTGAATTATGAGCAAGGCCTGCTAGAACTTTCACATCCAAATTTGAATAGAAGAATTTGAAATGCTTAAAATATTTTCTACGAATTATTACGGGCTGTTACAAGAATTTTTATATGACTTGTAAGTAGTAAATTTTAAAAGATATTGTTTTTTAAATAGCCTCAAATTTGAAAATATCACGAAATATCCATTAGATAATTTATAATTAAATATTAAAATTTGTGTAATATTTTGAAAAGGTCACACGATCTAAAACAGAATGTGACGTCAGAGTACGTACAGTTTAACATGTGACGAACTATCGCCTACTTTTATTTATATAAATAACGTAAACTGTTTTCCTATTGGCTATGAATGGCACCGTCAAATTAAAACAAAGGGTTCCGCTGGTTTAGGAGATATAGCCGTTTTATTGAAAGCGCAATTTGCCGAGATCTTATAAGACCTCAAGAGACACACAATGGGGTATTCCACTCAATTTTTTATTATTATTTTAAATAAAACTTCATTCAGTTTTGAAGCAATTCATAGTATTAAAAAATCTTAATTAATGTTTCACAAGAGTCTTGCATTTTTCTTGTTCTTGTCTTGTTCTTGCATAAAATGCAAGACAAGAACAAGACAAGAGTTATATAGTTCGTTGCAAGACAAGACAAGAATCTGCCCTGGAAGAAAAGTGCAAGAATAGCAAGATTTTTTTAGTATTTTCTTGCATTCTTGCAATATTATATTACAATTCAATATATCAACATTTTATTATAGGTTTTACCTCTAGCTAAGCTGACATTAATCGAAAATGCTAAAAAGATTTTGGTAACAATTGACAACCGGAAGTAGTAGTTTCTTAAAAAATCTTCTAAATATTATATTTTGAAAATTTATAGTACAAAAAATAATAAAGAGCATTAAGTACTCAATCTGATTTAAATTTTCTTATTATATCTTCTATAGATTTAAAGATAAAAAATCTGATATGGCCAGCACATGACCTCCCGCTAATTCGATGTTTAAAATTGTAATGAGCTTGGAGTTAAATATCACTTTATCGCTTGTAAACAAAATCTAATTTGTTGTTCCAATAAATAGAAAAGTCTTTAATAAGAAATTTTGTATTATATTTTATCAAGTATTTTTTTTTGAAAATTTGTTAAGAGCTCTTAGTTAAGAACCACATCCGACTTATCATATATACTCAAAATCTAATGTTGTATTTAATCATATACGAGTTTTAAAACCAAATTTGAGAAGTTTTTTTTTATCATATTTTAATATATTTTTCAAGGAAATCAGTTCAGAGCTTCAAGTAACGTACCACTTTAGGTTTACTAATATTAACAAGAATCTAATATGTCGGTCTCATTAATATAAAAGTGTTAAATACAAGATTTGAAAAGTTTTCAATTATAGCATAATATATTTTTCACGAAAATCTCTTCACAGCTTCAAGTAAAATATCCCTTCCGATTTAAATATGTTGTTCCTATCGATATGAAATTGCAAGACAAGAAATATGCAAGAGTCTTGCAAGCAAGACAAGATTTTTGCTTGCAAGAGTAACACAAGACAAGAAATTGCCTAGCAAGACAAGAAATCTTGTCTTGTGAAACACTAATCTTAATTGTTCCTAGTTTAACAGTATTTTATTTTCGAGAAATCAGTGTAACGTCACATTCCCCCTATACTTGTCTTTCTCACACACACTGCTCTGAGTACGCTACGAGAGAAAGATAACAATTGTATGACGTCAATTTCCCCTTTTAGCAAATGTGAAATATCTCGTACGGAAATTATTTAAAAAATGTTTTCATCGTTTTAACTATTATTTATTGAGCCATACTTTAAGTTAAATTGAATATTTTGTTTTTTTTTTGTTATGGTGGAATACTCCATTTGCACTATCGTATCTAGCGGCAACATGATCTGCTATCTCTCTCGCATATGACGTAAATTCTGTGTCTATTCAACAAAACTTTAGGCGGTAAATTCAAAATAGCTCACAGGCAAAGCCAGGATGAATCGCAAATTAAAAATAAATAGCCATTGAAATGGATGAAACCCCAGTCCCATATTTCCCAAAAATTTTCGGGAACTTTAAATATTTTTTGTAGGTATACTTAGTACCCCCTACAAAAATATCAAGATACCCATACTCACCCGTATTGCTGGTAGTGTAAACGGACGTCCTGTGCGCTGTGAGGAGGGCGTGTTGGTGCTGTGCGACACCTGGTGGGGCTCCAGCGCCTGAGAGGATGCCATGGAGAAGGGCCTTGTGGCCAGCAGCGACCGCCGCGACCACACTCACCGGAGCGGGAGGGACGTCCCTGCACTTGGGCGGAGGGGAGGGCGAGGCCCCCAGACCTGGGTAGGGGAGCTCGGTTGTGTCTACTGAAACAAAGAACAAGAGTTAGGGATGGTCATTTTAAAAAGTAAACTGTTAAAAAATTCCAATGAAATGTCAAACTAACTGCCTTCCTGTAATATCTAAATCAACGTTAATTTTTTAAGCAAATTCCATTCTTAGCTAATTAGAACTTAAAATTTACATGTGCCCATATACCTATTAACTAATATATTGCTAATGCTCGTATCTCTCCCATAAGAGTAGCTGAAGGAAACACTGTGAAATGGAAATATCATTTCTGCATAAGTCTATCTCACACAAACGCCCAACTTCGAATTATGCGCAAGCTTGGAAACCTTGACTACTATTGGCTAACGCTGACGGCGTCGCTGGCTGGGCTGCGTTCCAAAATCCACAATATTTTCAAACGTAGATGCTCACGATTCTCAACATATGAAAGTAATTTGCCTTCTTGGAAAACACTCCTCATATACTCACTATTACACACTCTAATCAGTTTTTCCCAAATAAAACAACAAGTGCCGGAAAAACACAATAAAAGGTTACGGCACGATATTTCTCCGTAAGACACAATGCAAACTGAAGGTTTGGTTGTCCAAGATCAGCTGGTGGCCGCCATGTTGAAACGTCACGTGCAGGTGTCCTATAAAATATAAGGTGTACCGTAACTTTAAGTAAAACTTAGCAAAGGAGAACTTAAGTTTACGTGCAAACGGCCATAAGAGTGTTTAGGTGAGTATTTAGAGAGTGAAATCTCTTCTGTAAACATCTATAAAATGTATAAAAAATATTCTAACAACTCTTCAATCATCTATTATTAACAATCTTTCAACAAAAGTAAAATAAACATAAACAATTGAAGAAAGCGTATCCGAAGACTAGTGAGTAATTTCTATATCTCATCTACTAGCGCCTCTAGTGGCCGCATAGCGCAACAGCAGCGACAGTTGACTGTCGACCGGAAGGGAAAGTTTCCCTTGACCCAAATGGGATTCACCTAGTGCTCAGATCTAGCAAGCGGCTCGCCGGAGTAGAATGTCAGTTGTTTCACTCACTGCTACGTCATACGCCGCAGCCAATCGCCGGTGACTCTCTCTTGTTTTTAACTAATGTTCCACATTTGTTTGGATGAGACAGTCACTTGTTTCATAATAGATATTTGATAGGTAATTGAGGTGAATCTTTATCGTTACTTCATAAGACACACTTCAAAGGAACATTAATTTTGTATAGACTCAAAAATATACGGTTATTGAATAATCCTTCTGAATCTTCCGAATATAGAATTTTAGGTATACAGGCTGTTCAATTTTAAGTAGCCACCATTGCTATCTCGAGAACTATAAGAGATACAAAAACGGTTAAATGGGCACACATTTTCTATTTCACAAGACAGTTTTAAAGAAAAGTGATATTTTTTTCGAACAGTGGTTCTCAAAATATGGGACCCAATTTATTTATTTTAAATGAGAACATATATTTTATATTTTCTCATTCGTTAGAGAATTTAATCCTGAATCCAGTGATACAATACTTTTATTTAAAATGAACAGCCTGTATTGGGCTTCCAAAATTACAATGCGCCACTGGTGGCAGATTTCTGAACTGAGTGAGGTGTACATGTACAAAGGTGGTTGTTTTATTCAGGGATTGTATTTACTTGTATACGAATTTTAATACGCTTTTATCTTCGGCTATTATTGTTTTATTCTTAGTAGGATCTGAATTACTGCTAATATAACAGGTAAGTTTTTGTTTTTTTTATAAAATTAATGAACAAATTAGCAGATATGGAATTTATAGGTTAAAGTTACAATGGAGTTTTCTCCGAAAATATTTACCACGTAATATTATGTGGCCACTATTTATTACTTGCTGGCCTTCCACCATATTTCTAGATGATACACTACAATTCCCAAATCTACAAATAGTATCTAAATCTAAGCAAAGAAAATTGTTCATTATGAAAGAAAAACAATTAAATATTAAAACATTAAAATATGACTAAAATACTCTTAACCTACAAATACTTACTAAAATTAACCCTATTAACTAAAATATTATTAAAACTATCACTAAATTGTTACTACAAGAAAGATCAAACTCAATCCTACCGAAATTAACAAAAAAAAAAAACACTATACTAAATCCGAAATTAAATTAAAAACTACGAAAATTAGTCTCACACCAATTGTACTCTTATAGAAGCCAGCGAAAAATGTACCATTCGTTTGAATTTTGACGTTTGACGTCAGCGCCATCTTTTGATAATTTGGAAGCCCAATAGAGTGATTCATAACTTCGTGCACAAACATTAAAGACACTAGTACACTCTGTATATGTATATATGTATTTTCCTTTCTCGAGATGGTGAAAACACCATTTAAATATTTATAAAATTAAACTTTTCTGTATCCGTTTTTTACTGACATTTTTGCTCTACTTCTCTAGTGTAAAATAGCAGAAAATAATGTTGAAACTTGCGTTTTTATGTTATAATGAAACGAGCAAAACAGAGAGGATTTCCTTTAGTAATTTCATGTGAAACTTGTAAAATTACTAAAAAGCTAAGCTAAGGATGTATGCTACGTTATAATTATTTAAATATGCATCGTATAGAAATGTGAAAAAGAAAAGGATGCGCACTAGAGAAAAGTGATTATTATTTCTGGCGCACGACACTCTATTTCCGTTCGATTGGTTTTCTTTGATCAGGCGACCTATATTATAGATATTTATACTTTTATTTATTAAATCCGTTCTTTATAATTGACGCATTTAAGTTCAAAGGGAAAACTCTAAAAAATATTATAATATGATTTTTATAAACGACTGTAAAAACTATATAAATATTAAAATAAAAAGGACTTCAGTCTTGTATTAGAATTGTTTTATTTCTTTGTCTATGTTTCAAAATTATTTATTCTTTCATCAGGACACTATACGTAATAAAAATATAAGATACAATAATCGTTTACATAATAGTTATTTATGTATTACGAGCGTAAGGAGGTTTTTAGGGCGTGCGGCGGGATTTTGAACCCGAGGCGTAAGCCGAGGGATAAAACACGTCAAAGGCTATAAAAGCAAGTTACGCTCGTGGTACATACAAAACTTTATGCACGGACGAAAATTTTCAAATTATGAGTGTTAGAAAAATTGTACCGAAAAGAATTTGTCCTCGTACGTCCAGTATCTAGTGTTGCTATGAAAGTTTATTGTTTGTTTTTTAGTTAAGCCATTTGAGTTTTATTTTGTGTATCTCCGTGCTTTCCATACAAATATCACAAAATTAATTTTCAGTTTTCATTAAAGAATATAAAAATTTTAGATTTGTAATAAAAACTTTTCATGTTGCCTGTTTAAATTGTTTATATTGTAGGTTATAATTTGGTTTGACGTTTCATTATAGCCCGGCGGGCTATAATGAGGCCCGCGGGCTATAAAATGTCGTTTATGTGAAAGAAATTCGTGTATAATTGTCAAATTATGATATGTCCGTGCATAAAAGATAATGATGATAAAATAGTAATCGTTAAAGTGAATTAGATGTGTCATCAGCAATTTATATTGTCAACAAAGAAGAAATATCCTTTTCCTGAAAGATGTGTGCCGCATAAATTATGTGTCGAAAACAATATTATTGTAAGCAAGTGCGAATCCTGATGCACGGTGCGTTATTTCCGAAGACACTCGATATCACTCGGCTTTTTTCGGCACCGAAATCAGGTTAATTATTGTTCTTGTGTAATATACAGGAGGTATTTTTTATTTCAGAGTAAAACGTATATCCGGAAGTTATTTAGAGTCTGAATTTAAATTGTTTTCAAAATATAAATATTTTGATAATTTTTTCCGTTTTACCTTTCGTTACCCTTCATAAGGGAGGTATAGGGATCGTGCTAAAAATCGTATGTCGAGATTTTGATAAATTACATTTTAAGGTCCCTAAAATCCGATTTTAACATTTTCACGGTGTGTGTGTGTGTGTGTGTGTGTGTGTGTGTGTGTGTGTGTGTGTGTGTGTGTGTGTGTGTATGTGTGTGTGTGTGTGTTTACGTGTCAACACTAACTCAAATACTATCATTCAAATAATTTTGACACCTTGTATTTCTATCTTGTTCTAATATGAAAAGACAAGCGGAAATGACACGTTACTTGAAGCTCAAAATAGTTTTTCTTAAAAAAAAAATACCTTTAAATATATTTTTTCGCGATTTATGTTATTATTAGAGTTAATATTATTAATTTTTCTATAGATGTGCATTCATACTTTTTCTATATATTTTATTAAAAATTTAAATGTCTGTTCTCATTATTATAAATTATATATTTTCTTTTTCCTATCATTAAAATTATACGTCCGTATCATATTTGTTTATTTATCTCTTCTTCATATTCACCATACTTTGCCAACCTAAATCGCAGTTTAATAATATCCTCAATATTTCGCGTTCTTTTCCATGTGCCAGATGACTAAAATAACACATAGTTGCCACTTCAAATCAATATTTTCCGGGTATCTCGTCTGTGGTTTATTAGCAATAACTCATGCCAGATGTCCTCTCTCACGTCAGTCTTCAACATAACCTCAATTCAGACAAGAAGAAGATTCAACATTGATATCATTCGCAACATCGGCATGCCAGACACCCTACAAACTTGAGAGCGATGAGACAGTTTTACTGACATAGTTTCGTTTTTGAATAGAATGGAGAGTAGTTCTATTCTTCTGGTTATAATGACATTTGTGACATAACCTCAAAATGAGGACTGCAAGGTGTATAATTTGTAATAGACCAATCCAGAATGACGTCACCTGCCCTGCACAGGAGTGATTTTAACCTCACTTTAGAATATTTTTAAAAATTATTTAATTATATATCTTATGATTTACATCGAGAAATTTTGATTTTGATACAATTCATTCATAAAATTAAACCATAAATTTTTTCATGGCTACATCATTGAGTAAATTATGTATGAAATTTATTTCTGACAACCCTCACGAAACTCATTTGTTCTATACCTACTTGCATTTTTAAAAATATCAAAGCATGGGCATTAAGACTAAACAATTTCAAATTAAATAAAATAAATAAATAAATATATCATCACGGCATATTACCCATTTCTGGATGTGCCAGTATCTACAACACATGTACACATCGGTAATGATGACGATATATTTTACCGTGTGGGCGCTTACCAGGCGTCACCTCACGGGCACTCATAACTGGTGTGGAGAGTGCACCACTGGGATCACTTTTGTGTTATTTAAAATTGGAAATATTTGGCGTCTGTTGGGTTTCCCCAGGTTCACGACCAGACACTCAGGCACGCGGCCACGGGAATAAACATTTTCAAATTGAGACTAAACAATGGGGTCCTATACCATTTTTCTTTTATTTTTTTTCTGTAAGAACAGGATAAAATAAGAATTTTAGTGCAAACGCGACTTAAAAATTTTACGTAATAAGCGAGATATGAATTTTTAAAGTTCAAGAATTTGTGCGTGACGTAGCAGGTACTAACAAGTGATCGACAAACAATGGGACAAACTGTTAGTTATAGAGGGAACAATTTTTTTCATGTTTGCATAGCTGAAATGTTTGTAAATAAAAACTTATACGTTATATTCATGAAAAATTATTATTAAGTATAAATAACGTAAATAATAACCTTTTTTCCTAATAAATTATAGAACATTGAAACAGTTTGACAATATTATTACACAAAGCATGACGACGGATGGCGCCAGTGTTGGCCTGTTTTGAAGTTTCAATATTAATTTAACTAATATTATTATTAATTTAATTAATATTACAAGTTGATTTAATTATAAATATATTATTATTGTTAATATTACTAGATGTTATAATTAAACAAATTCATCAAACACAAACTTGTTAAATGTTTTGTTATGGAACAACATGACATTTCATATTCTTTTAAAGGTGACCGCTAAAGACGCGCGAATCTCCTTTTTAAAATCAGGCGACCAATCAAATTCTTAGTACCTAACGCGTCATACCCAATTAGTAATCATCTTCAATCACGTATAGTTTGTGACCTAGTCAATATTTAAAGAAAATTTTTTCACTAATACTTATTAATTTATGTATATTTTCGTCTTCTTATTTAAGATAGTTAAAATATGACTATGGTATAGGACCCCATTTCAAATTGAGAATAAACAAATTAAAATTGAGATTAAACATTTTCAAATTGAGAATAATTAATTTCAAATTAAGAATAATTAATATCAAATTGATTATTTTTTGACATTTCTTAAAACCAACGAAATATTTTATTACCTGTCACGTGTCAGCGTTTTAACCAATCCTGGCATTATTATAGAGAGAATAAAGCTTAAAGATTATTACTTTATAAAAGGATACAAATTATATTGGAATATACGAATAAAAGTTTACTGTTAAAATATTTGTTTATGGGTCATGAATTTAGTAGAATTCGTTGCAAATTACAATAAAGTGCACGCAAAAAAAGAGTAGTGTAAAGGTCATTGTTTAATGTAATGCGTTTCATTTCGGGAAACAATTGCAAATGTGGACGAGGTAAAAACAAAAACGCAGAATGTGTAAACATTGACGAAGCAGGAAGTCGAAATCGCATACATTCCAATTTAGCACGGTGGAAATGTCATTAATATTTGCAGAGAATAGCGAACTTCGCATCCGTCAAAAGTGTCGCAACCGAATTTCAAATTAACCTACTTTGCTACATAACAATCCCAACGACTCGGAAATAGCGAAACACGGCAGAAAAACAACTCAACTTGCTTTATCTACACAACAATATATTCATACACTCATCTTAATTGACTGTTAAACCATAATTATTATCTTTAACTCTTTCTTTTGCAATTAAAATTATCGGACTTTTTTCTTGTTTCATCCTTCACCTATTTTATAAGGAGATAATTGTTTACAGCTGTGAAACAATTGAATAACAATGATGATTTATGTATGTTATCTCCTAAATCTGTAAACACATTACAACATATTGACTTAATATTAATCTTATAGTTCAAACAATTATATAAAATATTACTTCATCTTACTATGCACACAGATTTTCTTTTAATATCTAATTCTCATTAACTCCTTTTTATATTTCAGATTCTTTAAAACAAATTCCTGCTCTATTTAATACTTTATTATATTACAAATATTATAAAAATAGTTTGTTTTTTCACGAGGCATATTCTATACTTTTTCTACGACTGTACATTAAGACAGCAGAAATAGACTTTTTAGATTACTGTAGCTGACCTGACCGAATGAAGCAGTGAATAGTATTTAAGCTTCAAGCCGTGTCCAATAAGATCGAAGTCATAGCTTGTCAAGAAGGTTATTATATTATTTAGAGCCATGCAAATCAGTACGTTACATTTTAACAATGGAAGTAAAAAAAAAAACTTATTAGTTTACAATATTATATTAAAAAAACAGTTTACAATATTATATTAAAAAAACAAGTATCATAAGGCAATATGGTAACATATGAGTACAAATTTGGGAAACGAGCCGAAAGGCGAGTTTTACAAAGGGCAAGTGTGTTAACAGGCATTATGAAACATGTTTTCATACCATTTTTTCCATTAAGCTAATTTTACAATGAGATTTTTAAAAAATGCGACTTATAAAATATGACTTGATGTTTTTTTGTCAGTTACGTTGGTAGCGCTAACAATTGAAATTTCATATTTTCAAAGTTCGTGTATTGTTTGTTGCGAATTTTGTCTTTGTATGTAATAATAATATCATCACGGCATATTACCCATTTCTGGGTATCTACAACACATGTAGACATCGGTAATGATGACGATATATTTGTACCGTGTGGGCGCTTACCAGGCGTCACCTCACGGGCACTCATAGCTGGTGAGGAGAGTGCACCACAGGGGTCACATTACATGTAACATTACATTAAAATAAAGTCTTAAGGGCCGTTTTCATAATAAACTTTATCTTCACTTTAACATTTTAAATTAAAATTAAAATTGTGTTCGTTTTCATAAATAGGTAACTTTAGCACTTTGGCGAGCTCTATAACATTACTTTAAATTAAAGATAAAGTCTTACAGTAAATTTAATTAAAGTCTTAAAGTGAATTTTATTATGAAAACGGCCCTAAAGTAATTTAAATTAAAGTGTCAATGTGTGCCTGATTTTGAAAACGGCCTTTATATCTTTTGAAATTAAATAAATAAATATATCATCACTGCATATTACCCATTTTTGGGTGTGCCATTAACTACACATATGACATCAGTAATGATGACGATATATTTTACCGTGTGGGCGCTTACCAGACGTCACCTCACGGGCACTCATAGCTGGTGTGAAGAGTGCACCACAGGGGTCACTTTTGTGCTATTTAAAATTGGAAATATTTGGCGCTGGTCGGGGTCGAACCAGGTTCCCCCAGGTTCGCGAACAGACACTCAGGCACGCGGCCACGGGACCCCATCTTTTGAAATTAAGAGTGAAAATATAATTATGCATTACAAACATTTGAATCTTTGCAAAATTTTGGTATTAAAATATGTTCGAATTTTTTTTATTGTTGTCATCAACAAAAAAACTAAATAAGGGCTTCAATAAAGTATTGTACTTTCGGCCTTTCAAAGTGTAAATGCGACCCATATTTTTGTCAGTATTGTATCTCAATCAAATATAACTCAAAACAACAAAATTATTTTTTCTAATTAGGTTAAATTGATTATCTCTCTATTTTTATCTCATTTTGTATACAAACTACGAACAAACCGTACCTTCTCCCACCCTTGATTTCGCAAATTAGTAAAAAACCCCATGATCTGCCAAACATCTTGTCCTTGGTTGCATCCAAAATAAATATCAGGATGTCTTTAAAAAATTAACTTAAAAATATCTCCGCCACTTCCTTGTGGCGTGTGCGTGGTGTAGTAAACAAAAATTACTGCACGTGTCGCGTGGCGTGTAAACGGACCTTAGCCGTAAGCAGATGAAGGGCATCTATTTCCACTGTCACAGCACACTAGATGTTAGAGCCACAGCCAAGATCAGGTGGCACTGTACGAATAACTTGCTATATACCTGTATATTTTGGGACACACCCACAACGTGAATATGGAAGAGTTCAGTGTGTTGGTTTCAGGGTCTCACATCATTTTTATTCATATTTCTAAAATAAATATGAAATCACATATTTTATATTTTACTAGTTACAGGATGTAATCATTTGTTTGAAGTTATACTAGATTGACGTTATTTGACTATATTTTAGTTTCATGTAAAAGAAGCTTTAGTTAACGGTTAAAAAAATGTGTTGTCAAAATCAAAATGTGTGCGGAAAATAAAAATATAATATTTTTACCTCTCGCTAAAAGAGGTATTGGATAATTGGATTCACGAATTCAAGATTTTAGTGAAAAAAGAAGATTTAAGGTCCCTACAGTCCGATTTTAACATTTTTACAATGACGCGCGCACGCGTGTGTGTGTGTGTGACGATTCCTCAAAAACTATAAGATTTAAGACCTATTTAATTATTAATTCCTCAATCTGACATTCATGGGCAGAGCTGAAAAGGTTTTGCTAACAATGGGCTACTTGCGTACCTTTTTTTATTTAATATTTTTGAAGAGAAAGTAAAAACTTGCTACCCGCATTTTTTCTTTTGACAAAATTTTTATTAATTAGCCAGAAAAAAAATAATGAAATTTGATTATTTGAATTCCCGCCATGTATGACGTAGAATTACGCCGCACCAATGAATAGTCGTAAAGCCACAGCGTGGTGCCGTCCCATAGTAATGGTATGTTTGTGCGGGTAATGTAAATCACCTGTTTGACGTTTCAATAATAGTTTGGAGGTTAGTATTTTAGTTTATCTTTTTGGTATCGATATTTTAAATTACAAGTAACTACCTATGTGTTTATTTATAAAGTAATTAATGTATTTGAGAGACCAGAGAGAAAAATGAACTAATGTCAAATTCAAATTAAAACTTTCTCGCACGTCATGCCATCTATTGATTACATTCTTAAACATGCTTCCCCTCCCCAGTTAAATATAAAGACGTCACAGAAAATTTTCTTTCTTGATTTAGTAAAAAAGAAATAATTATTTTAAAATAAAATTTATATTTTTATATATGTTTTCAATATAACATTAGGTACATAGTGACAGAAATCGAATTTTCAGTACCACCCAAGTAGCCCATTGGACAACCGGAATTAATAGAGTCTTAAAAAAAATTCTATATTTCACTTCACGTAAGAAAATAGCAAATGGCGCTTGAGAGCCGACCGTTTTTACATGCATTAAATAAATAATTTAAACCAAACTTTGCCAATAATAAATATATTTTTATCAAAGGGCAGAATTTATATCCCTATCTAAACCAACGCTATTTTCTTACGTAAAGTGAAATATAAATGTTATTTTTTGAAAATTTGTGTTATTCCTAACATTTCAGAACATAAAGTTCTACATCTGATACATTTAAATTTTTTATTATATCTTCTATAAATTTAGAAATAAAACCACTATAATATAAAGAGTAATCGGATGTAATAAATCGCACATACTAAAGTACTCCAAAGAAATCAGTTGACAAATTCAAATGTTTGTAATATTGTTTGTAAATGACAAATAAAAGTCAGTGTAAAAAATCAACAGTTTTAGTCACATTCTCAAAGCTTTTTTTGGGAAGTACATTTAATCTTTCTTATTGTTTTATTAATTAAATATAAAATTATAGGTAAAATGCATTTATCCATAAGTTATACTGCCAATATTGTTAATGTATTGGACGAATCTCTGATATTTAGGAACTTCCTCATACAACGATGAAACAGAAATAATGGGGTATTCCACTCAATTTTTTTTATTATTTTAAATAAAACTTCATTCAGTTTTGAAGCAATTCATAGTATTAAAAAATCTTAATTGTTCCTAGTTTCAGAGTATTTTATTTTCGAGAAATCAATATAACGTCATATTTCCTCTATACTTGTCTTTCTCACACACACTGTTCTGAGTACGCTGCGAGAGAAGGATAACAATTGTATGACGTCAATTTTCCCTTTTAGCAAATGTGAAATATCTCGTAAAGTAATTATTTAAAAAATGTTTTCATTGTTTTAACTATTATTTATTGAGCCATACTTTATGTTAAATTGAAATTTTCTTAATTTTGTTGTTATGGTGGAATACCCCATTAGAATTGTATGTGTGCAGAAGATCTGTTAAATACAATAAAAAAACAATATTTGGGTAAAGTTCTGTAAATTTTTAAAACGATGTTTCGACAGCGAAGTGCAATACAATACTTATATAATACAAAATGGAAATGGCGAGATGTATTGTGCTGGCCACAATAGTTTTATTTTTTTTATTTGTGAAGTTGTAATATACTATTATTAAAATCTAATTTGAAAGTTAATTTTCAATCACTTGTTCACTAGAAGAAATATACAGAAAATTAGTTAAGGTTTCCTAGCTAAAATTCTGTATTCTGTATGACCAATTATGACCTCTTGCAATTTATTATACTTAGTCAATGTCCTATTGCTTAATATTTATTGTTGGTTTTTATTATTGTGAAATAATTTGTTGATACTTATAAATATTTGTTAATTTGCAAACATTAAAATAATAATAATAAATAAATAAATAAATAAATAACCTGACTTTACAAATTCTATAATTTATTTTTAGTTGAACAACCTTAGGCAGTTCTATAAATTCTTAAAATCTTTTTCCATCTTTAAATTCTTCTCATCTCTAACGACGTAAACTCAAACACAGAAGCATTAGTGAAACGTTTGCCTTACTGACACACATATCTTCCTTCTCTATCTACGTAACGAGTGACGCGTAAGTGCATCCTTCTCACTCTCACTATTTCACTGCACTTAAGAAGAATGCTGCTACTTTTTATTTCGTTCTAATAACTTGGAGGATGTTTAGAAATAATTTTACAAAGTTTTTTAAATAAATTTTAATAAATAAATAATAGAGATAAATAAATATTACATGTGTTAGCGTGACTTTCATTTGTTTTTTGTGATGTGTGATGTGTTATCAGAAGATTGTACTATAAATAAAAATTAAACACATTGTTACATTAAAATTACTAAGTACACAATTTAAATAATTAAATAGTCTTCTTTTTATCTATTTTATGCATATTTTTATACATTTAGTCCATAAAATGAATTACAAAGTTTAAATTAATTTTTTCAACACTCTAATGTCCTGATTATATACATTTAGTTTATTTAAAAAAATATTTTTAATTACAGCAAAAACAATACTTAACTGCAATTTGATTACAATAACGAAAATGACTAAATCATATTCTTAAAAGGACAAAATGATACCCTAACCTAACCTAACTTGACAAAATGAGACATTTGGTGGCTGCCAACTTCGTAAACTTGATATTTTTGATTAAATATGCTAGCTTGTCAAAACTATAGTATTTATACACCAATTCAAATTAAAATTAAATATTTTCTAAATTAGTTCTACTAGTAAATGCAACTTATCGTTTAATTATAAAACAGAGTGATCAAAAATAAGTGAATCTGTTGGCAATAACATTTTTTTTTTTTTTAATTTAAATAAAAGTTCGTTTAATTTTGAAGCAATTTGTTGTATCAAAAAGTCATAATTGTTTTTTGTATAACTGCATTTGATTTTTAAAGAAACCTGTAGCTATCTTTCTCACACCAGTTTCTGTATTAGGCTGCGCGAAAAAGATACCAATAGTGTGACGTCATCTGTGACAGTGGAAATAAATTCAAATATCTCGTAAAGTAATTATTAAAAAAATGTTTTTTTTATCTTAATAGTTATTTATTGAGTAGTACTTTAAGGATAAAGTGTACACTTTATTATTTTTTGTTATGGTTATGGACCCATTCTGGGGATCATTTTATTTCACAGTTTACACAACACCAGGTGAAGGCGGAAATACTATTTGAAATGTCATTTTGACAATAAATACAAAAAGGTTATGTCAGAGCAGGGGCCTGATAACTAATAGGATTTTGAGTGATTGAAATGTTTTAGATGATTGCTCTATGGGTAAAGATAGAAATAAAAGTACAATCATTTTAATAAAAAAATGTAAACATACCCAAATTTAAATTTTCAAATGTCACTGCCAACTGTCAAAAACAGGAAATCAATTTATGTATCAGTCTTACCAATTTCAAATATTTTTGAAGTATTGCCAATTGAATCAGTTATTTTTGATCACTCTGTATTATTATTATAATGACATAATATGAAACAATTGAAAAATAGTACGAATAAAACAACCATATTAAGTAATGAGTAAGTACTTATTTTATCATTAAACAAAGGAAAACCATCTTTTCGTTAGTCACTTCTATTTCGCCAACAAAATTCACGTAACAGATTAAAAATAAACAGTAAAAAAATAGCATCGCAAGTAATATGTATTCCTACGCACCATAACTCCTCACAAATGTCTAAACTATAAAATCAAGTGTCACCATTAGAAAAAATTAGAAAAATCTCAAGTTCACACTTACATAACCAACAAGGAAGTCAATGGCCGTTTGAAGGTCTGCTGCTATTTGCGAATTCCGATTCAAATATAAATAACGCGAATTAGAAAAGGTTATCGCGAATATTTATTCGAATTAGCATAACATTATGAGGCGTTGACGAAATATAGTTCTGATAGAGGAAAATAACATTGGACGATGGCTGTGAAAAAAAATGACGATAAAGAGTTGCTGAACTTATTTGGCATTGAATTAGAGATATTAAAAATAATTGAACCACAAGGGTTAAGTTTATTTTTTCACTAATATCTAATTTTTAAGATAACTAAATTTGAGTTTTTAAAATAAAAACAAGAACTAATAATTCTGGAAGCTTAACAGTAATCAGCAGAACACTTTTTTTTTAACAATAAATTTACAAAGTACAATGGGGTCCTATATCATTTTTATTTTATTTTTTTTTCTGCAAGAACAGGATAAAATAAGAATTTTAGTGCAAACGCGACTTAAAAATTTTACGTAATAAGCGAGATATGAATTTTTAAAGTTCAAGAATTTGTGCATGACGTAGCAGGTACTAACAAGTGATCGACAAACAATGGGACAAACTGTTAGTTATAGATGGAACAATTTTTTTCATGTTTGCATAGCTGAAATGTTTGTATATAAAAACTTATACGTTATATTCATGAAGAAATTATTATTAAGCATAAATAACGTAAATAATAAGCATTTTTTTTCCTAATAAATTATAGAACATTGAAAAAGTTTGACAATATTATTACACAAAGTATGACGACGGATGGCGCTAGTGTTGGCTGTTTTGAAGTTTCAATATTAATTTAATTAATATTATTATTAATTTAATTAATATTACAAATTGATTTAATTATAAATATATTATTATTGTTAATATTACTAGATGTTATAATTAAATAAATTCATCAAACACAAAATTGTTAAATGTTTTGTTAGGTTATAGAACAACATGACATTTCATATTCTTTTAAAGGTGACTCAAAGGTGACCGTTGCAGACGCGCGAATCTCCTTTTTAAAATCAGGCGACCAATCAAATTCTTAGTACCTAACGCGTCATACCCAATTAGTAATCAGCTTCAATCGCTTATAGTTTGTGACCTAGTCAATATTTAAAGAAATTTTTTTCACTAATGTATATTTTCTTCTTATTTAAGATAGTTAAAATATGACTATGGTATAGGACCCTATTGCAATACTTTATGAAACTGTTAAAATTTAAAAATTCATACGTGACACGTTTCACAATATTTCAGTCTCTGAATCACCCTCTCGGTCATTTATCCGAGACTGGCCGACTCAACCAGAACCACAGACGCGTTTCGCTCTTATTGGAGCTCATCAGTGTGGTAACTGAAGTCTGAGGCACTGAGTAGAAAATATGATGCCTTTAGATAACTTGATGCACAGTCATCTATCGAGAATGCCAAGCGTCATATTAATCTTGGGATGGTTTATCATCTGGCCACTCAACCTAGTTAGTGCCTCCTAGAGACTTCAGTGCACCACACTGATGAGCTCCAATAAGAACAAAAAGCATTTCTGGTTCTGGTTGAGTGAGATAGTCTATGATAAATGACCGATAGGGTAATTAGCAGAGTATGATTTTAAATTTTTTTATTTCATAAATGGTAGTTTCGGTTTTGAAAAGTGACTTTTGAATGATATTTATTGTCAAGAGTAATGGGGTATTCCACCATAACAAAAAAAATTAAATAATTCAATTTAACACAAAGTATGGCTCAATAAATAATAGTTAAAACAATGAAAACATTTTTTAAATAATTACTTTACGAGATATTTCATATTTGCTAAAAGGGAAAATTTACGTCATACAATTGTTATCTTTCTCTCGCAGCGTACTCAGAGCAGTGTGTGTGAGAAAGACAAGTATAGGGGAAATGTGACGTTACACTGATTTCTCGAAAATAAAATACTGTTAAACTAGGAACAATTAAGATTTTTTAATACTATGAATTGCTTCAAAACTGAATGAAGTTTTATTAAGAATAATAAAAAAAATTGAGTGGAATACCTCATTCTCTTATCAATGTTTCGTTTATTTTTAATTCAGCAGAGTATGATTTAAAATTTTTTATTTCATAAATGGCAGATCCGGTTTTGAAAAGTGACATTTGAATGATATTTATTGTCAAGAGTAATTCTTTTATCAATGTTTTGTTTATTTTCTGATGATTGAAAAATTGAAATGTACGTAATGTACCCGGAAATCGAATTTACAAATATTGATAAAGATAAAGATTATAAATATTTGTATGTTTATTGCATATTCAAATATATTTTATTTCATAACAAATAAATAAAATTTTATCTTATATATATGGTATTATTATGTTTGTTAGGGAATTTTTAAAAAATATTTTATCTGTATTTTAATGTAAGAACAAGTGTAGTAATTTTTTTTTACCACAATGAGATTGTGTAATCACCTAAAAACGCTATAATTTAATATACAAAAACAATCAAAGTCTAACTGCAAACGAGCCTATATCGGTATCCAATGATTAAATAAAAAAAAAATACTTCTTGCAATAATAACTAATATAAACATGCCTGTAAAATCTTAAAGGGCTCTAATTCTAATTTACAGTTATAGTACTTGTGCACATTGTCAATATAAATATATGGTACGCTGTATTTTTGAGGGGGCTTTGAGGTTTGGATCGACTCGGCCCGAAAATAAAAATTACCGGCCCGACTCGAAGATC